>VZTJ01011333.1:0-184707 GCA_013397795.1 Orthonyx spaldingii | reverse complement strand
GGGGCGCTGTAGCGCAGGTCTCGGCTGTCTCTCCCTGGCAGTGATGGCAGGCGTGGCCCCAGCAGGGATGGAGCCTGGACTTCTTGTGGGCAAAAACCCCGAAGCTGCAGCAGGGGTCCGGCAGGGCTGGGCAGGGCAGGGCAGCCTGACTCCCAAGCCACGGCTGGCAGGGGCTGGCTCCGGGAGAGGCAGGCAGCCAGCAGGAGCCAGGAAAACTCCACAGTGGTGACAAGCAACGGCAGCTTCCCTCTCTTCTGAATGCCGAGAGGCAAAGAGACCGAGTTACTGCTCCCCTTCCTTTTTCCTAGCCCCAGCTGTCACGAGATCTCTGCCTCCTTCAAGAGGGAAATGTCCAAATAAGGGAATAGCTACTTACAAGTTTTTTTTCTCGACTGGTCTTTCTATTGTTTTTCCTAAGCACCCAGTCGTTATGGTGTCTTAGTAACGTATGGGCAAACAATTCCTTAAGATAAGAGAAACAAAAAGAAGGATTCCAAACCCCAACACTCACAAATTAACATTTAGGAAAGGAATTACTTCTGCTGCACAGAAGAAAAGCCCTTTGTGAAACAGGGAGAAAACTTAACTGGGAAACTAAAATCTTCGAGTAACATTGTGACCTTTGAGTTCTAATAGTTTGAAGAGATTTAAATATGACATGTGACATTTTTTGACCTTTGAAGTTTTATACTAATCAAAATTTTGCAGTATGTTAAATAAGCAAGATTTTACAGGTTAAAAAACTTTGCTTGAAAATAAAATATTCCACATTTAGAGTTCTTTGAGCTCTATAACAAGGAATATAGAATTTTTTTGTAATGGTTCAACTGTATAAATTGCTGTATCTGGTGTATGCTATTTATTTTTTAGAGCTGTAGTTTATGTTTAATGTACAATTCCTCACACCTCTATAGACAAGGTTCTATCACTGGTTTTACTTTATATACTTCAAGGTTATATTACTTTATTTGGTGGTACTTCTACATCTCAATATGCACCCAGGAAGCTCAGTGACTCAAGCCTATGTAGCATGTAAACTTCAAAAGAGTGGATGAGGAATCCCTCTGGGCTTTCCCCTGCTACTAGTGTGTCTTAGGAGACATGCCAGGAGATGGCTCTTCCTGCTGACCACCTATCAGCCCCAAACATCACTTTTATGAGCCAGTCTCTGTAAAGTTTTTGTGTGATATCTAATTCTTTGGAGTTAAGGGAGACGTTTTTAAGAGTTTCTATGCTTCTATGATTCTCTTTATTATAAATTTATACCCAAATCAGAGGAAGTAACTCTCCCACCGGAGTGTTCTGCAACCATGAAAGTACAGAGACAGGGGCACCTTCAGGCTTTCCAGAACTTGCTGCTCCGAAAGGTGTCAGAGCTCTGGCTCTTCAAAAATGTCACAGCTCCTTAAGGAATCTATTATTTTTTTCAACAGCACATTTGGAAGATATTCTACCTCCCTGCCAGTAATGTATTCACTGGAAACAAAGGGGGAGGGACTGTTCCTGGAAAGGCTTATTACGTTTCCTTACAGCTGTCACCTCATAGCTTTCTGAATGGAAAGGTATTTTTTTTTCCCTGTACAGCCATGTGAGGTATTCCTGAGAGAGCACTGAACTGGTCTTGACGAGACTCAAAACGACATTGTTAAAAAACCCAGCTGTAAGACAGGCACACTGCCTGGCTTAGGAAGCAGCTAGGACAGCTCCCCTGGGAGCAGCAAGGTGCTGGACTCCCTGGACTGGGAAGGTCCCTCAGCAAGTCAGCTGGGAAAAACAGGAGCCAATGCCTTGGTCTGCTTGCTGCCTGTCCTCTCTCTATTCCCTGCCCTCCCCAGGAAAAAGCACGTAATTGGAGAAGTGCAGAGCCTTGCTCAGCTCACTGCTATCTTTTCCCTGTCCTGGGGCAGGCCTGAGAGCACCTGGCAGAGATGCTAAATGAGGTTGACTCCACAGATGCTGCTGGGGAAGGCAGCCCATAGCACACACCATGGAGCAGTCTCCAGAGCACCTTGTGAATGGGGGATGGTGAGTGCCCAGTCATTATCCAAATAAAATACTGCTTGAAGCCACCATTCTAACATGCAGTCAACTGTGTTTAATTAGGAAAATAATCAAATAGGTGTTATTCCCAAGATTAGCCTAGAATATTCTTGCATAGGCAGAAATTTAGAAGTAAAATGTTTGCATGTAATTAGAACAATTTACTCTGCCCTGGCTGTCTAAACCAGTCATTCACAATGTATCTGAGCTGCCAAGGAGCAGTAGGATAGAAACAGCAATTGATCAACAGATGGATTTAATAATCATTGAGGGTGAGATTCTCCTAGAAAAAGTATACTTGGGGCTTAGCACATCAGATGAACATCAGGTCTCATCTCAAGTCCTCCCATTGAGTCTGGTAGAATGATGGATTTCCAAACCATTGTTTCCCTGCAGATGGCCAATGATGAGAAAAATGGTGACAGGAAAAGTATTGAGCCTGCCTCACAGGCTCCAGCTGCTGCACAGGCATCAAGAGACACCAAGAGATGGACAACCTCAAGGAGAAGGGGGTAGGCTGGCAGCTTTCACAGCCCTCCTGCAAACACAGACACAGTACTACAAATGTTGCCATAATGAAAACACAAAAAGCTGAAGGTGAGCTCTTCAGTCTTGTGTAGGGAATTGGTGGTATGTAAATACTACTACAAAAGCATTATAGTTGCAACTGGTCAACATGGACTTTAATTTCAACAGTCATTGTGTGACTTCCTCAAGATCAGTTATTTTAGGCAGTAAAAAAATTCTGCCGCCCTGAAAGCTGAAGACAAATTTTCTATAGTTTTCAACCTCTTGGGTCAGAAGCCCCTTCCCTTCCCTTCCCTTCCCTTCCCTTCCCTTCCCTTCCCTTCCCTTTGGAATGTACCCAAGTGACCTATATAATGCATTTCCCAAGGGCTACCTGGAGTTTCTGTTTCCTGAATGTGCACTGGAGGAAAGTGTCTGTAGCTGTCTCCCCAGCAGCCTGTTCTCTGGAGTTATTCTGCCCATTGCCTGCCCCAACAACACTTTGCAATAAATAAAGGGGTAATAATGTGGCAGAATTAAATTCCTTGTGGTTGAATGCCAATACAATTTATGTACTAAAAAATGCACATCTATCCTGTTTATTAAGTCTGATCATTTATATATTATGTTTACATTTAACAGACTTGATTACTGTATGATACATTCTTTATTTGTGTCCAGAATCTCTTCTCACTTTTATTTGTACATATGTTTCCTCTTGATTGAAGAAATTCTCAAATGATATTGAATGGAAAAAAATAAGCACATTCAGTTGATTTGCAGAACATGTCATTCAACAATAGTATACAACCTGCACCATAGCATCTGAAACTAAATAGTTCAGTGCATTTGTATTTGCATAAAAAACTTTTATTCACTATGTAATGCTGCTACACGGGTGGCAGACAGGAATGTGAAAAGCAAGGGTTGAAGGTTAAGGAAGAATAAAGAGAATATTAAATATCATATTGGGCTCCACCGGAAAGGAAAATGTCAGAGGATAAAAAAGGAGAAAAATCATTAAGGTGTCTGCTCCTGTGACTGTCCGTTGCATATTCTTGAGGATCAGGAAGATCTGATGGAAGGAAGACTCATAGCCATGTGAAAAGCAGAACATTTAGAATGGATGAAGAGCTTCATAAGGAGTATCTTCTTCTACTTGAAAAGAAGAAAACGTAATACTTTTTATTCAGTTAATGATGACATATGGTACAGAAATAACGTTTCAATAATCGTCAGCATCTGCATTCAGCCCTCCTTGTTGCACACAGAGTGCAAGTGCTGCAGCTGTCATGTGTAACTCCAGGAGGCTCCCAAGACACCCGGGGTGCCCTGCTCAGTCCGAGCTATCCACTGTTGGATGGACAGGGTACTAGATAATGTCATCTAGGGTTCCTTTCCCATGAAAGGTGGAACCAGATGATCCTTGAAGGTCACTTGCAGCCTGGGCTGTTGTGATTTTGTTGTATTCTGCAATGCTGGATTAGCAAAGCAATGATCCTAGGCCCAAGCAGTGTTACAGTACCAGGGAGAGAAGAGGTTACGGTCTTTTCCAAATTCAGCAAACAACAATAAACCAGAAAAAGAGAATAAGGGCTTCACAGCAGAATCCTCCAGCAGAGGAAGGGAGAAGAAGAAAAGCAGGAGGCAATGAGAGACTGTGATGTTCTTTCTCCAGCAATACCTAGTGACACCCTCCCATATAAATTTACTTTTTGGGGCTGTCCAATTTTGTAAATGTGATAGAACATTTCTGCCAACAATAGGAATAAAAGTAGATATGAATACTCTGCAATTGGCATTGTTGTATATAAAACACCTGGAATAAATTAGAGCCTTAGAAATCCATCAAGGATTTCTAGTTCAGTTATCTGAGCATTACACTGAACCTATAAGTTGTTTCAAATACTAGATATCTTCCCCAAAACAATGGCTATTCATTTTCTAAGTGTTTATGTTTGGTAGCCCACAGAAACAAAATATTTTAAAAGCCACATTGAAAGGCTGTTGAAAATATTAAAGAATCACTAATGAAAGAACAGAAAGCAGAAAAGTAATGTTATTTTATTACAGACATTTATAGGTTTCATCTGAAATTGGACACTATTATACCAGTTACTACCCCAGTGGCTAGAAAGTCCTACTTCCCTCATGAAGAATTTGCCATCTAAGAAAATAAAATAAACAAAAGATGTAATTGATCTCATGTAACTTTAGCCATGTAAAAATGAGGCTCTTCTATAGCAGAGTAGAAAGAAAGAAACTCTTCCACAGACAAATATTTCTTTTACCCACCTCAGACATGTCTCTTCAAATATAGCATACTATCGTGTGCCAGTTTCCTTCCTTCCCATCTCACTCCATTGTCTACAGAGAGATCGCTCTCTCTCTCTCTCAGAATAGATACCCAATTCTTGGGTGGCCAAGTTGAGTGAGATCCAGAACGACTTGCCTCATGGTTATGAAGTGGTCAGGCAGCAGAAGTGCCACGTGAACGCCCATGAAACCACTCACATACAGGTGGGGAAGCCTGGGCACACAGCACAGAGACAGAGGAAAAATACTGAAAATCCCTGAAAATTTTACTAGAGCTTTGCAGGGAAATCCAGACCAGGAGGTGTGCCTGAGGTCCCAGATATAAAAGTTAGAGGCATTTTGTTTCCACTGAAAACTCTTGGTAAAGAATCTTCTACTGAGAAATGGAAGGTTCTGAAAATCAGAAGGGCATTTTCTGAGCACCATTTAATATAAGTCTAAGTATTTTTAAATAACAGAAAATTCTTGACAATTTCTGTTAATAAACTTAAATACTGTATCCAAGGGAGGAGGTAGCAGTGGTAGGGGTTTATTCTTCTCTTTATGCTAATTTCCCTGCAAGAAACTTCTACCTGGCCCTGCCTTCCACAATCTACTGCCATTGTTTTATCTTTGGATGCAATGTATGCTAAATGTCTAAAATCAAAGCAGCAGAAAACAATCCAAAAAATCAATAGAGAAATAGCAGAATTGAAAATCACAAGCCTGATGGCTGTTACCCTGCAGTTTCACTGTACACCATTTGATACATTTCCCTGCACCACCTTATTGCTTTTTTTTTAAGGCCTGTCCTTGCAATTTACAATCCACAAGGATGCTGAGCTCTGTGGAAACATTAATTTGCCACCTCTTCAAGGCACAGACTTTGCCTTTATTCCTGGAGGCACATAGTATGCTATTAGCACTATACAAATATTATTGGAGATAACGTAATGGCAACTCTTCCACCAAAGGTGTGTTAAAGTGGATTCAGGGTACTCCAAATGTCTTCCATCACAGTGGACAAACAAGTAACACATTAAGCAACCAGTTCTCGGCCCACAAGGGCCAGCCTTAAGGGATTACCCAGTACCACCACATTTCTCACTGACACCAAACACTAAAATCTCCAGCATGCACACACACATTTGATTCAACAATGTTATCGTCATCCTCAGTGCACACATCAAACAGCTGAAGAGGACCAGCTAGTCATCGATACATAAATGAGCCCTGCAGCATCAGCTGGGGTAATTGAATACCTAATTTTGGTGCTGCTTCTAAGGTGATAAAAATCTAAATAGTGGAAGAGATATATTGAGTAAAATGAAGCTCGCAGTCAAGAAACATCAAGATTCTTTATGGAATTCGTTGAATTAAATTAATCGTATTGAACTACAAAAAGCAAGGAGTTCATCTAGTTCCATCCATGCCTGAGGCCAAGTAGAGGAAAATCAGACTGAGATCAAATCAATTTATTTTCAGCCTGGTCTAAATTTTTGAACGACAACTGCATCACAGTTGCTCTTCTGGGTGTACAATTACTATCACTAAAATGAACACTAATAATCCAAAGACTTAGTGCAGCACAAAATGGAAGGAAAATATCCTTCACATAAAGTATGTCTCTCCCAAAAGACTCAACAGTTTGTGCTTTAGTCTCATTTTAAGGGCCTTTTTACAGTTCCTTGATGGTGTAAAATAGGTCAAGGAAAACCTCTAAATTAGGAAAACACCAGGCAAAGAGCTGTGAAGGTCCTCTTATTCCTCCACCCACTCCCCACAGCCCAGGTCTCCCAGAGGAGGTCCCTGCTCAGGAATGCACTGGGGGCTCTTGTCTAGGGATTTCACTGTGGCCTCAGGTGTCTGTCACCTCCCAGGGTACAGACACACAGGGGTGCAGCAGCATCCACCGTGTCCCCATGCACACATCCACAGCCAGAGCTGCACGAAGCCATTCATTCATCCTCTGTGCTCTTCCCTGCACAGCCATGTCAAGTCTGGAATAATTCCATTACTGCAGCAAAAGGGCAACAGCATAAAACTGAGCGTGAATGAGGTCAGACGAGTACAGCTCTCAGCCAATGTGTAAAATGCACACTCAGTTTCATATCATTGATTTGATCCACCATTCTGAGGTTACCAATCAAAGATTTTTTTAAGAGCCTGACATCCAGAACCAATATTTTAAATCAGGAAAAAAAGACCATCCAATCACATTAAGGAAATGGAGAACATGAACTGAAATTTAATATCTAATTACATTATCCATATACCCAGTATGCATTCAGATTATAAAAATCTTGAATGACTAAAATACAGTTTGCAAGAAAAGAATCCTACGCTCTGCTTACTCACAGGCTAGGGAATGAGAGTCTTCATGCAGAAAGAAAGGAGTCACACAGTATTTGCACTCACATAATGAACCTGGGTTCTGAAAAAAAAAATTCAGAATGGGCAGTAGATCTTCCAATGATTCAGACAGGGAAAAATGTATGGAGTTTAAAGAAAAAAGATAAAATATTGGGCAAGGTCCAATCCATCCTTTTCTGGTACTGAACCTGCAGATTGCAGTATGCAAATTTGAAATCTGACTCTCAGCAGGGTCATCCAGATGTGATCCATCCCTTTGTAGTTAGTCGACAGGATAAAACTGAACCAGAAAGAATCTCTCTGTGTGAGCCCTCTCCTAGAGGCACTCAACAGGAAAATCACTATAAAAAAACTCCCACCCTTTTGTGGGGCTTAAGGAGGCTAGTCAGACCAATATAACATCTCTGCTCAGAGTGCAGATGTCCCAGGTAGGGAGAGGCACTTGCATGCACAGGGCTCACTTATTTTAAAAGAGCAAAGAGGAATGAGCACTTCACATAGTGACCCTGGCAGGCAGAACATGCACCTTTCAGGGGTCTGAGATCCTGATCCCACACTGTGCTGCCAGCTGGATTTGATGGAATGTATGTAAAGGAGTGCACTAAAGCACCAGACGTTTGGGGTGTTTGGATGGAGGTGAAAGGGGAGAAAATCTTGTTGTGAAAACTGCACTTCTGGGCAGCCAAAGAGGAATCTTCACAAGCCAGAAAGATCTGGAGCAAAGGACTGTGGCCCCAAAGCCTCAAAGTTAGGGCACCCAGGTGAGAGAAGGGAGTTCTGGTTCCTGGCTCTGGCCTTTATCTGATAAAGATCTAATGTAACATACGTAAGCAGTCCAGCACTTTTGTTGATCATTGTCTTAATTGGCTGAAGTGCAAGGAAACTGTTCTATGTATTGATTTTCTAATCAAATTAGTGTCTGGCATTTACCCTCCATATGTTTTTTCTTCTGTTGTGCAAGGCTGTCTAATGTCCCACAGGGTTTGTGTTGAAGTTAAAAGTTTATTGTCCTGTGCCTTCTCTGAATATGCACAGAACGCATCAGGGTCTCATAACCATTAACAACGAACCGAAGCGGAGAATTTATTTTTTTAATCAACGAAGGTGTCAACAAAGAATTAGCCTTGCATTTAGGGAAATCAGTTTCGTTATGAATTACACGGCTTCAGATTTCCTCCCTCACCGCATAGCCTTGGTTTCACACTAAAAATCCTGGATGTGATGAAGATGTCAGAAGTTTTAGGCTGGAGACAGCAATGATGAGACCACGGAAGTCTCTCTACCATGCACAGCAGGCTGCAGGATGCCTGTCCTGTGAAGCTGGGTTCTGTCCTCCCTGACTCCAATGGCTTCTTCACCAGGTACTCCATTTACTTGGCTTGGGAAGCAAGTCCTGAACCAAGGGAAGAAAATATTATACATGTTTCAGAAGCATCTCATAATGCAAAAGGGGGAAATCTTGTTACAGTGCACTCCAAGCAGCCTATTCAAGGTAATCACATTTATATTTTTTAAATGAGACAGCATTCAAAAAATGTCAGCATTGCAGCCAAGATATAAACATTTCCCAGGACATAGTCCAGAAACAACAAAATGGTTTATAACACTTCCTGTTCTGAGAGTCCTCTTTACTACTTCCTAATGAACTTCAATAAGAGGATGTACCAACATTTGTGCACAGTGATCTCCAGGCTGGCCACTTCGTATGAATGCCTTTCTCAATAAAGGAAACACCATGCAAGGTGGAAAGTTAAGGATGAATGTCAAATTCTTTCTCTATAATTTAGTTAATTGTACCCCAAAATAGCATCTGCAGTAGGTTTTTAAATGTTTATTTTTCTGATGAAAATATTTTTTGTAAAACAGACATAAATTTGTTTTCTTTGTTTATCCATTAATTTATTTAGTTACCCAACAGTAAAAGATAGCAGATATAAAAGAAAGTGGATCTGAGTCAGTTAGAGGTTTTGGAGAAACAGCTGCAGGAGTTTTTTTGTGCAGAAGTGGTGGTGAGCTTTCAGAATAGGAAATAACCTAAACTAAGAGAGTAATGCAAGGGTATTTCTTTCACTGATGGATTGAGGCAAAACAGACCTGAAGAAAAGATTTTTACTTCTTTTCATTTGAAAAACATCAAAATATGGTGCTGACAATACACTCTTCAGAATTACAACTTCTAATATTGACTAAATACAAGCATAAGTTAACACATGCTTTTAACCATGAAAATAAATATATCTCAGCAAAGTAATTAAGTCACTCTTATATGACTTCTTGAATAAGGATGAAATTCTGAACTTTGTTCTGCAAAATGCTTTGGGGCAAAATTTTGAAAATTAATCTGAAAGTGCCAATACACCACCATCACACTTTAATTAATTTGTACAGAGATAAGTGAAGAACAATGGAATTAGGATTTTCTGGCACATAATTGTGGAGAACAAAAACTACTGTATTTTAAGACAAACTATGTATTTCAAAAATCCTGGCCTAGCCAAAAAAAAGGTGGAGATTATATCAGAACCTGGAACTTACCTTGTGCTACACCATGAGTTTAACAAAGCCTGTTACAATCAAAACTGAAGCAACAAAGTCAGAATTGCCTCTCTATAGCAACAATGATCAATTCCCAAGAAAGCTCAAAGGCATAAAGGTATTGTGGAAGCAGCATGATGCCATTGTAATTAGATTTATAAGCTGCAAATAAATACCTACTCAACATCCCTCCCCCTCAAAAAACCAACCAACAAAAAAAAAAAAAAATAAAAAAAATCCACAAACCAACAACAAAAGAACACAAAATGAACAAAACAAAGCAACACTCACATAAGGCTTAAAATGAAAGAGAAATTTCTAGAGAGACAGATACGTTGGTCAAGATGCCTACCTATTTTCTATAGTATTTTACATATCAAAACATTTTTCTTTCTAAGCTTTAAGCACTGATTTGTCTTTCATTTTGATATGGCTTTCAAAAAAGACAAGTCATTGTAGTCAGACCACAGTATGAGGTCTGTCATATGCTCTGATGGGCAAAGTATTTCTGCTGTCTTGGTCTCACAGTCATTTATTAATGGATGGGCTGATAATGCTTATTATGTGCCTGAAATAACCTCAAAAGACAAAGCAAATGCAGCTAGAGTTAAACACTGTCTGTTCTTGTGAAGGTTTCTTAGCAAGAAATTGGATTTTCAATGCAAAATATATCACATTTTTGAAGAAATAAACAACCAGACCTCTGAGAGCATACTAGTTGTAGAAGGTGTTTGGGAAATAAGCAAAAGCTCATGGCTTCAAAATGATTTAATTCATCAAAGGGCAAAGAAATCAGCATCTCATTGAAACACAGCATTCTGTATCTTTTATTTCTGATTCACATGATGGTAGGGAATAGTAGTTTTCTAGTATTACATTATCTGATAAGAGGTGTAGACAAAAATACAGTCATATCATCCAGACTATAAAGATGAGGTGATCCTGTTTTATTTCCCCCATTAGTATTTAATCATGTACTTCAAAAAAATTTCTGAAAACACAGGTTTTCTTAGTACCATTGCACCTAAAGATACACAGCCACGTTTCATATTGAAGAGTGTTTATTTGTATCCAAATGTATGCTTTTGAATTAAATTAGTCTTGGAGGCTTTCTCCTCTGCCAACTGCTATTTGTCCTGCAGGAAAACAACTCCCCAAAGAAATGCAAATAATTCATGGTTCTTGAGGGCTTTGGGACAATTGCTATGCCATCCTAGTTCTCAAAATTGCAGTAAGTAGGTTATATAGCCTTGGCATCATCATTCCATATGGCTGCATCTGAAATAAGATGCTTAGGTGGGCTGTAAAGTGACATAGTTAGAATACACATAATTGCATCTTAAGCTCAGCTACGAGCCCTAGGCTACCACTGGTTCAATAAGGGATCAGACATGGGTCAATTAAATTCTGGGAACATTGTATTATCTGGGAGCTGAAAGTCTTTAGCTGCGATTAGACAACTAGGGATCTTCACAGATTGTAAACACTGCTCTGATGCACTGTCACTGTGTTATGCAAAGAATACCATCTCACATCACAGGTGAAACTGAAAGGAAAATAGTGTAAAAAGGTAATTTCAGGAGACACTAAAACGCAGCATTGATTCTGTGCTTTACGCATGGGAGCCATTACATAGGGCTACTTTTGTAAAAGCTACATGAGCAAATAAGGGAGAACAAGGATGAAACCAGTAGCTTTTCTACCATAAAATATTCCTGTGTTGACAGACTGCATTTTGCACTGGAAAAGGTTTTCCCACAACACTCCTGTCTAGCTCTTGTCAACTTTTCCCACTTTATTTGAGATCACCAAAATGACAGAATTAATGCAAGACAAAGGAGATGGGTTTTTTGCTATATATTACTGCATTCTTGCCTTAAAGGGGCCTGACTTGCCCAGCGCTTTCTGAAACCTCACCACGTTGTTTGGGAGAAGGTACCATGGGGGCCAGCAGTTACAATAAACATTTATGCTATTCTTCCCATCATTACCTTTCACTTTTTGAATGCTTTGTGTTATCCCCATGGAACAGATTACTATGTAGACTGGGAGGTCCCAGATCACAGAATATTTGGGACTTTTCTGCTTTCCCACTTTCCTCTGCTTTCCCTTCCTAATCATGGTATAATTCTTAACATAATTATTAATTTACTTTTATTTTAAGATACTCTTAATTTGATTATTCTCATTATTCTTGCATTACTTATTGCTTTCTTCCCCCTTTAAAGTATTTTTAGAAAGGATTTTCAATGCAAGACAACTTTGCAAATGCAAATTTGAACAAAAATTAATGCAAATCAAGATTTATTATTCAAAAATAGATTAGGAGTTTATTCATTTTTAAGAAACAAGTATCCTATCTATTTCGTAAGAACAGTTCTTGGATCTTGGGCTGTATTCTGAGGCACTTAACAATTCAATCTTGACTAAAGATACAAGAACCATAAATCAGTAGAGGAGGCAGAGGGGAAACATATTTCTCTTCCCCCAGGCAACAGCAACTTGCTGTTTTCTTTCTCCTGTTCAGTTGCAGAGGGGTGTGATAGAGTGGCTTTGGTGGGTGCTTGGCTTCCAGCCAGAGTTAGCCCACTACATATAGGAAGGTACTAAATAAAAGAAACCCACCATTCATGATTTCTAACAGAGTAATGCCTCAAAGTTAGACACTTCTCTTTGTTGGACACCTCTGTGCATGAAACAGGGAGAGATACTTTCTACCCAAGCTGTTTTGCAGCCTAAAATCCTAATCCAGCTGTTTTGCATTAAGAGGGGAAACAGCAAAGGTCTATAGACCAACAAGCAATATAAGGACTATAGATGCCTGCATTGCTTTATCTCCAATCATTACACAATAGGCAAAGAACATTCAATGAAATCAAGAGGTATCCATCTGCTACAAGGATATGTGGGTTTCAGTGAAAAGTAGTTAGCTTTGGAATTCACTGCTGCAAGGTGCCTCTCAGAATCTCCACTACTGAGCAAAAAGAAGAACAGGAAGTTTACTCACACACTGGACATTCAGGCATTGCCTCTGCTTAAACATTATTCCTTTCTCAGCAGCTCCAATTTGCTTTCTTGCAAAGCCATATATGGGAGAAGTTCCCTTTGGGCAACTGTTCTTGCATGGACAATGCACCAGTTTGTCTCTTGTCTGCCTTTCAATGATATCCTCAAAGGATCTGATATTCCCAGATGCACTCCAGGCCATGAGATATAAGTCCTCAGTTTCATGTTGTGAAAATGTCACTCTCACAGATCTGACATTTTGCTGACATTATCTCAGATATTTTGAGTACAAAAGAAAAAAAGAAACAACAGAAAAAATTATTCTGATGTCCTAGAACCACCATTTGATGCAAGACACCCTATGGTAGCCACACTTCACTGTAGAGTGGCAATGTGAATACAACCCAGTTGGTACCATCAGTCCTGGAGCTCATTTCCTGGCCTTCCAGCAATGTGAGCTGTGCCACATCCTTCACCCTCAGGCAGACAATGGGTACGCATGTGTTTTATTTACCAGCATCGATGTAATCGATGAGACCAATGACTTATGAGGACCAAAAACGCATGTGATGTTTGCAAGAGAGCATGAGTACCTACACAGCTGAATCAAATACAAAATAAACATTGCCTTAGCTGAGAATGTTTGAGGGCAGCAGTTAACAAAATTCCTGTGATTAAACAGAAACTACCACGCTACACAAGTTTATACAATAGGTAATTGTACACAGTGGTTTCCTATCTTCCTTTTTCACACCTCACTATCTGGATTGAGTCTGGCAACTTCTGTGATCCTAATATTGGCATCCGGTCATGTTTCTGATCAGCTACCATATCTCTTAACACACAATGGTCAAATAATTCTTCTGCTTACTGCTGGTCTCTTTGAAGTTTATGAATGTAAAGCATTAACTTATTTCCAGTGTGAGATACCATATGATCAAATTAGAATATGTAAATTACTCACAAGAGCTTCCTATGGAGCATGAATTTTCTCTTAACAAGTGCTTCCTGAATGATATAAGTGTTCTTAACTCCCCTTAGTGACAGTAGGAGACATTTAGCATTTCAGGATTAGACTTGGGCCCCTCAATCCCTGCCTGACGTCTGGCCTAAATACCAAAAGTTCAGCTTGCCAACCACCACATGATCATCCTGCAATTGAAACACATTGGCAGAGATTTGTTGGATCAAAGGTAGACATCTAAGAGTATGATTTAATGTGACTTAGTTGTCTACATTCTCTTCATAGATCTCATCATAGATCTCTTCATAGATACATTCCCTTCATGAAGGGAATAGAAAGCTCTACAGAGTAATTAATTTAAATCTAATGGCTAGAACTGGCTTCCCATCAATTCTATAGGACTTCTACAGAGACTTATCTCAGACATTAACAAGTACAACAGATGTTTGCCGTTAAGTGAGGTGAATCCCACAGCACCTTACATGATTCAGTAACTTGAGCAGTTGGACTAGACTGTGTTGCAGGTAAATTCTGCATGGTCCGCACCATAAAAGGAGCTTTGCAATTTGCCACTGTTGTTCCAGGGATGCTTGTGCACACAAAAGCATGTCATATTCTTCCAACCTTGCTATGCGACTTGGTAAAAAATATTATTTCTGCAAACAAAACTCACTTTGGCAATTTTTTTAGTGTCACCAGTGCCACCAGACACCAAAACTACCCTCATTATGTCAGCATTTCTTTGTGTGGAAATTGGCCAGCAGCACAAAGGCCATATGAGCTGAGAGTGCTGGACTACAGCTGAGACACTTAACCCAGGACATGGGCCTTCCTCTGCCTACATCCCAGGTCTTGAAGATTGTCTCAGGCACAACTGTGGGATCCAGTGCCCAGGGTTCTGTACCTGCTGTAACCTTGGCCTGATGTTATATCAGAGTAAGCTCCAAGTGCACACACTCTCACACACACCTGGAGTCACTTCTTTCCTTTGCTTTCCTCTTCTTCTCCAAGTTAATTTCCTTAACAAAACCTGCTGATGGCAGAGATGGAGGAGCGGGGACCACATCCTGCAGGAACGTCTCCTCACTGCACACAGGAATGAGGTTGGAAAGGGAGCATGAGTAGGAACTTGGTGAAATTTCCCTTCAGGAAGGGAAAAGAAAAGGAATAGGAAGGAGAAGAGATGGGACTCCAGTTCTCATATTCAAGTCCTCAGGAACAATTCACATACACTTCTGGGAACATAATTTTCTGCTCATCCTTTTCCTCTGTTGGCTTGGGTACTCTTGTAGGACATGGGAGATAAAGGTGTTAAACTACTGATGCTGAGGATGGAGTCAGATCTCCTACTTCATAGGCACCTCCTGGTATTTATGTACTATGCCCAAACACTGAGCCTATAACTGTGGATTAACGGGAAAGAACCACAACTGCACTTAGTGAGGAATCAAATCTTTGCATCACATACTGTATGTTTTTGGAAAATGCTGATTGAATTCAGGATCTCAGAGTTTGCAGGCAAAAGGATTCTTATTTTCTGGGCTATCATGGGGCTAAGGTGTCAACTAACCATAAATTGCTCAGACTAGAGGAAATTTTGGCATAAAAGGGAACTTACAAAGGATGGCTCAGGTACCGCAGAGTTCAGTGACATCTATACAGGTGGGTTTAGATTGAAAATGTGGACTTTGGGAAATTTCGGGAATGTAATTTTTCCCCTAGTGCCATATCCCTTTGGACAATTTTCATATTGCTTGAAACTGAAACTATCTTGCAAATGAAACAAGATAATATTTTAAATTAATATGGGGAACAATGTACTAGAAGGACATAGAATCTGAGTAAAGATAGAGTGGGAGAAGAAATTGAGCAAAAAGGTTTAAGAAGAGAAAGGCAGAATTAGGATGGAGTGTGAGAAAATGACAAGAATTATAATTAAACTCCATCCACTTCCCATGTTGAAATCTCACAGCTAGTAAGCTGATTGGCATCTTACAATTCTGCTAGGGTATTACAGAAACAGCATTTGAAGTTACTGTCATGTGTTTTATGTGTTTCATAATCACATTTGTTAATTGGAAGATGCAAGATTTCATCTATACTAAGCTTTAGTACTTTACCACTAAACTCTAATTAGTAAATCTTGGAAGGAAAGGAAAGCAAGCTGATGCTTTGCTCAACAAGCTTCTATGTACAGTCAGGATTAAATGTCAGATAAAGCCACTGCTTTATTAATTTTCACTTTACTCTGAAACAAAATATATGAACCGTGCAATTATTTCAAAATCCTACTGGCATTAAACTCTCCCATATCTTGCTTCTTCCTCATCATACTTTCACCCCCAGCAGTAGAGAACAGTCTCTCCTTCTAACCTGCAATAAACTCTGCTTATAGCTGCCTTCAAAGGAGGTCCACCGAAACTTAAAAATAAATGAGACAAGACTAAGATTAATAAAATAGGCAAGGATAATTGTTCACTTTGTTATAACCCAAATTCAATCCATTAAGGGAAGAGTGTAAGACTCCCTTCTAGTTAAATTGACTGAAACATTCTGCAACAATGGAGAATAATAAAGCACAATTAAAAGTGAAAGTGACCTGGAGCTTTAAATACCCAAGAACCGTGGTAATGGAACAAGAAGGCCATTTAAAGGTCAGTGGCTTATAAACAATGTCCTCAGGGCAATTTCTCAAGAAGAAAATAATTTCAGATTGGCCTACTGAGTCACTTATAAAAAAGAAGGCTTCTCCCATTCTGAAGGAAGCCAAGCAAAATTAAATGCCTACTATGGGGCTCTGGCAGCCATTGTTTCATGTCTTATGTTCAAGAGGAGCTATTCCAGCTGGCATTCAGTGGGATCACCTGGCAGGGGAAATCTCACAATACCATGCTTACAGAGTCACGCACTTCCCAAAACATTTGTTCCTTTGGAGGTGACATCTGGGCTGCAGTGCATGAACTCTGCCTGCACAGCAGGCAGGGGTTACCTGAGCACCTGCACTGCTGCAGAGCAAGAGGCAAAAGAACACGCTGATGCTCGCAGTTCTCTCTGGGCAATGTGCAAAGCAGTGTCCGTAGGCCCCGTTGGCTTCCTGCTCAGCTGTTCTTCTCTGGC
Source organism: Orthonyx spaldingii (assembly GCA_013397795.1). Lineage (NCBI taxonomy): Eukaryota > Metazoa > Chordata > Aves > Passeriformes > Orthonychidae > Orthonyx > Orthonyx spaldingii. The sequence goes on along the minus strand of VZTJ01011333.1, from coordinate 167,870 downwards.
ACATTTTCTGTGGTCTCTCATGCACACACACCTCCCATCACATCCTGGGGACTGGCACTTGCTGCCAACCTGCACAAGTAGTGAGTGTCCTGGCACTGCTAGGAAAGTCTCCGGTTCTTCCTTGCTGAGATCAGTTGTCCTGGATGCACTGGTCTATGACTTTGGAAGTTTGCCCCCATGAGTGAAAATACAGAAACCGGTATAGAAACCTAATGTAATTCCTTATATTTATAGAGATCCTGCAAGCTAAGAAGGAAAAAAAAATCCTTCTTCCCTTGGAGCTTTTTATCTCCCTTCATTTTTCAGACTTTGAGGTGGCACTCCATTCCAGCAGGGTCTGTATCCCAGAGCTGGAAATATAGATTATACCCAAAAAGGATTAATTGACTGTGTAGGAAAATAAAGCATTTCATGTAAGCATCCATTACAAATCTGTCAAAAACATAAAGCTAGAAATTTATTTTTCATCCATGCAGGCATATTGAATACAGCAGTCCAACAATAGCTGTGTTGTATCAGCACCAACAGCAAAAACTACTAGGAAAGACTTGCAGGATCCAGCAAGTTATTCTACATCACTTAAATCCATATCCAGGAGAAAAATTAGTGATCTTACACATTTATTTAGCCTGTATTATATCTCAATCATCAGGGAACACACCTCAAAACCCAGTGTCCAGAGGAAAAGACAACAAGATACTAGGCAGAAGGCATTATCACGTGTAAGGTATATTTTATGTTTTATGCTTCATCAAAAGCAGTATGCAGCTTCATCAAAACTAACATAAACCAGTCATTTCAAAAATGCTCTAATGACAGAGAAGAATTATACTCAGGCTTTTGGGGAATGCTTTGCAGATATGTCTTAATTCAAGACTTAGCATAGTGTAATGCTGCCCTACACAGCACAGGTTTCACTGACTATTTATAGGCATTTAATATTTCATTATTTCTCTTTCTGAATGCCTTTCTTCTGCTATGTTCATTCTGTACTTTTTTCTCCACTTGCCTTCTTCTGTCCTCTTGGACACCACAAGTTCACTGAATATGTTACTCCCTGTTCCTTTCATGATCTCTTATCCAAGCAACACATCAACTGAATGACTTGAAGCTTGTTCCCCCTGTGTTCAGGTTAGTAAAAAAATTAGCTGGAAGACATCAGCCACTTTGCTGTGATGGTGTGTTGCCTAGAAAGTAACATGTGGGGGAGGGGAGTTAAATATGACACTGCATAGTGCTATTTCAAGAAAAATAGGCTCTCTCCTCTGCATTTTCTGCTGGTGCAGTTCATTTACAGCAGGCTGGCCATGCGCCCACTATGCTCAGACAGTGCATGCAGAGTCATAGGAACAGCTGATCAAACACAACCAAGATAAATTCAACCCAGTACATTTTCTATTGTCTATAAAAGAAATTTGGGTTTTATAGATTTTGTCTGCATCTCTCTTCTGAGCCAGAGGTGTAAAAATAAGGCAGGAAACGGGACAGATTTTCTTCTCTCAAGACTGTAAAATCACTCAATAAACCTTTTCTTATAATAAAAGGCTTAAAACGATGGTTGAAAACCTGGCTCCACTGGAGTCAATAGTAAAACTCCCATTCACATCAGAACCAAGTGACTCCAGTGCTAATGAAAGCCCTTTAACTGTACCAGATATGCTACATAATGACTCCATATAATAACTTGCCATAAAACACATGCTTTTCTCCAGATAAGGGTTCACATTTTTTTACTAATAATACATTTTTAAAAATACTGATTTCTTCCCTCAATAAAAGACAGTCAATATATAAATGCCCATTAACACAGCGGTTCAAAACAGGACTTCTGAAGACAGCGTGGGAAGGAAGCTGCAGTGCAGGTTGAATGTTATATAGGCCAAATGGAATGGTCAAGGCTGTTTTAAGTCTCTGCTGGAAGCTGGTATATCTAGGACCAAAGTAAATGTTAAAAGCATTATTGGCCAAGATGGACTCACACTGACATCTGGCAAATTTGTACAAAACTAGGAGGAATTTGTAGTCTTCGTCTGTGTCTAACATTTCGATTTAGACTAACCAAAGCATACATGGTAAACACCCGGACAGAAAAAACAAATTCCAGTATATTGCCTGCAAAATGCCAGCACAAAAGTGTTTTAGAGAGAGAAATTCACATTGTCAGCTGTCAGTTCGCAGTGCAGATAAGTCCCGGCATGTAATTGCAGCGTTAGTCATGCTAGCTAACAAAGGCACCACAGAACAGGTGGGGGACCAACAGTGGAGAGTAGAGAGGTCATCAGCTGTCTGAGCCACCAGCCTTCCTCAGCAGCCTCCAGCGCTGGCTCAGCATGCAGGATGAGGAGCCCAAGCTGGAGTGCTGAGCTTGCTGCCACCCTCTCTGTGCCCCACCATTGGCTCATCCAGGGCTGGCTGCCAGTCCTGCTCCCCTCACAGGCAGCTGTGCATGGGTTCAGGTCCTCCTGCACCATTTGTCCAGCACACAGGGGACACAAGTGACCCTTCACTTTGAAGCTATAACTGTGTCAGTGCTCCCTTGGGCTTGGAACAGGATGGAATAGAAACAAAGAAAAAAAGCTTTTCCAAAACATCCACATATCTGAGATGGGCTGCTTCTGAATTCAGTTTTTGGGTTAAAAAATGTGTACCACTACAAAGGTGGGATGAAACTCACTTCTCCACACTCAGAAAACTTTTTTGAAGAAACAGCCCTACACATTTATTTTTTTCACAGTAAGTCGGTAACTGAGGGCTTGAATCTGGAAATATAGTCCTCATAATGATTCCGTCAGTCTGTAAAGAGTAGCAGGGGAAGAATATTTCTGATAGTGGCATCTCTTACATTGTCATTGTTTACACCTGTGATGATCAGAATCGCAAATACAGAACTGTGGGAATAACCCATGAAGCAATGTGCTAGATTTGCCATCACCTGAAGTCATTAAATAAAGTGTTGAATTCTTTGGAAAACATACTCTAACTCAATCAGAGGGCAAGCCTGTGTCATGGGCCTGCATTGTACAGCTGAAGGATATGATGACAACAGCTCTTGTAGGTATTAAAAGTCATGAGTACTTGAATCTGCCTTGCCAGAGTGGTTTGGATTTCCTTTAACTCTGAGGTTTTGGGGTTTTTCAGCATTCATATTTGTCAGTTGAAGAGTAACATCAAAAACAAAGGTACAAAGCCCAGCCTTTCAGCATATAAATAGATTAATAGTTCCCAGAGGGAAAGGTACCTGAAAGACCCAGGCTGATTCTGAGCCATTCCAGAAGGATGCCATTAGACAAAACCTTCCCCAAATCCCACTGCTAAGGGCATTTGAGGTGGAAAGAGGTATTGGACACAAGACAGGCACTCAAAGCACACAACCTAGGGGGGATAAAAAGTTCAGAAGTGTTTTATAAGGAGCTAAAAGCATCTGAGGAGAACAGCTTTAAAATAAAGAATAAAGGCAGGAATACTGAAGAGGCTGTTTCTTTCAAAGCTTGGAGAGAGCTGGTACTGATGAAGAAAGTGCTTCTGTGGGCCTACGTGGAGCTCCCAGCATTACATGAAATATAACAAACCTTCAACATCACTCCAGTGTTCTCTTGCTGCTGAGAACTCCCTGTGCCCAGAAGGAGCCATGTCAATTTATCCATCTCAAATTGCAAACTTCAACTGGAAGCAAAGTTTGTTTGTTTGAGTTTTTTTATTACTGTCTATTCACCACGTTCATACTGTGATAAACAGGGATTCTCCAGAGCTACAAATAATCAGTCTGCCTTAACACCACCTGATCCTGCACAGAGGTAGGTATCACAGGTCTCTCTGCTGGCACATCACACAGGAATAGGATGATAGGCCTGCAGAACCTCAACCTTGCAATGAAGTGTGCGAGGGATTCACACCGAATCCATATGAATCCTGCAAAACTGTAACATGACTCCCTAACAGGGTCTTTACTTCCTTTTAATACCTAGGATAGTCATGCTCCTGAGACACTTGCAGAGGCACTGCTGCAGCGGAATTCAGTAGCCCACACAAAGTAATTATGAGGTAATCTACATGATTAATCAATAATATTTTGTCCCAAATTGTTAAGCTTTTTATCAGATTTTTGATTCTACCAGCATGCTAATGAACAGCCGGTGTCTCAAATCATCCCCAAGACACACTAGCAAAATACTGGGGCTTCCCAGCTGTGGACAGGGAGGAGGACTTTTGGGAAGGTCATTAGTGAAAAGTGTGGCATGTACAAAGAACAGCCTCAAATTTTGGACTTGATTACTCACGTCAGACCCCTTTGGAGTTCCATAAAGAGCACATAAAACCTGATATTTCTGGTATGATGTAGAGGGAGAAGGAAGAGTAGGAGTAAGGAGAGAAGAAAGGAGGGGCTGAGAAAGCCATTTTCTGTGGTAATGATCAAGAAGAGCAGGAAGAAAAGGGTTGTGCTCCACAAGAGTTAAGAGAAAAAGAGGTTCAAATACCATGAATGAGGAGACATCATGGACTGTCCCAAGTTTTGGAGCCGAGAAGCAAAGAAGCAGATAAAAAGAGAACTCAGACCAAAGAGGAAAGTAGCATCTGTGAATGAAAGAGTAGGGGAAGCTGGGAAAGTGGAGGTGGGGACAAACAAGAAGGAAATAGTTTGGGTTTTTTTCTCGGCAATCAGTGAATCCTTCTTACAGCTAACAGAGAATATTGCCTTCCCTTGAAAAAGCAGGTACATCCTCTGGAGGCTGATAGCTTTTCATTAGTGAGGTGCCCTGTGTACCAGAGCAGTTTGGTGCACAAACAAGCAACTTGTTTACACATTTCTCTGATCCATTGACAAAAGTCAGGATGGTTGCAGGAAAACTGCTCCCCAACACACCTTGCCTGGAAGAGGAGCCTCACCAGTGGTCTGTGGGGTACTCTGTGAACAGACCGGCAGGTTGGGAGGGGAACCACATCTCCCCTGCCCATGGATTCATGAGAGATTTAGGACAGTGCCAGTCAGGAGTGCCGATTTCTGTGTATGCAGGTACAACATCTGCCTTGAAGGCACCTGGCATTTAAATGCATAGGACCAAAGTTGCTTGTAGTGTCTCTGGAGACCGTTCTACATTTGTCCACCCCTTTACTATAACCTCACCAATGCCCCTACACTTTCCCAGCATCTTGACAAAAACATCTTGTTTCCTCCTCTGAAGAACGCAGCAATATAATTAATAGTAAGAGCTACCCCACAACTGTACGCATTCTCTCATGTTCTCAGCCAAGCAAATCTTTCATTTTGTCGGGTAATTTCTTTTTAATGTGGTGGTTGCTATTATTTCTTGATAGTGATAAAAGACCTGAAGCAAAATTCTTTTCAGAGAATTCAAGAGGAAAAAAAAAATCTTTGTTGGTGAAAGGAGCATATTTAATGCATGCAGAAGGTGTTAATTAAAAATCCTTAAAGCTGACATTATAGCCCTAAAAATCATGAATATTTTGAGTCTTAAATGTCTCAGTTATCATCACAGAACATGTCTGCCATGGCACCCATTTCTTTGGCCTGAGGCATTACTATAAAATTAAAAATTGGTATTTGGAACTGGTAAGCTTTGATCTAATTGAGTATGTGGTAGGATCAAATTATAATATTCCCATGATTTGCTGATCTCATTCCTCCCTTCTGGCCAGGGTTTGTCAAGGGATACTAATGGACTCTTATAACCTACTGATGTTTTACCAAGTAAGCTGAATTTTGTAACTTATTTTTGTGTGTGAGCTTAACAACTCACACCCCACCCCACAAAAGAAACCCAACACCCCACCTGAAATTTCCATATGAACTAAAGGAAGCAGAAGAAGTTTTCCAGCTGTTATAATTTGGTAGGTATGACATTTACCTCTCTGTGTTTTTCTGCAGCTGGCTTAGTGCACACCACACTGTGCAAAGTTGAAAATCAATTAATTTTGGAAAAAATTTCTTTTTATACACTCTCTTCTGTGGATCCAATTTCTCATCTGTTCAGGGAATTCTTTTGGCATGAACAGAGGTAAAACTGATGAATATTAAATCTCAGCAATATTAAAGAGAGTAGCACTAACCCAAGTTTCAGTGAAATACAGATGTGTATATACATCTACCTAGATATATACATTTTATATTCATATGAAGACATGATCGATGCATAGGTTTTTTCATCATTTATAGACAGAAGTTTTAAATAAGTTTTTTTTTTATCCTTTGGCATCTCAGATAGAAAAAAAAATTACTTCTGCAAATGAGAAGTGGCATCAGTCATCAATGGAAGGAGTGTATAGAATCTGAAACAGCAAAGCAATTGAACATGAAAAGTTTGGCATAGAAAATAAGGGTGAGTAATTTAAACCCACTCAGGAACAGGTGTGACTTGTTCATAAACCAGTTAGGAAAAAAATTTGTTCAATTACTCCTCTCTGGTAAATGACAAATTACCATAGCAACTCCATTTTCAAACAACATATGCATATATTTTGTTACAGAAAAGCTTGAGTCAAAACCTGCATTTTACTATCACACTATGACTTCTTTCCTAACTTCAGAATCCAGATTCTATGAACTTTCAGCTCCTTATTTACATACACTGCCTCATCCATGAACTGAAAAGACCACCTTAAGGTTGACTCTATTGCTCAATCCATGCTTAAAATATATTCTGCCTATTTGTTTAGAGAATTACATTGAGCCAATTCAGCCACAACTTTTCTGATAGGGAGAGTAAATAGATGTCATTTTGGGGGTGGATTCCAAATTATTTTTTAAAATCAGATGGGTTTTTACAGCAATTACAAATGACCTGAGGCATACTCTTGCATGCAAGTGTGTATTTAACTTTATAATTATATATCTGTGTGGTGGTGGTGGTGGTTAGACAAGTGTAAGTATTTTGATTTTCAAGAAGGAGGCAGGTTTTCAATTAATTTAACTGTGTGACCATACAGAATACAAAATTTTGTGTAGAGCTACACAGCCCAGATGGAGCAGGAGGAGTCCCAAACCCTACTTCTCCCCAGCCCATGTAGTGCAGCAACACACACTCACCTCCAAATACTGGTCCAGACTTTGCAGAAGAAATGTTCATCAGGAACAATCCAGATGCAGCATGCAACAGTCGCATGATTTGTGATCAGTCTTTCTTTAGAAGCAACTTAAAGGCAGCCAGTGTCAGTGCCTCCAGAGCTGGACTTGCAAACAAACACCTAAGGGTTATGCAGCCTCAATTAGGTAACATAATTTTTAACATCCTGAATCTTTAAAATACATATGATTTGGATCTTACACCCTGAAGAGTTACTGGCTTTGTGCAGACTCATACTGAGGGGTGTCTCAGCTGTTCAAATTAACCTGTCCAGGCTGAAAGTAGTCTCCAATTGATCTTCAGACTTGGAGAGATGATCAGAATCTGCTGTAGTTGACAGGTTTCCATTTTGCAATCAGCAACAAATCAGAGTTTACTCAATGTTCCCATAGCCATCTGTTGCCTCTATGATGGCAATTTCAGTCTGGATCCTTCTATCCTATGTTTCTGTGATTCAGACGGCCAAAAATATCAGACTGGGCAGCAGCATAACAAACTCTGACACTTTCAATTTGAAAAGTATCTTAGATTAATTTCTGATTTTATAAAAATATGCCAGAAGGTTGGCCCAATAAAGGTAAGACACATATGCAATTGTAACCTTTGATACCCCATCCTCTTTTTTCTAAACAATAAAGGAAGAAGATGAAGTAGAAAATATAGGTACTTATTCCTTAGCCAGTCTCATCTCATAGTTCATTGGAAATCATTTTTGCATGAAGAGATTCTCTGAACCAAACCACTCAATCATCAATAGATGCAGTGAAACAAATCTCTTTTCATTCCATTGGAAATATGCAAACAGTAATACATCTCTTGCCTGAAGAATAATTCCCTGTTCATAGCATGGTAATTCGTCTCATGGAATTATCTTGCTTTACTTATTCATTCTAGAAGATTTTAAAGGAAAGAGAAAAAAGGGAGGGCAGGGGACAGAAGGAGGGTAAAAACAAGAGCAAGCCACTCATCAGCAGTGCAAACACAATTAAAAGTTCACCTGTATCCAATGACTCAAAACAATAGCACTGCAAAACTTTTTTCAGATCACTTTATATGGGCTGCAGAATTTTAGTCTGAGGCAGGTGTGCAGTTTTCAAAGTCTCCCAGTTGTCCCCACCTGCAGTACCTTGGGTGACATCATGGAGAGGAGTGCAGTCACTCTGTGCAAGCTGTGCCCTCCCAGTGGAGCTAAACTGTCAGATGCCTTTCAAGGAAGCACCTGAGGCACACCAGCCACTCTTGGGTGCTCATTCCAAGCAGGAAGGTTAGAGCTAGGCCAGGGAAGGCCTCTTGAAATGCAGATAACCATCCAGTCCACAGCCTCAGCTCCTTGTCTTTTCAGATCCATTCCTCTTGCACTCACTTATATAGATACAGGTTCCTCCACTGAGCTTTGCTTCAAAAGACTTTCTTTCATGGAGTGATTATGTCAGTTGGATTTTATTGATATCTTTGGTTTCATTACCTCCTGCCACCTTTTCATCTTTGTATTCAGGTAAGAAATGTAATTCTGCATGGGTATAAAGTTATCATATCCCCGCCATAAACTGAGTGACATGATAACTTGTCTTGTCAGAGAGTTTTACAGTGCTATGCATCAGCTGAAAGGCTGAGAATGAAGCAAATAGTCCAAGGTTTTTTATATCTCCCCTAAAGCCACAAGGAGATGTAAGTACTGATATGAAATGACACTACATTTTGTTTGGGAAAATTTTGCAGAGTTGCTGTAGCTCAAGATGGCAGCTATTATGTAAGTAGCAACAACATGTTCTCTTGTAAAGTCTTCATTTTCTCCTTTTTCATGAGGCACAAATGTACTTTGAGCTCAGTTAGCTCTCCCGTTAGATAATGAGAACAGAGCAAAGTGCTTAAGTCAGCACCTGAAACTTCCTGAGAAAAAGATATAGGGGCTTGTCTTAAAACAGCCCCTCCCAACATCAGATAGATGCCTGAAGCATGCAGAGATGGAGTAAAAATACAGTACTAGCAGCTGGAAATGGGATAAAGCTGAAGGTAAAGAATCCTTCCTTCCAGCATTTCTTTTTCAGCTTTGAATTTTCAACTTTGAGTTTTGTGACCTTTGTTGAAATGACTGTCACAGAGCCACAAAGCATCCCCTCTGTCCAGGACAGTCCTGGGTCCTGACTTCCTGTATCTCCCACGGGCAGAACAGCAGCAGTGCAAAGCTACTTCTTTCCCTCACCTCGGAGCAACCTCTAATCTGCATAGCTATCCCAACACAGCTGCTCTGTGAAGCACTCAAGATTATCACTAGCCATGTTAGTGTAAGAGACATGCAGATGGAAGTGAAAAGAGTAATGGAGCTTGTTGCTGTTCCTTGCCTCATTTTTCTGGTCATTCTTGAACGCTCCTTGGTCAAGAAGTCCCTCAGTTTTATTATAGTCAGTGCTTCACTGCAACCCATGAAGAACTTTTCTCATGATTCCTTATAGTAGGTAGTTGCTGAGTTATGTTGCTCAGGAAAGAGGAAAGTCAAAAGACACTTCAAGCTTCATAAATTTTTCTTGAAAACTGAATGATGAAACACACCAAGGAGAACTGCTGCTTCAGATACTATTTCTCAAGTTTTTTGAAGCTGAAAAATCACCAAGTCTTTGGAAAACATCGCTCCATTTCATTAATAGCCAAATAGAATTTAACCTAAGCTTTGAATAGTCATTTATTAATTCTATTTTGTCACATCGATATTAATTCTATTTTTTTTCACATTTTCACTTATTTGTATACATAGAAATGTGTGCATTTTGAGAAATTTTTTTAATGGATTTAATCTTTGAACTATGTTTTGATGTCTCCTGGACCTCTCATATCCTGGGGGCAGCAGGTTGTTAAACCCTTCTGAGTGCAGCTACAATCTTCTGTTGGAGACTGATCTTTATTCTCCTCAGAGACTATAAACAGTCAGGTTGCTGTAGGTTTTATACTCACAACCACTTTCCTTAACCTTAGCTGAGAAGAGAAATCTTCAGTACCTCAAAAAACCTACACTCTCATTCCCTTCCTTTGTAGCAAATATTAGCTGCGTTTTAAACCCTTTCATTACAGTGACAGTAGCCTCCTTGATAACGCTTCTTGTGGGGGGGTCCCACAAAGTCAGCTGTCAGCTTGGCTTTCCTGATTTGATTTTCCTTTGTTCACCTATGTCAAAGACTGGCTTTCACAGTCACAACTAATTTTGTTCTGTAGCTTCTTACAGAGTGTGAAATTTCACCTAAAGGATCTCATGGCTGAGTCCCAACACTCTCTAAAAAGTAACAGGAATTTCAAAACTACACAGAGATTTTTCCAGTTATGCTGTCACATTATTAATTAAAATTCAAATGGAAATTTTTTTCTCTTGCCCCAACAGCTCTGCAACAGCACCAGCTTTCTAATCCTCAGCATTTCAAGAGCATTTATGAAATTCCATGTCTGTCAGCCATCCTTAGAAATAACCAGCCAACCTAAATAACAGCTATCCAGATATCTTAAGTTCTGACTTTGCTTCATTGATTCTATTTTGCTGGTACAATAAAATGGCACTGTGTAATTTTAGTCTTTTCTTCATTCATAATTGCCCTTTTGATTTTGAAAATAATGCTTCTCACTGACTGCAATGTGAGCTGCATTCAGTTTGCTATGTTATCTCAATCTGAGCAAATATTATAAAGCTCAGTTCCTCTGAGGGACAGAATGTTCTCATTTTTTCAACTACTCATATTTGAATATAATGTTCACAAAGACATTTGCACTTGTTCTTCTTTCTTATAATTGTAAATCTTAAGATTAGCACTGCTGTTTAAAATAAGATACATTTGAGTCAACAAGCCTTCTAAACTTAATTTTCATCACTGAAGGTTACTCTTTTTGTTTGTTCTAGCTTTCATTCAGACATTTCAAAATGTTCTTGCTGTTTTAAGTCCAATTTGTCACAGAGGTCCTGGCCTAGTTATGGCTGTTAAAGCACAACAACTATTGAAAACATTCTTCAAAGGGACATGTTTGTCACTAAACTCAGCAGAAATATCCCCATTACATGCAGGGTCACCGAGTGGGTCTCACGCCCACCACCACTCAAGCATAACTATTCCCTTTGAGGCTTCTGCTTGCAGCTCCACCCTCACATCTGCACCAAGGCTGGCTGTGCCACAGCTGGCCATGAGGAAGGACCTGATGGGGTTCCACTGCCAGCCTGGGTGGGTTTCCAGATTTCACCAGCCAGGAAGCCTCACACATATAAATATAAAAAGGTTAAGGTTTTTACCAATATTTGGAACTTACTTTTTAGCTCATGAGTTTGGATATTTCTACTCTTGGTTTAGAATGGTGATGCTTTCCAGCTCCAGCAGGTCATTGCTGACCGAGGCCACTGCTGGCTGGAGAAACAGGACAGCAGACAGCACTGTCCCCCCAGGCTCACAGCGATATCCCCTGGCACTCAAGGGGACATAAGCACACCGTCTCCATAGGTACCTCCCCACAATCTGTTTTACACTGCTCTGGAGGAACAAAAGCTCCTCTCTTTGAGCCCTGTTTTCTGTTTTTCTAGTCACACAGATATGTGTGTGTGCTTTTATAATAGAGATTAATTGCAGAAAAGTGGCAAGCTTTGACAGCAAAAGGTAACTGTAAAAAGAAAAAGTACAAATTATAGAATACTTTCAAAAGCACACAACATGAAGAAGGACACTGCCAAATCAATGGTTGGAAATAAAGGAATACAGACATCAGACATTTTATTTAAGCAGTGTGATATTTAATGTCACAAACTGAAGGGAAATGCAACTGCAGAATAAATAAGATATAGCAAGTAAGGACATAGGTTTATGCACATAGCACACTTCTAAGTAGGAAAGATATATCTATGTACATTTGCAACTGGATGCATGCATAAGAAGATTGTTTATTTTTTTTCACCCAAGGGTATGGTTCTGAATTGCTCTTAATGAATCATTTATAGAAAATTGGTCATAAGAAATGTCATACTTGAGGTCCAGCCTCAAGTAAAGAGTGTTTTTCTCAAGGCTTGAAATGCTGTGTGGCAGCCATGCCTGGCCTGAACGGAGGCATCCTTTTCTTTCTGTTTAATGAATTGGGCTGCCCTGCTCTTTATGCAGAGCAAGTACAGCCAGTCTGAGACACATTTAAGTAAAACCATTCCGGCAGTTATTTGCTCAGATGAAAGAAAGTCAGGCCAGCCTTCAATGTCTTAGTGGGGTTTGTGGCTGTATATCCTTTCTCAGTTCCCCAAAAGTTATGTTCTCATTAAAATGTCACCTTACAATAATTCTCTAATGTACTGGCTTCTGCCTTCATTAGCTGTTGAACTAAAGTTAGTCATGGAAAAACAGATTACCTTGAATTTACGATGGGCTAATTCCATTCCTTTTAGCCACGAAGATAAATCACCCTTTGTTTACAACTGAAGGACCAGTAATTTTTAGCAGAATGAAGAATAGATGGGAAAATATTGTTTTGGGGCCCCAAAGCAACAATGTGGTCAACATGTAAAACGTGAAATCACGCTCTGGGAAAGACCAATGAACAATGCTTTCAAATTGCACTTATTTTAGTCAGTTGAATATCACATCATTTACCTCTGAAAATGGGATTTGACCCATGAGGGGTTTTCTGCCATAAGGATATCGTTAAAGGAAAAGTGAAATCCAAATCAAACAAAAAAACTTAGGAAAGATAGTAGAAAATATTATAAAGTCAGGAGTAACTAAAAGTTACCAAATTTTAGTCACAAAGAAAATTTCCACAGCTCATCTTTGGGGCAAATTGTAATTCTATTATTGCTATTTTTTTATCCTGCTTTAAAGCACATATAGAAAAAGGCAATGAATAAGAATATTGTGCAATGTCACTTACTGAGTTAGCACAGGAAAAGGTCCCATCTTCATGAGTATAGGAAGAAAGCCGGGATTCATTATCATGTGTTAGACAGATAATGGTTAACACGGATTTGTAAGAATAAGCAGCAAGATTGTATGTGAAAAAAATAATCTGAAAATACATTTAGAAGCTTTTCCTAACGGCTTTTTTTTTTTTTACCTGTTAAAAAAACCCTGTAATTCTGTAGAAAGTAGACGAAAAATATATTAAAATGATCAGGGTCTAAAGTAACAGAGTTTTATTTCTTCTGCGAATTAGTTTCTATATGTATACAAATCTAATTACTTATATCTTTCTTTTTATTTTCCAGCAATACTGATTTATCTGTTCTGGTTTTTTTTCTGGTTTTGCCAACTACTAAAAGAATAGACACCACGTAAAAAAGAAAAAAAAGTAAAAAAAAATAAAAGGAATAAAAGGGAATCTATTGGGACAGAAGTTCCCTGAGGAACAAAATGAAATGAAACATTTTAGCTCACCAGGTAAATTCCACGTCAGCTTCACATAAGGGATAGTATTTTCATTTGACTGGTTCAAAGAAAGCGATCCTCAAAACCTGTTAATGGTCTTTTTGCTTTCCAAGTAAAAGATTGCTGTAGTTGAAGTATAGATTTAACTATAAAGGTGGAAAACTTTTTATTCTTCTTGTCTGCTTAAAAAAAAGTAAACCAGAAATGAATGCTCTTAATCTTTTCTCTCTTTTTTTTTTTCTATCTCATTTTCCATTTGGGTTATGACCTGGGCTACTAGATTCTTACACAGGATTTATTGCCTTGTTTAAGGCATCAGAAAAATAAATGAATACACTGTTAAAAGCTGTGGCTAGTGCAAGACAATTTTATTTAGAATATCCACAGAAATTAGTTGATTTTAAAAACATCTTGCAATCATCTTCCTCTTAGCTTCAATAACCTAAGAATCCCATTCTTACATTGGAGGAGATGTCAAAAGTTTTCCTGCTTACTACATTCAGAAATAGATTTAGTTTTGCCCAGAAAGCAAAGTTTATCAGAGAGATATTTGGTTTATGTCTCAACTGATATGTGCTGCAAGCTCTCTTCCTCCAAACTGCAAAACAACTGATATCTGCGTTTTATTTGATAAAGTCTCCCTGGAGGAGTCTGTCAGGAATCTACAGCTGAGACACTGTGAAAATATCTTCCTTTCTTCAACCATTTGGTTGTTTCACTTATTTAAAGCCTGACTCCTTCTGGGTATTTTGTTCTTCAAATGTACAGTGAGATCTTTCCTTGTACATGGTTTAAGGAGATAATCATTTTTGTCAGCTGTGCCATTTCTATTTGGCTCACAGATAATTTGTGGTTTTCCAACTCTTTGATTGAAGCAAATAAGAGTTTGAGGGAAGCAAGTTCTTAGCTCTTGTGCTTAGAGGAAGAAATTTTTAAAAATTTGAACATTAAAACAAATACAGAGAACCCAATACTTCTAAAACAGTAAGATTTGAAATCCTTTCTCAATTTCTTAGTACTCACTATTATCAAAACTGCTGCAATACTAAACATAAATGATAATAAAAATGTTTGCTAAAAATGATCCTTCATTAGTAAACAGCAGAGCTACTGATTCAACAATGAAATTTAATCAAAAATTAATAACCCATGTGCCCACACAAATGTCTTATTTCTCTGGCTTCAATTTTCCTCACATGACAAAATCTTGGCTCTCTTTGCCTTCCATGTCTTTATGCTGATGGTTGTGTAAGACTATAAAAGCTTTCATCCATCAGTCACTATACGGTTTTCATTTCACAAAGCTGATTTATCCTGATATGTATTAAATATGCTCTAAAGGTGTTTTCCACTCTCCTGTCCCACAAATTTGGAAGAAAAGTCTTTTCTGACTTACAAGCCTATTTCAGGATCTGCCTCTCATGTTTCTTTGTTTCCCTCAGTGTACTTCCACCCTTTGAAATTTCTATACAGATCACTCACTAGAAAATTCCTTTAGATAATCCAGTTCTGGTGCTCAGGTTGCCAGCCCTGCCAAGCAACCATTTACAGACTGTAACACCTACAGCAGCTGTAGCTTGGTCTCTTCAAGTGTTGTGTGCCCGACCGCCACTCAGAGTGAACCCAAAATTCCTCCTTCAGACCTCTCACACAGGCTTTCTCAGTGATTTTGAAGCTTTAATTTTCTCTAGCCCACGATGAAGGGGTCTTTAGGAGCACTTACAATTCTTGAGCAGGCTTCAAAGGGTGCCCATCTGATTTTTGAAAGTTTTCACCAGCAGACACTCTCTTTCTTCCCTTCTGAGGAATCTTCAGCTGCCTAATCAGGGCAACTTTAACTTGGTCTTGTACTTACCCCTTAGAAACACCTCTGTCCTCTGCCAGGATCAAGCACTGTAGTCCAAACACTTTTTCCAGTGACAGTGCAAAGGTTTTTCTGAAGATTTCAGCTAATTCTGCATCAGGATGTCGCAAATCTGTGTGTTAAACCTGCTTCTACCTTAAAGCTTTCACTATAGGAGATTGCAGGAACTCCTGAAGAAAATAAGATGAATAATTATAAACAGTTTCAAATTACTGAGTGATACAACACACTCAGTAGAAGCATCAGAAAGAGGGACAGGAACATTAATAAGACTGTGACAAAAGGGAAAATTAGAATGAAGACTTTAAAAATGCTAATTAACTTTAAAAGAAATGTAATTTTGCAAAATACTTGGGGGTTTTGAACTTGGTGTTTAAGAAACTTATTACTGATCCTCTCCTGAGTTCATTTTTTCCAGCATCCTGGTACTGTGGTACAAGGGATTATGCAACCAGATGAAGAAAACAACTTTAAAGCATAGAGCAATTATTCAATGGCAAACAGAGAGAAGCAGGTAGGCAGTATTTAACCAGCTGTAAGGCTAAGCAGATATGTGCTCCCCACCCCTGAAAAACTACCCTGAGTGCTTTGGCTGGCCCAGCAGGCACGAGCAGGGATGGGCAGGGCTGGCCTTTGCAGGTCCACAGAGAAGGTCTTCCTTGTCACAGTTATCCATGTGCACCTGCTCCTGTTGGCAGTAACCATTTTACCTGGTGAGTTGATCATCCATAACCAGCAGCCCCAATTAGCACGATCAGTGTCCTGAAATTTTTCCTTTGCTTTTCGATAGCTTTCCATGCTGATGTTTTTCCTCTTGAATACACCAGCTACTTCTGATCTTATCTCAACAATCCTACTTTTGCCAGTAATTTTGTCTTCCTTATCTCTGTACAGACTTTCTCTCATCTCTTTCAGACTTTTCTGTGTGGAGGTTATGCAGCTATGCTGCACCAGAACTGAGTCTTGGATCCAAATACATGGTCAGAGAGACCTTGGGTGGCAAGAGAGAGCTTACAACTGGGTCTACAGAGAGGGGATTGGTTAAAAACAACCATAATAAATTCCTAAACGCATCAATATGAGTTCCTATCATCATAATATATCCACACACACAAAAAAAAAATTCCCTCTGAGTTATAAATATCTTACTCCTGTAAGCTAGCTAGTTAAAAAGGGTTTTACAAGGCAAGCAACCTATGGCTAGGACAAACCATCTGATTTTTCACACTAAAGCAGTATATCAAACACTCATCCAGCATCCCTAGGCACCCATAATTCCTAACCTTCTTAGAGCTTTAGGGGCACAACATCTGGAAGACCAGACTTAAAATGACAGAAAAGCATTGAAGGTCATGCAGGATAATTTACCTAAGCTTTGAGTATTTGATAGATGACAGGGCTGTTACTCATTGGAAATGTTAGGAAGCATTAGGAGAACAAGTGAGAAACAGAAATTTATAGGTTCATAAATTTTGATGCCAGAAGAATCATCTAATCTGACCTGCATACCATAGGCAATGAAATTCCACCAAGTAATTGCCATGTGAAGCTCATCAATTTGGGGCTAAAGTAGCACTTATCTCCTCACAGTAACAATTATCATAGAGCAAGCGGTAACTACTTTTTAAGAGAAGAGAAAGAAGGAAACATTCTAGTGCAATTCTATCCACCCCCTTTTTCTCTACATGCCTGGTGGAAGTTTTCAGAAATCTGTACTGCAGTAAGATTACAGAGAACAAATGAGAAGTACCTATGTGGTTTGCACATGACATTGCACTTCTTGAGTATCTAGAAACTACAGCAAAGAAGGTAATAAATTATTTTTATGCAGCAAACAAGAAACAGGGAGTTAAAATAAACATGAAGAAAACGAAAGGTGACAAAAAGCATTTACACGCAAGGAAAAATACTCTTGGTAAATGGAATGTAATAACAAAGCTGCAGCATACATTTATTTTCAATAACTTTTCACATTAGAAAATGATGATCATGAAAAAAAACTACAATAACCTAGGATACATGGAGTTTCCTTCTGAAAGGAAGTTATGAAAAACAACAAAAGCACATCCTTTGCAGAAAAGATTATGGGCTGGGTAGGTAGTTAGTTCTCTGTGACCTATGCCACAGTAGGAACCATGGACAAAATAACAGCAGAAGTTCAGCATAAAAGGAAGGAATTTGGTACGTAAGCAGGGGAGCTAAGGATATCTTACTTCACATGGATTTGCCTTGCAAGTGACCAAGTGGCACCTCACACCTTCTCACCTTAGAGCTTTTCCACACACTGCGAGTTCCACCGTATCATCCACGGTCTTTCCAGTGTCACATAGCTACCCCAGAGTTCTCCTAGGACTGCTTTGTTCTCCAGTCTGTCACAGCACAGTACCCCGCCTGCCCATACATCCCTTCCCCATCTACCTCTCAGGGCTCACTGCCTGGGCAAGAGACAACACCAGCAAGAGAGAGGGCCACGGTCACACCGACTGCCCATGCTGGCCCGCTGGGGGGATGCTTATAACCAGAACTCAGGCATGACCAAATCCTCTGTTCTTTTCACTCAGAAGCAGAATCAATGAAGTCAGTGTTCTCTAATCAGGCCCTGATTATTACAAAATTTTTAAGAGTTCATATTCTTTGAGACGTCTGCTTAAATTGATTTAAAAAGAACAAAGAGAAAAGGAAGAGGAGAACAGTGAGATAACACAATTTTATTGACTTTATTGCTCATGAAACCAGGCTAAAAAATAAAAATGTGTAATGTATTCATTAGGGCAAAACAGAGAGAACACCATGCCATTATCATAGGACTAAATCCTGACACGCAGGCTTAATATTTTTACAAATAAAGTATAAAAGTGTCTTTTAACTGAGTCATCAGGATGTCAACCATCTAATCAGAATAATTAGGGGATCCCAGTAGTATTCATTATTTTTGCTTTAATTCTGTGTGGGAGGTTGAAAATCAAATCCACACATTTTGGTCAGAAAGAAGGCCTTTGTGGCTGTATCATGAAGGAGGAACACACTTCTAGGTGTTTCATGAGAAGAACAATATAAAATTACCCCTACAAAGGATGATACAAAATGTACCCATCTAGCAAATGAAAGAATATCTAAGTTAAGGCTAGAAATTAATAAATGTATAAATAGATGAATTAAATCAATGCAATGACAAAAGCAACTTCCATTGGAACTAAATGATTATCAGACAAATATGCATGTCATTTTTATTTCAAGTTCCTTATTTCCATTAACTTTAAATACCACAGAATCTCTAAGCATACACACTTACATGAGTAAGTATTTAGGTAGATAACACTTCTATAAATATAACAAATGTTTCTATAAATGCAACTGCATCCTGATGAAGAATAATTATTTTTCTATTTTCTCAGATCTCTCGGCAATAGATACTTGAATAAATGTGAGACAGCATCAATCTAATGAATGACTGTAGGACATGCAGCCAGAGAGATGTAAAGGAGACAGATCGTGAATTATTTATCATTGTCACTGCTACAGCTTGTTTGCAAAAAAATAATGCTCAAGTGCCACCTGGGGCATGGGACAGACTTTGTCCCCCTAACTTGGTGGAATTTGATGCTATTGTTGGAAGGACCAGGACCCATTTGTGATAAACTGATGACGAGCCTTCCAGTGATCTCCTATCTGGGTGTAAAACGACATCCAACCTTCCTATGGTGCCATTTTCAGAGCAGTATTTTATACCTTAAGCTTTTCTTCTAGAACCATTTTTGGGTAATGGCTGCTTTCTTCAGAAGGAAATTCTCAGTATGGAACTTTTCCCCTGTCCAGTTCTCCCTGTTTTTCAGTGTCCCAACAAGAGTGAAAGCTCCCATCCACCTAATGCTAGGTGGTGAACTTCAGCAGCTTTAGTTTTATATCTTGAACTGGAGCTGCTCACTCTCACTTTCCGCTACATTCAATGGAGAGAAGCATTTTACTGGTTGCTTGACCTATTTCAGGCATCAACTTTAAGATTGAAACAATAAGTTTAAAATAAATATGTCTTTCAGGATTGATTCTTGTTGGTTGTTTCTTGTTTCATTTTTTCCCCCTTGGAGGGGGTGCAGGTTGTACATACAGCACTCAATTACTCTAATTTTAGGCATTGAATTTAAGACTGAAATCAGTTTTGCCCTAACAGTACTAATGTGCTCTGAACTGAGGTACATAAACTTTTGGTTGCACTCAGAGATGTCTAGAAGGAAAAGGCACATTTTGTAGATGCATTTATTGTAGTGGGCTTCAATAGTGTGGGAGCTGTCCTGGTGCGGGCAGAAGGAAGAGGCAAGCTGAGGACACACAACATGCTGGTGGCTGCAGGTAGGGCATGGTATGCATGATTCCAATTACACCTGGCGCTGAAGCTGATGCCTTGATGGAATAACTACTGAAAGTTGCAGGAAGCTGCCAAGATTCATACATATGAATCAGGAACCCTATTGAAATATGGGAGAGCAGCAGCTGGCTTCAGTCCAAGTCATTGGGTGACAATGACAATTTTTTTCTGTCTTCCAGTGAACAAAAAGTAATCAATCCTGCCCACTAATTATTGCCTTAAAAACAAATAGCTACAGTGTTCTTGTTTTGTATACCCTACTTCTAAATTTCCTTTGTATTACATATATGTAAACACAAAAGTCTACTACTGAATTTTCCCTTGAGATTCCTACCAGCTAAAAAGCATTAGGGTTATCAATGATAGAGACAAAGCAGGCTGTGATGGGGACAGAAGCAGTTTGGAAGAACTGAAAGATCTTCTCTCTGGCTTGTGAAGAGATGTGCATCGCCTTGAGAAGCAGCTCATCTGTGAGCTGAAGAGAACACAACTTGAAGCCAAAAGGTGTGCAACGCATCTGTAAAGTCAGCTATTATTTTCCCTCTCTGTACTTGTCCTAAAGAGAGCACATGGTCTCTTAGCCCTGTATTTCAAATGGGTAAGCTCGTTTTCCTGGGAGATAGAAGTTTGCCTGGTAGACTGACAGCTTCAAAGGAGGTCCTTCAAAGGTGCTGGTAAAGGTAAGGTGCTGGTGGAGTCCCGGTTGTGTCCCATGAGGAAGCACCTTGCCCCCACCTAGGAGCACCAGCACAGCACCTGCTCTGCTGCCCTGAGGTGCCAGGTCAGAGGGCAATCAGGCCAGGAGAGGAGAGCATGCCATGGGCAGGGTGGCGGAGCTGCCTTTGGCAGGCAGCAGGGAGTGTGAGGACAGCTGAGGCCATCACAGTAAACTCATTGCCTCCACCACACACAGCCACCAGGAGAGGTGCAGCTCTCGGATTATGTACATGGCCTTATATTTTCTTGTAGTTAACTGAGAAAATTCAGGTTCTATTTTGCTAGCTGTTGCACATATATATGAATGCAAATATGGCCGTGGGTGGAAGATCTTAAATCATATCTGTATATCAAACAAAGATGTGAATTCTGAGGTTAAGATAAATATGTTTCCCTGACTGATCCTTTCTATTCACGGTTCTGGGTTTGTGTTTACTTTTCATGATAGGAGCGAGGGGTGGGTGCAGCAGATTATGTGTGTGTTTGCTTTTGAGGGGAGCAAGTGGCTGACAGATAAAAATTCTCTGATTTCTTAATTTTATTCACCAGCCTCCTGCCTCCCACAGTGTTCCTGCAAAAACGTCCTTTATTTCTTTTTCTACCACTAGATGGTAGTAGCAGGTAGAGACTGGCTTTTTTTATTTTTTTTTCCCCTCTTTCTCACACCCCTTTGTTTACTGTCTGTGATTAGTTTTAGGACTCTGGTTCTTGTAAAAGGTTTTTTGTTTTCTCTGAATGATTAAATGATTATGCAGATATTAAAGATTTGAAATGTTTTCAAAATAACCATTTTCTTCCTTTTCTACATGCCTGGTCCCCACACACCCTTGCTGAATCCAGTGTGAGTGCAGATTGGAGGCCAGAAACAAGCCTCACTTACCTACAAAATCCCACTGAAGATTTTCCTAGGTACTATTAATTACACTCAGCGTTTTCAGTAATTGCTTCTTTATGGGTAGTAAGGCGCACGAGCAGCTGTTCTGAGGCCTCCGAAGCACCCCTGGGCTCTCCTTCAGTCTGCCTTGCCTTTCTTTCCCCACTTCCTGGGCTTGGCTGGGAAGAAGCATCCCCAGCCCTGGTAGTTCTGAGAGGGATGCATGCCATCTGGCTGGGACAAGGTCAGAGCCAGGCAAGGGGCAGCTATGCTTCCTGACGTTGTCAGCCTTGGAAAATTTTTAGGAGAGGAGTAACTTCTCCATGACTCCAAATCGTCCGTTTCGATTTTTATATAGGACACATTTCTGCTCTGCAGATGCAGCCAACAATTATTAAAACATTGTCTTAAATTAGTGCAAGCTGTGCCAAATCCTCTCTAAGAGTTCATCAGTGTGTTCTGTATCAAAGCTGTTTTGAATAACCGTATTAGAAAGGAGAGAAAATACAGTCAGTGCAGCTGTCATTTGATCATATCAAATATTAACCTTGGCTACTGATAAAGTAACACAAAAGCATCATTTAGCAAGTGCTTGATGACTAAAGTGTGGATTTTAAGACTGCATTTCCTCTATAGAAATTTGTTATAAATGGATGAGTCCAAATTAAGGACCACACATAATAAGTGCTGTATATACCCTCCCTGTCCCTCAGGTACTTGCTCTTACACAGTTTACTGCATTTATATGACCCCAAGGAGGACCCTTATGTTAAAGGGTAGGTCAATTTACTGAGAGCTATATTTACTTTTTAAATGGGAGGCACCAAACTACAATAATGATAACTGAAGAAAGAGCCATCCGTTCATTTAGTGAGAAATAAGCCTTCTGTCATTTTCTCAATAAGCCTATCTCACAAACATCTATTTCTACACATGTAAAAGTGCTTGTTTAGCAGACTGTTCAGGACTATGTTCTGAAGGGTATTTTCATCCTTTTCGCCTGAAACACAAACCAAAATAACACCCAAGAAAAAAAACAAAAAAACAAAACCAGAAACCAACCAAACAAAAAACAGAAAATATATATTCCTACATCTATTAGTATTAGTTTGGATTAAAGCTTCCATTTTCCCTGTGGCTACCTTTGCTTTTGTAAGGTAATAGAGGCATACATCTTTCCTCTTTCATACTGAATTCTTACTGCCTCTTCTCCCTTTCTGCCACAGCAGAGGAACACTTGAAAAAAATAATTAAAACTAAGAGGCAGATCCTCAGGTGCTGAAAATCAAAATTGCTCCAATGAACTCGAGTTATGCAAATTTTTATTAGCTGAAAAATTGGTCCCACTGGATTTTAATTGCACTTCAACATCTGATGTATCTTTTGATAGCGAAAGCAGGCAGTCCTAAGCAACGCTTTAATTTTCACTAGAGGAAGGCTTAATGTTCAGTAAAGCATTTTTCAGCTAGAATTTCTCCTTTCAATTGATAAGTACATGCATACTCTGCTCAGTAACTTCAATACTTCATATTCATTTCCAGTCCAATTATAAAATGCTCATAGAAATGATTGCATTAATAAAGAAAACCTCTATCAGAAGAGAAATATGTTCTTATAGTTAAATCATTTGTGCTGGCATCAGGCATTTTGGACCACCTTCCTGCTCTACCACAGGCCTTTTGTGTGTTCTTGCAACAAGCCACCTAGAAATTGCTCCTCTAGCCTGACTAGGGGAACTTAACAAAGTCCCCAAATTGAGAACATTGTAGCCCTCCACTCCAGTATGCTCTGTACTCACATGAGGCATCTGCTTCTGCTCATGAAAGGCAGGGTAGAGCCGCAGCAGACAGCTCCTAAAACTTCATTGGGTAAATACCTTAGAGCTGGGTGTGGCTATCACTATTCACGAATATTTTATGCCAATACTGCAGTCCCACTCTTTCCCTGCCCTCTGGCACTCATCAGCACCTGCTCCTCCCCTTCTCATGTCCCTGCACAAGCAGTCAGGATCTGCCTGATGAAGAGAACTGGTGGACGGGTTTGGATTAAAACTGATGCTGCAGAAAACAAGGATTCCTACCACCCAGCCCTGCTGTCCATCCTAATTACCACATAAGCACGTATTTGTCTTACCATGCAAGCACCTGGAACAGATGACAAACAGGACTCAGAGGATGAGAGGTGTGGTGAGGTCTGCCTGTTTATGGACCTCCCATGGGTTTTTTCTCATCCAAAACAGGGAGATCTCATCCGTACTGCCTACTGGGATGAGTCTCCAAAGCCAGACACAGTGTTAGATGATGCTGGCAAAAGCAACTGGGGTAGCCTAGCCTGAGCCTGTTCAGTTTATTAGTACAGACAGTGCATTGTGAGAGAGAGAGAAATATCTCCTAATGGTGCATCAGTGCCGGGTTCATGAAATGGAGACAGGAATACCTAATTCACCTAAAAATGTGCTGTTGTGTCTAATTAGCTTTATGCAGCCTCTAATAACATCAGGGCACCATTGGACAAAAAAGTAAAACAGTCACAAAAAAAGTAAAACAGTCACAAAAAAGTAAAACATTATCCCACGTCTCCCAAATGGCTCTGAGGCTTTTCTTTGAGCCGAGATATTGTGTTTTATCTCAGTTCAGTAGAAAACAGGTTCCATAACAACACTGTATTTTACAATTGGGTTTGTAGCTTTAGCCTCCTCTGTCCCTGTGGTGGTAAACTCCCGGGTTGGACTCTCTCTACACAGATAGAGCACTCGCTCTCCTCTGACCGCCAGCCCCACCGCTGCAATGATCCTGCTATCTTACCCGCCCAGGACAGGATGACAC
Organism: Orthonyx spaldingii; assembly: GCA_013397795.1. NCBI lineage: Eukaryota > Metazoa > Chordata > Aves > Passeriformes > Orthonychidae > Orthonyx > Orthonyx spaldingii. The sequence goes on along the minus strand of VZTJ01011333.1, from coordinate 143,780 downwards.
TACAGGCAATTCAGCCTCCAAACCCCATCAGGCAGCGTAACATTGCAGAAACCTGCAGATTTTGTGCTCAGCTAGGAAAAGATCAAATATTAAATTGTTTCTGAATCCATGTTTTTCAGAATATTTTGTTCCATGGTGCATGTTGATATTTTCACTTCTTGTCCCGAAGCAGATGGAAATTCCAACTTTTTTCAGCCCTTGCTGCAGCTTCTGGCTCCTGCTATAATAAAAACAAACCAATTACAATAAAATAAAAACAGCTTTTAACAAACCATTCCATAGATGCCTTGTACAATAGTTGCAGTATTTTAAAACTAAGCTTTATTTTTTCCAGAACACAGAAGATTTCATCACATAAAATGACTAATTCCAATTAGTTGTGTTACATTTTGTGTGTGCTGTATATTTCTTCTTTGCCTGACTCATGACAGCACTTCCAATGTGTAACATATAGTACATATTGCTCTCAGATACCCTGGTGCAACCACATTGATTTCAGGGGCTGTGCTGAGCTCTGAATTCTGTTCCCACAACTGCATGTTTGCACACTCTGCCGTCAGACTTGCTCTCTGTTACACTCCTTTGGGACACAATTTCAAGAATGAGTCAAGAGGCTTAAAAATTGCAGTCGTAGTTGTTGTTCAACAATAGCTTGCTCCTGACAATAGAATTAATTAATCTGGGCTTTTCACTCTCACTAACATTGTAATCACTTCTGAGTTTTCTTTTGCCGTTTTTGGGATTCTTTCTTTACAAGAGACAGAACTATGAAAAGCAAAGAACATTTTTTAAAATAAATTTCAGGAAAGGTTTTTATACCATGCTGTGTTATTGCACAGAGTGCTTTAAAATTGGCAGCTAGGCTATGTCTTGGGATCAGGTCGCTGTGCTGTTTGTTTGCTAATAATTTTGCAATATAGAAAGCGCTGCCTAAAGGATAATGGACATAATGAATGAGTGTGTTCTTGAGAGCAAAACTTGTAATTTCACGTGGCATAAGAGAAGGTGTATCGTCTAAGAGACTAGATTGGTTCTAGCTTTGTAATTCACAGAATTGTCCCAGCTATAAGTTAGAGACTAGGGCCATCCCATTTTGAATATCAGCAGTGGAAGCAGATACCCCAGTTGAAGAATCAGACTATCCTGAAAATATTAGTGAAACCTTGTCCCAATTCCAAGCAAATAGTGATTACTCTGGTGCCCAAGTTGATGTCTGTGCACTGCTGGAACAGGATAAATCAAAAGAGCACAGGTAAGTGTATAATCAATTTGGTACTGGCCAGTGAACTGCTGAAAGTTTGCAATAAGATCTTATCATGTGGGATCATGCTGGATGGGATAAGAAATGTAACTTACAGTCAGTGAAAATAACTTTTTGGTTGTCATGGGTATGGCCAGGATTTTCCCTGAGGAAGGAGGAGCCAAAAATAGCAAATGCAAAAGATATTTCACCTTGTGTCTGCAAAGCATGTGGTCTGCATTGATACCCATGTGGGAAGCAAAGGCAAAACATATTATGCCAGGGTATTGAGGAAATCTGGCATTTATAGGCTGGGACAAATAGGAACTAATTTTCAATTTGACATTGTTGTTATCAATGAGGTATTAGTGCCAACAGATATTCTGGAGGACTGACTTTGGCTTTATATGTCTAAGAACAAGAAACTTCGGTTAAATACAAAGCAGTTTCTGTAATACAGTGGAGAGCACATTTAGTGGGTTAAATGGAGTGTGCATTTACATAGACATTAAGCAAAAGAGCATTTGGATACCACTGTGACAAATATCATCCACACTGTAGCACTCTGCAATAGAACCGCAGGGGTAAATTTAAGCACTTTTATAAGAAAGTATCTAGGGAGAATCACAGGGTTTTTCAACTGGTCACACACCCAGAAAACTGTGGCATTCAATACTGAGACAGGTTCGGAGCTAGCACAGAGGAGATCACATCTTCCTCCAAAACCAATACTCCAACAGCATGATAATTGGGAGAGCAACTCAGAAAAGTATGCAATGCATTATTGTTTAAATGAAATGGGAGTCCTAATACATTCATTTGAAAAAGAAAAAAGGAGTTATTCCATATGTCCTGTTAAATAATGTATTGGTGGGTTATTTTGTAAACACTTTATAAAGATACCTGTACCACATGAATGCTATGAAGGCACAGGGAAAGAGCTGTTATTATCACAGGATGGGTAGGGAGGGTTGCTGTCAGTATCTGAGGATTAAACCATATTTTCTGAATTTCAGGTCTCAGCATTGCTTTTTGCCTTGATCTTTAGATATAGAGGGGACTGTCATAATCAATTTCATTCAACATCTGTATCTGAGAGTTGTATGAGGCATCCCATGTGAAGCCTAGATGATTCGTATGTTTTGAAATTTGGTTTTTACATTCTCATGCTCTTTATCTTATTCATTTATTTAATGATAGATTCAAAATCATTACTGTGGAGAGGAACACACATACTAGAGTGGATGAACCCTATAAATAAGGAAATATAAGGATCTGAAAAATATCCATATGCCAGTAATGGACATTTACTCTCTTTCCTTTCTTTTACTGCCTGTAGAAAAATTATAGTGGAGAAGGGAAAGGACATCTTGTTTTAAGATAATCAGATGCATCTGTTTGCACTGAGCTCAATAGAGTGTCCAGAGTTGATGACTGAGGCATTATTTCAGTAATTACCCTCTATGATCAGGAAAAAAGAGACTGATCCTAAATGAATAATGAGGGAATTGATAGTGGCAGAATGTCCCTTACATACTCCACCCTTCTCCAGACTTCTAAGATTTTCTGCTGGCACAGGCTCTCTTTAGCGGATGCATGATGACTTGTGCCTCATTTTTTCTTTCAGATCTTGACTGTTCCCAGAATATTTAAATGAGAACATTTTAAGCCTAATATTAGCCGAGCAAGAAATACCAGACCTCTGGAACCCGCTCCCATGGAGCAGTCAAAATGAGGAAGGCTGGCTATGGCTACAGCCTGAACAATTTGGCACTTATCACCATTGCACATTATTTTAGCTGACATGCTCTTAAAACCTGGTCAGTGCTTTTACAGCAAAGGCATAAACCCCAGCAATGACTCATGTACCCACTCACTGAAATCAATTATATAAAAAATCCTACTCAGGCTATGAAAATAATTCTATAATCATGGTAAAGATTGCAAAAGTCTGCTTAGGAAACAGGCAGGATTGGATGTTGAGGGTTTTTTTTTTCTCTCCCTGCCTATCATTTTGAACATATGAGATCAGAAGGATGTAGCTGGAAGTAGGAGACAGAAAATTAATTTTGAAAAGTCACTTTATATTCTCTGCTTTTAACTGAAACTAAGCACATTCCAGAAGTATTCTGTTTCTTGTAGCAGTAAATGTATTGAATAAAGCCCATAAAATTATTCTCAAATACATTTGTATTTACAGTACATGGACTTAAAAGTAGTAATAAATAGGATAGATGGTCTTAATAAATTGTGGATGTATTTCAAGTTTATGCATTCCCCTGCCTGGGTTCTAGTGTGATTCCCAGATCTGACCCTGTGTAAGTCTTCCACTTTTTTAAAGTCATCTATTATATCAGTTTTTTTATTATGTCTGAGTCTCATTGATTGCAGCTGATCCATGATAGCTCTACTCAGAACCTGGGATTCCTCCTTGAGATTATCTCCTTGTCTGTGTTAAATTACCCTTTCGAAAAGTGGAGTGAGGGGAGAAAAAGCCTATGTGCTGTGAGTGCTGAGTAGGGCACGTTGCAAAAACACAAACTGTGAGTTCTGTGCTCACACTAGGGCATTTATATTCCACAGGCTTGAACTACACACAGTGCTCGACTGCAATTCTGGTGTGCTTTCCTGGATAAATTCTTCACGTGCCAGTAAGTTATCTTTAAACTGTCATAGCAGGGATAAGCTGTGCCTAGTTTACAGTTCAAATGGTGAATAGAGTTTTCTCTCTGAAAGCCTCCTGAAATCAAAGAATTGAAAAACACTAGTGGATAGAACAAAAAAGGAACAGAATGTAAATTTAGGGAGTTTCAAAAACAGCAGTGGTGACCTGTTTGCACCAAGGCAGGTAGATGCTGGCCATAAAGAATAAAAACTTGTTGATGATCTTTGATAGTAACACCTGGATAAAGTAGCTGATTGTGGAAGCACCTAGTTGCAATCATGTCCAGAAAGTGGAGGAGAGGAAAGTCATCTTTATGAACTTGAACACAGAGACAGAACCCATTTTGCTGTCATCCAAAACCATTCATCCAGAGGCAACGCTCAAGCACTGCTACTGACAGGCTCAGTCTTGCTCACAGAGATATCCGCACTAGCTTCAATTATCATCAAATCTGACCTGCTGGATTATCAGTGAACCTTTTTATTTCTTGCATGAAGCTGGTAATAGAAATTTTAATGATCATTAAAATTATTTGCAATGCAAGAAAGATACAAACATTATCAGGTAAATGAAGTACAATTAAGATTATCAGGAAAACAGAATAAAATAGCAATTGATGTGGTTAAGCTCATGAAAGTTCCTGATTTTCTTAACTAAGAAATTATTTGAAAAAAAAGAAAAAAATTTAGCAAGAGAAGCTACAGGTAAAAGCTGAAACTTAAAAAGTGGAAAAATGAAGAAAAGAGTGTTTCCATTGTAAGATAGCCATGGTAGCCAAGAAAAATAGAATGTGATGATGTAGTAAACGTCCACAGCACAAGAAGAGATCACAGAAGACCATGTAAGAAAATTTTCAGTGCAGGAAAGGGTAGAGAGGCCACAGCACAGGGAGCTGAGGCCTGCATACATGAAAGCTGATAAATGGTAATTCAGTGTAAGGGTTGTACACCACGTGTTTGATGAACTGACACATGAAGAGAAGCAAGGAGAAAAAATAAGGTCAAAGGTGCGTGAGATCTTGGGGCATGTCTCAGGCTACCTTTCATTGTCTTTTGATATGAGAGAACAGTGGATTATGATCACCTTTAGGAAGGAGGAAGGTTGAGAACTGAGAATAGAAAGTCTTACTGCATTTAGACTTCCATGAAGGAAGCAGAGAGAACACCCAAGAAAAACAGGCAGTGTTTTAAATTCTTCACTAGCAGCTCCAGAAGGAGGTGGTCATAAGACACAAAAAGGTTTTAGTTTGATAATGTCACATTGGAAGCCTGTAGGACTGAAACTTAAATCTCTTAATGGTATGAGGATATCATAACCACAAAATCATTCATCTTCTGCTATATTCCACAGTTTCATCACCACAAACTACCATGAATAATTCAGGAAGCACTTTGACACTGGTCTCATTAATAAGACATATAATCAAGGAGATGTTTAAATAATGATGTAGAAAAGGCAGAAGAACTCAATAAATATCTAATTTCATAAGAAGTCAAAGAATCACTTCCCAGCCCATGCCTAGTAAAGAAGGATGTTTAACTGAGTGCCTCTGAGGTGTGGAGATTAGAGAACAAATGGATTAGGTTAATTTTTAATAAATATCAAATTACTAAGGAAATTCAGGGAGACAAAACAGTGCTAATGTTAAGTCAATGTTAAAAAAAGATAGTGCATTGGCTGGTAAGGCTTTCAGCATGGAGTCAGGCTGGGCCCAAGAACAGAAAAAGTAGTAAAAGATTGAATCTATGGCAAGAGATAGGAGAATAATTTCAAGATGTTAAAACAGTCTGGTCAAACTAATCTCATTTTTTTGTACTACAGATTTGTTTGATAAAGGATGTGTGGCAAAGGTTTGTAAAGTATTTGCCTTAGAATCACATGACAACCTGATTAAACAAGTAGTTCTGAGAGCTAACAAAACCTGGCTTTCTAGGGAATTGTGTCTCTCTTGGTTAATTGACTGTTCAACAGTATTACACTTAGATTTTCTGTTTACTCTGCATATATCAACACAGGGCTATTATTTCTTGCTGCAGGGTATTTCAAAATGACAAACATTCTGTCGTCTGTAACTACAGGAACTACCCAATGGATTCAGAAATTATTGAGAATGATATTTGAACTCAAGTAATATTTTCCTACACGTATCAACTTTTATGAAACATATTTATCTTTAGGATATTTATTTTTCTGCAAATGTGCTTGAAAATGACAAACAACCTCAAAAAGCATTGGGGAGGATGAAAGCAAAAATAGGCACCTTGCTTCCGTGGGAATAAGAGTATCATGAGCTCTGCAAAATCCTAATCAACAACAGCTAGAAACTATCTGAGAGATTTCAGGAAGCAGTGATCAGTAAAAAATCATAAACTAATAACAGCATTTCAAAAGAAACCTCTCAGATGTGAGTATTAGAAAATATCCAACTATTCTACATGTTGAAAAAACAGTAACAAGCATAGGGAAGTCATGGAAGACATTTATAAGGTGAACCATCAAAAATAAATTTAAGAAAACCAAGTTCAAGCTCCAAAACCTCGGAACAAGAAAGCAATCGGTAGCATGGAACTGAGAGATATACCCTGGAAAGCAAATAATTTCAAGGGTTTAGAGATAACTGTGAAGAAGGGAAGGGGGCTTATTCTATTATGGGTAATACCAGAAGAAAAGTGTTTTATATCTACACAAGGAAGGACCAACAAGTTTTTTAAACCAAACACAGCTAACAAGCTCCAACACATGGATATAATTATCTTTATAGTGTGCTCCCTAAGTGCTTGTTGTGGGAGGGAAGAAGCTTCAGAAGTCATCAAAGGCCTCTGAAGTCCAAAATTTTAAACTTTCTCCTAGCAACAGTGTGCCAGGATCTGTTCTTTGACATGAGTTGCCATGCTGTAGCCATGGCCATACTATTTGGGTGTTTTAACTGCAAGGCAGCACAGCCATATCCAACCTCACTCTTGGGCAAGGTCTCCGACTCGGGAGTTTGCTAAACCCTGGATGACAAAACTACATCAGGAATTGCTCCAGCCTTTTAACTGCAGGCATCTGGGGCCATGTCTTTGCATTTTGTTTTTTGCTCAGACTCAGAAGTCACTGTGGTGAGCTCTGTGCAGAGCTCTGTGTATAGAGAGTTCTGTGCAGTAACTTACCCTCCTAGAAACACTGTACCCATACTGCAAACAGCTGTCACAGTTTTTTCCTTGAAAAGCCAGTCAGACACCATGGAACAGGGTTCTCCTAAGCCTTTGATTATGTATCTTCTGGCATGCCCTGCAGCCTGTGGCTGCCATGCTGACTGTATCAATCACTGAACCACCTGCAGCATCCTCACTACTCCCACTTTTCTCCATGCCCGTACAGGGGGCTTTCTACAATGAAAGCCAGAGTGTGGTGAGACACTTCACCTCAAATTCTTGTAGGACACAAAATGTGAAAGGTTTAGCCCACAAAGGCAAAGTTTACCTCAAAGCATCCTAATTTCCAAGTGCTTTATTAAGAAACATGGGATCTTCCCCATTTCTGCTATCTACTAAGTCTAAGAAAAAAGTGTCACAGGTTGCAATTTCTTAGATAGACACAAAATTAATGCACAACTTTACATACTAGGTATTAATCAACATGGCAGAAATCTCTGTGTATTTCTGTATCATGCAGGAAGACGTATTTTCTGGAACATAGAGTTTGTTCATACGACCTTTCACAGATCTTATTTCCAATCCTCAAATAAGTATTAAATTCTATCCACCTTTTCGTGCTTGCATCTTAATAGCTAATGGAATCCTGAGACATCATCTAATCAATACTCACTTATTTAATATATTCACAGGAGTAGAGTGCCATAAAAAATGGAAGATTTTTGCTTTTATCCATTTAATATAATTTACTATCTGTGTATAATGTATGTTATTAAAGCACCATAATCTTAAATCTGATTATTTGGTAGACCAATGAAAGGCATATCTACATTCCAGAACTGTGTCTCTGACAATTTCAATTTTTCAGCAGTTTTCATTGCAATGTGAGTGCTGTTCAGATGAAGATTGAATAAAAGGGCTTTTTCACCTTCTCATCTTATTTCCATCTAGAAAATATTTTAATGAGTTTTTCTTTAAAAATACTATCTTGTATTTGAGAATAAGTATATCATATTTCAGCTGAAAAAGTAAAACTTTGAAAAACAACGTCTGATAAAAGACTGAATATCATCCTTTACATGGCTAAATAAATAATTCTAGCACAGCGTTTTAGCAAATGTTAGCATATCTGTCACCTTTCATTTATCCTAAAATCACCAATCACATCATCAGCAAATTTTATAGCCCACTAATCCTTTAGCATAAAATGTAATTATAGTATCCATTATTAGGCATCTGATAATATGAATGGATTTATGGGAAAAAGTGTTAAAATATCTGTCAGAATTGATAGCAATGGGTAAAGTTTTCTGCCTTCCTGATTTTCCACAACTTCTTTGAAATCAGAGAAAGTCCTCTATGTAATTTTAAGACCCAGATTTTGCTTGTATTCTTTTTATGTATGGTACTATAGTTGTGACTTTCCCAAAACCTGAAAAACACTAAGTCACTAACATATTCTAGATTAATGGGATTTATTGAAAACAAAATATTGTTATAGAAAAAAAAGTCAGACTTCCTCCTATTATGACAAATATGACAGAGGAAGTCTTACTATCCTATTTGTTCTATAGACAAGCTTTCATATTTTCTCATCTCTTAAATTAACAAAAGTGGGAAAATTCACTAGTAACTTTAGTTTCTTAACTCATTAGAGAGGCTTTTGGATAAAACTTAACACAAGCACATTTCACTAGAATACAACAGCACATTAATTGTTATTTCTTAAATATTGCCTTAAATTACTTAAATGCTAACATACCAAAATTGAATGCTACATCTGTGCATAACTCCAGTTTGTAGCACATGTCAAGATATGTTTTTGACTCATTTAATTCCCAAGCTCAGCATCTGTTACTTTATTAAATTCTTTTTAGCTTCTAGCATCAACAGTGCTAAGAAGCATTATAGCTTATGCTTTGTAAGTGTACTACACATTCATAGTAATGTTTTATATGACATTCTCAGCAATATATCTGAAGTTAATAGGAGTTTCCTGACTGACAGAGTTTGAGTTTTTGAGTTTTGAGTTCTGTTCTTAACCAGTAAAAAAATTCTTGTAACCATCATTCTGAAATTTCTGATGTCTTCACTCACTTTTTTCAGTAGAAACAAGACCCAGATCAACACAAAATGTCAGGAATTTTCTAATCAGTCCCTTATAATTTTTCCATCACTGCTGTAACATACAAATACACCACTGAAAACAGTTTTACCAGCCAAGCAAGTTGCATACTTGAACTAGATTTCAACTGTGCTTTAGATTACAAATATATTAATAATTTATTGAATTAATATCTAATTTATGGTAAATTGGGTGCCTTGTAGAATAAGGGCAGAAAGTGCACAGCCAGAGGAAGCAAAAGGTCAGCATAATCACGGACTAGGCAGTGTTAATAATGAAAAATAAAAGACTATATGTTAGAGAAATAACAGGATCCTTTACTTAATTTCATATTCTAATGTTGCAGGACTTTCCTTTCCTGACACCTTTGAATTCAAACAATGTATATGAAGGAAATGCAAAGTATTTGCAAGATGTGTGATGACACATCCTTACAGATTTTTTTTTTTACCAAATAATTTTTTTACCAGATTGTTTTATTTGTGAATTCCTGGCTTTGACAGCTGTGTACAGCAGACTTCTGGGTGACTTGGAGCCATGGTTCCACTGAATTTAATGAGCTCTGCTCATGTACCCAGAGGGTTTGCCCTCATGCTTTGAGTGGGGTTGGCATATAAATGAGTAGCCACTTCTTACAGACCTTTGGAGGCTAAACAAAAAGTTCTGCTTTTGAAAATCTGTAAGCAACTGTGGCACTGACAGAGAAGTTTATTTACTGGTGAGGAGGTGAAAAAAGAGCTCAGTGGAGAACAGCAGTGTAAGAGTAAAAAAAAATTACAGGCCTTTAAAGGAAAGATTTAAAACTTTAAAAAGATTACGACAGATCCAGAAGGAGATAACTCCTGTTCTTGGCTAACTTAGCTGGACTGGAACAACTTTGGAGGCTCTCCAAGGTGCAGTTGACTCAAAATAGAACTGGGATACTTAGAACTAAATTGCCTCTCTTAAATATAAGTCACTGTGGTCTGGTGACAAACACTAGTTCCCACTGACCTCACCCACTGACAAACAGCAAGGCCAGTATATATTTTGTTATAGCTTACGAACATCATTAGATCAACAACAGAAGTCCAGTTCTACTGAAATCTGATATGAAAAACCTGTTCCTTCAATGTAGGTAAGCCTTCTCTATCTGTCCAAACAAAACTACTGCCAGGAGTAATTGCTGATGACACCTCAAAGAGCAGTAATCAGAGAAAAGTCCTGGCAAAAGCAACAAACTAAAAAGGAGGAAGGAAGGAAGGAAGGAAGGAAGGAAGGAAGGAAGGAAGGAAGGAAGGAAGGAAAAGCCCCCACTTTAGATGAGTGAGAAATTCGTACTTAAGCACATATTTGCAGAATTAGCATGACCATGAACTAAAGTTTTATTTCTAACTTCTTCAAGCACAAATGGAGTACCTGAATTTACTAAATCAGAAAACCTTTCCATGCATATATTTACAGTATTGGGATCTGAACTGGGTTATCTTTTGGGGTATTTTTTTCAATGGTATCAAATAATTAATTGAACAAACGGCGAAATTGAAATATAATCTGTCTTATGTATATTTGTTATTTCTCCAAGGAAGGCCAGGATTTTAAAATTTTATATAGATATTATAATTGCTAGGATTTTTTATTTTTTTTATTTATATACTGTGTTTACTCTGTTTTTTCTTTCAGTTAGTTTTGAAGGGGTGTGATGCAAATAGGCTGCCTCAGGAGACAGTCTTCCAGATTTTTTTTTTTTAAACTGTTATTTCTAAAAAAATTTTTCCTTTATACTTTCATGCAAAGGAATAATTAACTCTGTGTAGTGTTGCTGACCCACAAGTGCCTGCAAGCCCTAGTTAAAAAAAAAAAAGGACCAACATTGCACAAGGTGGACAAAAACAAACTAAAATGATAAAATTTGCCTAGAAGACTTCACGCATATAATTAATAAGATTCATATGTATTCATTCACACTGTTTTTACTCTGTGAAAGATGAAGCACCTCACAGGAAGGTAAAACATGTTATTTCTATTTGGAAAGGAGCCAAACTTATGTAGGTAGTCAATGAATGTGAGCAATTTTGTGCAGCTGGACAGTAGTGAAACTGTGACTAGAGCCAGAGCTGGTTTGAGCCCTGTGTGTGATCCTCCATTTCCTTTAGCTCATGAGATGCATCAGGTCTGAGTGTTTTATCTTTATGCCAGTGTTCCCCACGCCCCCAGATTCTTCTCTTCCATATCCACATCAGTGAGCTGAATCCTTTCTCAGGCCGTGCTAAACTTTCTAGAGCTGGGCTGGGCAGTGGCTCCTGTGCAGTAGGGAGCTCGGACACCGCTGGCATCTCCCCTGGATCAGTCCCACACTCTCCCTCAGTGCTGTGACTCCCAGAGCTCCACAGCCAGTCTTCTGGACCCCGGCATAAACCAGGCCCACAAAAGGGAGTGCTGCGTTGGTTTTCCTGGTGTAGAACCAGCTGCAGGGGAAGGATGGGGGTCAGGGGCCCAGCCAGTGCAGGGCAGCAGGGGTCTATCAGCCACGGAGGGTTTGCTCCCTGCTGAGCCCCTTGAGAGAGGCCCCTCCAGGTGCCTCAGGTGTAGGTTCCTCAGGCCAGTGGCCAGCCAGCCCCACACTGCCCTGCCCATGGCTCCACTTCCGCAGACTTCCCAAGGACACAGGCAACATGTGAGGATTTCTATGTCAGTCTGACACCAAGCTGCCTTTGCTGCGTGGGATCTTAGTTCCGCATGCCTGGCTTTGGCTGTCAGGGTGACATGAAGGGCCTTTAGGCAGCTGTGAGAGTGGCCCTCCCAGTATTTTGCCTGTTTAAATAAAATCTTCCTCTGGAACATTATTTCCAGCCGATGAAGCTGCTTACTGCACAACTTTGATGGATGCCTCACTGTGTGAAAGGAGGAACAAATCCCTGACCCCACGAAGTGCAAAGCCCTGACCTAACACATGGTAATGAGCTGTGGGTTGGAGAGGTCTGTCAGGGTTGGGTATCTGCTCCTCAAGTACCTTCACAGTTGTTTCATCCTTCTTTGCAGAGGAGTCTTGCTGGGAAGCCTGCATGCTTGCAGATTCATTGACCTATCTCTGCTCCCAAGTTCACATTTTCCCTTTCCCTGAGTTTCCCAAACCCTCTGCAGTGCAATTTGGGGAAACAGACCTTCGCCCCGTGTGTTGCAATATGGTCAGGAGTTTCTGCAGCATGATCAACACTGGGGAGTCTTATACTTCCCTTTGCATTATTCTTCTTCCTGTAAACATACTTATTTTACTTTCTTGTATCCCTCTATTTGTATTCCCCACTAATTCTTCTTCCAGAAGGAAATTTGTTTATAATATGAGCTGTCAGATGTCATTAGGTATTATCAGGAAACTATGTTGCTATGTTTTAAGAGCACGCATGTTTCAGGACACACGGATCCATAATGTTTGCATATTTAATACATATTTGCATTTATGAATCTCCATGCCTCTTGGAGCTTTGCCAGTTGAGGAACTGCCTGACTGTGGAGAGAAAGTAGGCAGCCAGAAAGAAAATGGTTCAGTGTCTCATTTGATATAATAAAGCTCATTGTTAACTCTTGTTTTCTAAAAGTATGACGTTGATACAAGCACAACTCGAACTCATCTGCCATTGTGTCTAAAATAGTTAATGTTCACTGCATATCAAGTTGTATTTTGTTGAACTTAACAATAAAAAAATATTAATGAGCACTATGACTTGTTGCAATAATATTGGCACCTCTTATTCCTTGGTAAAGCAGAATTACTTGAATTAGACATTTTTAAAAAATCTCAAAATTTGGGAGTCAGCAGTATAAAATATGGAATGGGTCTTTATTGATTAATCCAAGGTGTAAAAACCAGTTTACAATTTTGCTACTAAAATCTGTTGTTATTTTGTTTTTGACCGCAGAAATCAATTTTTCACAGTGTTAGACACATTTCTTTATGTAATATAAATCCCTGTGTATATGTATGCACTCACACATGAAAAAAAGGTGCATAAGCAAAGAAAAGGAGCCTTGTACAGAGGCTCTCTCATGCCTTCTGTATTTTCTCTTTGACCTTAGGGATAAAAGTTGATGTAGTTCAGTTTCTTTCCTTATCTGTAAAATAGTGATTTAAATATGTGCCTGTCTTAGAGCAACATTGTTTATGGTAAGTTGTTTCCTCTGGCAGTAAACTGCCTGACACATACTGATGGATAGTTATTTTGTGCATTACCCCTTAGAGAACTCTATCCATATGAAACCTACTCAGTTAAGAGTGTTCTTTCACAGAAGGGATTCACTGACCTGCATTGCACTAGGTGTGATGCCCTTGAAAGGGGTATTTTCACTCTTGTACTGGGGCTTACGTTTCTGGTTGCATGATCAAGTCTGAAAAGCAACCTTACTTTAAAACTCACCTGGCCAAACTCAAAAGCAGAAAAACGCTTTTGTCTAGATCACTTTCCCTGTCTTGTATTAATGCTGGCAGAAGGGAGTAGACAGAAACTTGCAGACTGGGACAGAAGAGAAGGCAAGAGTGCTCATGTTTTTGCAATAGTATGTGGATTTGGTCTGTCTTAAGCTGATGATGAAACTTCACCTTAAGGCAAGTATGTTACGGCAGTTTATGTATTGCAAATATCTTGCCAGCTGAAGACTCCCTGATCACTTTTCTTATGCTTGCAATTACATTGCAGTTTTCTGCTGTCTCCTTTCCCTCTCTGTGCTGCTGTATAAAACACACATGCAGGCACTACTACTGCAGATGACAGCACAGAACAGCCATCCCCAGCAGATTCAGCACATTCAGACGTACAAAATGTGTGTTGCATTTCAGGTTGGCTGTGAGCATGGACAAAAAAAGACCATTTTGCTATTCACGTCCAGTTTAAACAGATGGTGATAATTTAATACAGCATTAAATCATGATTTACATCTGGATTAAGGAAGTGTATGATAGATTTTTTAAGAAATAAGATACTGTGTTAGCATGTCTGGGCTGTAACAAGCATGTTTATTTAGTGTTTATATTGTAGTTTTACAGAAAAGCTCGCCAGGCTGGGGCCCTGTGGGATAGATCATAAATAACCCCAAAGGGCTTACAGTCTCAAGAATGTGCAGCAAAACAGACAAGGAAGCATTCAAGGGCTGATGAAAATGTGTGCAAGGTAACAAAGACAGTTAGACAGGCACAACTCTCATCCAGTCAGAAACTGCAAAAAATGGATACACACCAGCAGTGCCTTCTCTACAAATGAGCTGCACAAAAATTAACCTGTGGTCACATCAGGAGAACTTCACCAGACCTATGAGCACCAGGTGGCCAGTGTGGAAGTTTTGATGGAGTTTAATGTGTCATCATGCCTGGGAGCACCATTGGTGTGCTGGAGCCATTGACCTCAATTTACATAAATCCCCCATATTGTGAAATTGCTCTGACGGCGTAGGTGGAAGAGAGTGGAAAGCTGCCAGCACATCCGTGTTCTGGGATTGGGGTTTTTATCAAGATCTTGAAGATTACATATTGCAGCTGGTTTCTGGGTTTTTTTAATTTAAACGTTACATGATACTGCAATAAGAATGCATGCTAAGCTTCAACCAAGCACTGCTTTTTGAGTAGCATAATCCATAGTTCCAACTTGCATGAAATGTCCTCCCAGAGCCATGGACGTTGCTGTTTCCAGGACAGGGTCAAAATTAGGGTGAAAAAAATGGTATTCTGCTGGTGATTCATATCCCAAGCTCTGGGAAGCTTCTCCTACACGTCTGTGTGGTATTGCTGTTTTCAAAGGCTGAACCGCAACAATTTTAACAAATTGTTCCACTCTGTGGAGAGGGTTGCCATGGAAATGAACAAGGCTAACATCTCTGAGAACCCTACTAAAAGCACTAAGCGAAGGGAGGAATCTAAGAAAGTAGAGCGTGTAGGGGATTAACATCTTGCTCTAAATCTGTTCACTGTTCCTGTGGGCTTCAGAATTTGGCCCACTGGATAGAGATTTTTTTCAGTCAATTCTGCAGAAATTTAGTGCAAATTGAATTAAACAAGATGAGAGCAAATAATTTTGAAAGTGATCTCTGTGAGTAAGCTTGTATATACATAAACATCTTTATTGAATTCTTTTTTGTTGATAATGTCTAGCAGAAAGATGTGATTATAATGGAACTGAAAAGGTTATTGAAGCATAACATTTTACATGGTTTTTTGAGATAGTTACAGTTTGCTCAAAACCTGAAGCAACTGTGGTATTCAGAGCATTTGGATGGAAAAATATTGCTATGGCAACAAATTACTTTTATATTCACATAAAGCAAAAATAGATCTCTCTCTCCCTTTGTGGGAAGCACATATTTTAAACTGCATGAAAGATTAAAGGTGATAGGCAGAAACAGCTGCATGAATATATTTTCATTTTTCTTCTTTTGGTTTATACATGTTTCTGAAATGCAGAAATAATTTGCTGCTAGAAACATTTTGCAGTGGAAAAAGTAGAAGCAGTTTAGAAAAGGGAACAAAACTCTAATACAGTCAGAACTTCTAATTGAAGTGTAGCAGCATCAGACTTTAACTGATTAAAACAAAATATTCCCAGTGTTAGTTAAAAAGGACGGAGAGAATCCTCTCCCTTCTGCATGTACCCAGGAAACAGAAATCACTTTGTGTCAATAACTTAACAGAAATTTTTTTTATTTTTCTTTAATCAGGCACCTTGTCAAGCTCAAGGAATAGACCTAGTGGCAAGATTACTGATTGCTTCGTTTTTGCCGTGTGGCAGTGTTCGGAGTGTTTTATTTAGAAGACATGCAGCTCTTACTTTTGTGGGCAGAAAAGCTTCTGGTACATCTACATGCCATGGTGCGCACCATCTGCAGAGGAACTATATTATGTCTGCATTGATATGTCAGGACTATCCTGAGCTTCCTTCTCAATTATTCTGAACCACGTGAGCTGTCTTACACCATCTGTATCTCTCTTCATAATGCACAGCAGAGCAGCCCGTATTTTGTGCTTCTTAGCTGTAAAATAGAGGCCTCCTCGCAAGTGGTGTGTGAATTTTTTGGCACTTTTTCCAGCTGTTCTCTTCATATGGAGAGCAGAGAGATGTACTGAAGGTCAGAAGTGAGGAATATGAGGAAGATTGTGGTTCAGTCACTTACTGACCTCTCATTCTCAAATCCTCAGCCGAAGCAGAATAAACTGAAGGATAAGACAGTCAAGGGGTAAATCAGGGTGAGTTGGAAGCATGGTAGTTCCAGACTGGATGTTTTACGGCAAATATAGATGTTTATGGTATAGATAGACTTGCAGGCCTAGATTTGAGGGTCACTTTAAATTTGACCCGAAGTACCAAACAATTCAAAAGGCCTCATATCCCTTCAGTTAATGTCCAGTGCAAAAGAGTGTCTGTAAAGGATTTGAAGGGATCACTACACTGAAGTTCATATTGTCCCTGGTATGAAAGTTTCCAAGACGACATTTTAGGGTGAGGAAGAGAAGGCTGAAGATATAATGGATGCTGAAAAGGAAATGGAAGAATCAGTTGGTTATTCTGAATGTCTGCAACACCTCGTAAGCTGTTTCTGTAGTGTTTAATAGGAGGATTCTACAGAGAAATTTGAGTCAAACTGGCTCACATTCAGATTACTTGTTCTTTATCTAGTACACTGACTTCTCAAGTGATGCTTTTGAGGCCCAAAAACATAATTGCTATTTTGTGATTCTTCTCCTTTTCAGCTTGGATTGCCTGAAATAATGTGATACCTGTGTTGCAGCTTTCTGCAGTCCTGTGTGCACAGTGTGAAACAGGGTGCATGGCATACCCTGAGATGTGTCAGAGCAGTTTGAGGAGCTGAAACTGGGATTGTTGTAAGCCACTCCTGGTACAGTTACACCTCTACTGCCTGCTGCAGAGAGTTCCTGGAGTGAGTTCTCCCCTAAGCTGTCTCTGTATGTCTTTGAGCACTCCTAAGTCACCCAAAACAAGCTCTAAGGGTCAAGTAACAGAAGTGAGCAGAGATCCAGTTTTAGCTTGGTCTCTGGCTCACTTCAGAGTTGTGCTGGTACAATTTGGAGCATACTTGCAACCATACACAAATCCTGGCTGTTGATCAGGAGTAGGCATGGACCAGGAACTGTCTCAGTGGAGGTATGGGTCAAGCCATACAGTATGGAGGAGTAAGAGGGTTTTGCATGGCTGCTCTGTCTCTGTTGGCTGTCATGTGCTGGCTATCTGTTGGCTTTAGTGCCAGCATGGGCTCAAGCACATTTAATTTACTGCTGTTGGCTGCAGTAGTAGTGCTGCTAGATGTGGTGTCACAGTACTATGGTTAGAATACTCTGTGGCTAGTTTATCCTGGGTTTGGAGAGAAAATGAGGTTCCAAATGGTTCTGAATGGGTTCTAAAATGAGACCCAGTCTGGACAGAATTTCAGTAGTTATGTTTTCTGGTAACACTGTCAGAAAATATGTGTTGGACTCTATCCACAGTTACAGTGCTTTGAGTAAAAGAACTATGTATTTTAAAAGTTGGGTGTACCCATACAATCCAAAACGATGCCTGTGAATACTGTGTTGACATACCCTCAATTACACTGCTGCAAGCTTCTTTGCCTCAAAGGAGCAGAAGTGGTCTAGACATATTTTTATACATGCAACCGAGAAAGGGATGGGAGAAGCATCATGTTATCCTTTCTTAATATGGTCCTCAGAACTGTAAGACTCTTGGCTTCTGCATTTTTTCCCTATTTTATTTTTGTGTGTGTATGTGTGTGCAGCTGAATTTCTGCTCTCTGTACCCTGGGGTCTGTTGTGTTCATAGATGCCAAATGCAAATATGGTCATCAGTTTTGAATAAATGGCAAAGGTCTTGCATATCTCACTATGCCCCATAGCCTTTTTCTGGTGAGGAATTACATGCATTTCTTTTCAATTGTTGTGTATCTTTTCTTCCTGAGAAGAAAGATGGCAGAAAGCATGCAATGAGATAGAGTGCACACATAAAATACGTCAGAAGTAATTAATCCTGTTTTGCAAAGAGAAGTAGGTCAGAATGAGGTATAAATCTATCCTAATCTAATCTTAGTTGTTTATTCACTTGTTCCTGTCCTCTTATTCTCTCACCATCCTTACTGTGTAGTTTTCTGGAGTCGTTCATCTTCTGCTTGGCATTGAGCTTTACTTAAGAAAGAATAGAGTTGGATGTGGCTGTTTTACCTCTTCTGTCCATATGCACTCCAAATGAAGATGAGACTAGAGTATTTCAGTAAACTCGAACATGGTTGCACAGTGACTTTCTCACTGCTGGGATCTCTGCCAATGAGAACTCAAACACAGGAGGAATTCAAAGGTAGTGATTTTTCCTCTTATGTCAATGAAAATCCAGTGATTGATTATTGTAGACTTTGCCATATATTACCTCTAACATAACATAAATAATACACCTGTGCATAATAAGTATTCCTCTTCAGTAGGCATAAATCACTATGGTGGAAAACAAGAAAATTCTGGAAGACTGTCTTCCACAGTCATTTTTCCACTGTTGTTGGTATAATCTAACAGAACTGCTGTACAAGTGGTTTTTTTAAGCTTTGCTTAAACAAGTTCTTGCAGAACAATGAACAAAGGGGTTTGGGGATTTATACATTCCGTTATAAATACAATGGCATTTCCATGACCCTGTTTAGAAGAGTAAAGCTTCTATTTGTCTCCTGCTGATTCTGTCAACGTTCACACAGTAAGCTCAGTAGAAATCCCTCAGGTATTCAAGTGTCAGACCACAAAGTCATTTCTGCCTTTTAAAGAAAATGCCGTGTTTCAAGGAACTGGGACTTTTGGGAATATGCCTCTGAAGTGGCGACTTGATGCAGGAATGCAGATGTAAAGAATTGAAAGGTTGGGCACAGAACAGAAAAACAAACAAAATAGTTAGATAAAATATATATTTATATATCTTCGGAGTTTAGTTACCTTGGTGAAAATGTACAGCAGCTCCAAAATATCTACGGAATTTCTTGGAATAGCTCAGTTTAAAATATATGCCTGCCTGAAGATCAAATGAACTGCAGTAAACAAAGAAGAGTTGGGGAGGAAAATTATATGGAGTCATGAATTTTTCTTCCCCAGTTTTCACAAATATTAATCCTTTAGAACAATTCAGACCTACTTACACCAAGTCAATTATTACAGAATCCAATTACTTATTTCATTTCCTGGTTTCCAAAGGATACATGGCTCATGAAGCTGTGTTGTACTGTCTTCTTTCCCCAGTAATTTCTTAAAGTGCTGTATGATTTTAACCAAATGGGCAGACAGGTACCAGGTTGCCAGGTACCGTGTTCCAACATGGTTGTTGAACTCAGTAAGGTTAGAGGAAAGAAATTCAGACCTACCACAAGACCAGCAGTTATAATTGAGGCTTTTATCACTTGGCACCTTCATGTGTTTTCTGCCCACCATGGCCTGGATCTAGGTGCGTGTGATGCAGTGGCACAAGTAGACCACTGAAATTATGAGGTTCATATGAAATAGAAAATGGAAAGCTGTTTTTTACCCACACAGATAATAGCTGAAGCAAAAAAGGGGAGCATAAGGCAAGCGTGGCACTGCACTGATGCCTGTGGTACAGTTCAGGCACAGCTTACTGCCTGCTGAGTGACCTTGGGGCTTTATAGGCATAATGGCACAGAGTAATGGCAGAAAGAGTCTGAAAGACGGAAATCATTCCTACTTATACCATAGAGCCAAATTTTATTCTGTTGTCTAGAACTGGTGCTCAATTGCAGGAATGGCAGGGGAGAAGGCCAGGAAGGAGTAAGCTGCATTTCCTTTCTGCTAGGCTCTAGAAGCTTTGCAGTATTTCACAGCCTGAAAACTACTGAAACCTGCCCTGTGACCCTGAAAGGAATTTTTCTGGGCCTGGGATTGGCAAAACACAGCACATTCCATCCACAATCATTCCCTACTTCAGTAGATAAAAGTTCCCCCTATAAGGGCTTTTGGTATTGTTAAAGTACTGACCAACATAATCTGTGACAACAGGGATTATTTCTTAAATTAGAACTTGGATTTGATTGTGTGGGATAATTTCTTATCATTACATAATGAGAACAGTACTTATATTGATTCTGTATAATTTTTTTTCATACTACCTATACAACTTGAAGTAACAACTCTAAAACTCTTGGGGTTTCATTCATGCAATTGAGAAGACAGGAAGTTTTTCTTCCTCTTTCAAAATACTTTTTAAAAGATTTTTTCCTATCCTCATCCTATTGAAAAAGTGTATATAAACTGAATTTCTTTCTCCAATTGGCTTAACTTTTGGAAGCCAATATTAATTGCAATTTCATACCCTTCAGTGATTCTTTTTGTGTCTTTGCAAAGAGGACATAAGATTTTAAAGCTTCCTGTGAAAAAGCCTCTGATAGGATATCATCTGGAGACGAAAGCTTTCAAAGTCCAGATTTCAAATCCCATTGCAGCAGAATATTTGTCAGACCTTGCTTGTTGCCAGCATTGAAATGCATGTAATTTCCTGCAACGGAGAGTTTTGGAATGTGAGGTCACAGCAGTAATGAAGGAAATTTGTATGGTGGTTGAGCTGATAGCGGGAGTGAGAGAACTCTGCATTGTAAAGTCAACACAATGCCAGCATTAGTATTCAGACAAAATTTAGGCTTCAGTGAAGAGGCTGTCATGCACTCAGTTTGTCAAGATAAAACCTCACTGTGTTCATGCATGCTGTGAGTGGTTCTGCAGCATTTCAGAGGTGAAGAACCAGTACTTTTTGGACCCTCAGCGCTGTTCATCCTTGATATGGGGTGACGTCTTCTCTAGCAGGATAGTTTTAGGTTGTTTGTCCCTGTCTATACAGACTCCTGCCTGTGTAGTCCAAAGATAACAGGGCACTGTTTAACTGATTTGGGGTGAATGGTATGATTTTTTTTTTTTTAATCCTATTTTAAAAAGACGTAGCAGAACACTGTATAAAATCAGAGGCTAAAATTAATTTCACTTGGCCTGCTAACATTAGTAGTTATTGTTGTATAGTTACAGCAGCACTTTTGGGGTGCTTAGGATGCTGGGCCATGGACTGGCTCCCTGTTGTGCAAAGCAGTGGTAAGCTACAAACAAAAGAGCTTACAATTCACCTCTGTAGTCTTTTGCACACAAACGTGAATGGCCATGCTCCAGGAACTGGGTTTTTCCTTGGCACGGTGCTGTGCCCAAAGAAGGAAAACTGTACTAGCTCAGCTAATTCAGTTATTCAATTTCCAGTACAATTGGATTACCCTTGTGTAACTGCATCAGAACGAATATTTCATAACTCACATCAGCAGAGAGCAGTGTGCTCATGTCTGCCATGAAGGTGGCCTGGGCGGTGAAAAAAACAGCACAGGGTTTCTGGCAGACAGGGTAGTAAATGAAAGGGGGAGAAAATTCTGGGTCAGCAGCAGTCTCAGAGAGTAGCCTAAACACTGCCTAGTATTTTGTGGTGTCAAGATGGATTCTGTAGTTATTTCCCAGCCCTCGCTTGGCATATTGCATGTCAGGGAGACAGGGATAAGGTTGGAAAGTCACTTCATACTCTCTGCAGTCCCCTGCTACCTCCTTTTGATTCAGTGTCTTTGTACATCAGACTGCTCAAGCAGACGGGCCCCAGGCAAGCTTTGAAGGGAGCAGGGTGAAAAAAACATGGGCTTACATCTGCACAGAAAGAATTCCTCCATACCAATGGCTATGTTCTACAGTAGGAAGACGGGAAACTTCTCAAAAAAAAAAAAAAAAAAGCTGCTTGGTTGCAGTGATTTGAACCAAGTATCTGAGCTGAAGCCCAAGGAGTTCTCATTTTGCTTTTGCTGTGGAGGGATTCTAGTAAGCTTAGTGAGGCAGTGAAAAATAACCTCTAATCAACAGGTATGTTTATTGTGATGTATGCTCTCAGGTCCTCCTGCTCCACCATCCACCTGGAATTCACAGCATCTGCTTTGCTTCTGGGAAAAGCACATTTTGCAAAAAGTTTGCCAAGTAGTAGGGGGTGGTAAAATGAAAACTAGAATACATCCAGCTATGAAAGCCTGTGTTTCTCTAGGGTATTAGTCTTGTCATATACTAAAAAAATATGTGCAATGTCTGTCCACCCTACGCTGTAGATGAGCTCATGGTGCGTTGTCCTGTGAGCTGAAACAATGGCAAATGCATTGATAGATTAAATAGCTAGTAGGCAAATATACTAATGACATTTATAGACTTAAATGTAACCTGTCAGATAAGCAATTGGATGACAAGGCAAACAAAGAATTTCCATAAAAATTTTAACCTGTATTTTAAATAGTTGAGCAGTTTGGAGAATTGCCTCTTTAGTTCATGTTTGTACACCAGCCAAATCCTCAGGACACAAGAGTAGAGGGGCTGGTGAGTTTTTTGGCTGCTGAGACTGAGTCAGCATGTACCTGGTCTTCATATAACTTGCCAAAACAGCAAGATTTGTCCAGTTGGTTTATTTTGCAAAGGTTTGAATCTGACCACATGCAGACAATCTGCTTTAGCCCTCTCCAGAATCACAGAAGTGATGGGAAGCAACAAACTGCAGGAGCACAGGGCAGGAGATGGGAGTAGGGGAAGAACAAGTTATCTGGAAAATGGTTAGATTTCTTTCTTTATAAATATTCTAAATTTAATGGCTGGGCAACAGCTTTCTCCTGATTGACATGACAAGTCTTTTGCCTGGCCAACACTGATTGATTTGGATGACAATTGTTTTCTCATTGGCATCAATGAGATGTGACTAGGGCCCCAGATACTTCTGTGTAGGATTGGTGTCACAGCAGACTTGATAAAGCTGGCATTTATATTTCCAGGAAGAATAGAACAGCAAGATACAGAGGATGCTATACAGTAAAAAGTCATATAGAACAGGTAGAAACCAGAACAAAAAGTATGTCATAAAATAGAATTGAAGTAGCCTATTTTTGTAGAAAGGTAGTGAATACTTTTTAAACAGGAAAAAACACCATGTAGTATGAAAAAAAAAAAAAAAGAAAAAGCTAATATAAAATTAGTAACATTAATTTTAAACAAACAAAACTTTTTTTTTTATTTTGAAAGCATACCTAATACATACATACTAATATTTCTATCAGTAAGCATGTTCTGTGACACTTAACATATGGCTGCCTTTTGTAGTTGTTTTTTTTCAAACTGGGAGGGAGGACATGGAGCAATCCCAAATTGATTTTAAGTAGGGTGATTATAGAGATTGTCACTTTCAGAAATTCAGGAGACCAGAGACATTCTTCCCCTCCCTCCTGTGGGGCTGTCATGGTGTCACCTATAGGTTTCCCCACAGGTTTCAAGCATTTGCTGCCATCAGAACCAGACCTCCATGCAGGAGCAACCTTTGGCTTCTGCCAGTGCAGCACTTGCTCTGTTTCTAGGATAGAACTGGGGACTGCAGAAATGTTTATGAGCCATTACTGACATAATATGATCTAAATTAATCTTATTTTATCTGTTCCAGTTAATGATGCCTTAAAATTTGGTAGTCAGTAGAGAATAACTACACTTCTAAGAATTCTCAGTTTTCCAAACGCATAACTTATAGTTTGTAATTAAAAGAAAGGCACCTTTACTTTCTATGAAATAATTTTTTGGGCCTCCCAAGATATGAATTACACTGAAAGACAGACATCTTATAATTAGCACCAATTGACATGCATAGTAGTGCTCTGTGCTAGTGGAATCAAATCCATTCATCCATGTACCCCAGAATCTTTACTGCTAAGAGATAATTGAGGTTTTTCTAAAATATAGCTAAAAGGGAGGGATGAAAAAGGTGTCTTTGTTCCACTTTTTTCACTTATGGTCCTGCAAATTTGTCTTCCTCTGTCGTGAGTTGGTTCTGCAGCTGCTTCATTCAGCATTGTCTGTGCCCCATTAGGTGACCTCGACCCTGCCAAGGTCATTCTTGCCATGGAAGTTCACTTGTGCAGTAAGGGACAAAGGCATAGGCATGTTGCACTTGCCCAAGCCATGAGGGTGAGATCAAGCAGCTACTGGAAACCCTTCTGCAACAAGGCCAAGCTCCCTTCTCCCCAGAGTCCTTCAAAGAGAAATGAGGACCCTTAAAATGACTTACAGATCTGAAACAACTATATTCTATTATTACAAAAATATTGTTTTCATGTCTTGCCATAGTTCACCAGGAGTTTCATCTCCTGAGTGGACTCTGAAAGTTTTATTGATTTATCAAGCTCTTATAAGTCATGATATCAAACATATCAATCTTTTATAAGTATTTTCAATTGTTCTGGTTTCATCTGAGAGCTACAGTAGGAGACAATTCTTCTGAAGAGCATGAATGACTGTTCAAATATGGGACATATATTTCAGATTCTAGGCAGGTTTAATATCTGTCTAAGCAGCAAAGGTTTTTTCCTTCCCTTGGAAACTTGGATTGATGACATCCTGCATGGAGCAGATTCTTTGACATTGAATTTCTCTGGTGATTTTGCCATTCGAGGAGCTATAGGCCACTTTATTCACCAGCTGGTCATTATTCTATTGTCTTTTCTTGTTCCAATGAAGACAAAAATGTGGAAAAAAGCTTATGAGATATTTTCTTTTCCTGTTTTCTTCTTTAATTTCAGAGTAGAATGCTGCTGAATTTTTAGCATCCTATATCCTATATCATGCCTTAAACCAGGGACACTGAGTAGGACAGATTGCACAAGCAGGAGAATTACTATTCTTTGTCATCAGTTATAGTTCTGTTTGGGGACATTGAAATTTCCCTTTGGCTTCAGAATGACCTTCTTTATTTTGACTTTTAAAACTATATTTATTCTAGAATGAATTTCCTACAGCAGATTGTGTTTTTCTCATCTCTTTATATTGTTTTATGTAAAGGGACTGGGGAATTGGCAGCAAGTTCACTCATGAGAAATAAACTGCTAATAACTCCTATTATTTTTTTCTCTTTCCTGTTGTGAAGCTTATTTTGTTTAGTGATTTGTATATCAAAACTGTTTTAGAAAATGCATTTGACTTTAAAACTTAAGTTCAGGATTCTATAGTGTGGGGTGACTTGTAACTTTTTACCTTCATATATCAACAAATATATTTTTTACAGATCACACCACTTTCATCTGTTTAGGAGGGTTTCTTTGTGACCTTATTTGTTTGTTTTTTAGGCTAAGTTGTGCCAACATCATTGAATTGGGTAGAAATGAACAGCAACTACTTTAAAGGTTTTATGCCAATGTAAAACTACTTCATATTCTGCTAATGTTGCTGAGAGATTTTGGCTGTTCTCTGTAACAGAAGAATATTGTCCTGTACTATTTCTAAATCGTGGCAACCTTTATCACTGCCAGTCATGGATATCAGCCATCCAACCCTGCTTCTTTTTGCTTTTGGCTGAAACTGTTCGGGACTGCAGAGATAAAAAGTTTTCCAAAGTCTGCAAGTGTCAATTGAAACAGTGTTAGAAAAAAAAAATGGAGTTAAAAGAAAAGTAAAATGTGAAACCAAATTATGGTATTAGTTATCGTAGAAAGTGAGGAGGTAATTAGGTGACTTTGGAACCACAAGAACAATGCAGCTGCTCCCAAAGTGAGTCCTTATGGAATGAATGACCGTGGCTGGTTGACCTGGGCCAAATGGGACTATACAGAGTGAAGAGTTTGCTGATGAAGATATGGGACTTACCTGTTGGATTGGTTTTTGGGGGGAAAAACAATGAGATAAAGACATGGAGCGCTGTTCAGGCAATAGTTAGAGACACTGACTCTTTCTGGGCTGCCTAAAGATTTTGGAAAGCTGACATACTAGTGGTAGGCCAGATCCTTTTAGAAATGCAAATAGTGGATTTATTTCTTCCTATTGTGATGCAGAAAACAAAGCTCTGACTTCCCACAATTCCCTCTCCTCCATTTTATCCTGCGCTTGATATCTCATTTCACTTCTACCCCTCACCATTTCTTCACAGCAGCAGCCAAGGCCAGGGCTCCTTTTTTTTGCATAAGTTACAAATCTCTCACGCATTGAGGCTTTCATGGACTGGAAGTCAGTCAATTTCTTGGCTGAGAATTACAGGCCCCTCACCACAAGAGAAGGGACACCCTGAGTCAAGCCCAGGCTTCTGCTGAAAAGAATCCCGTAAGCTCACTGAGCAAAACATGGTCTTTACCTTAGGCTTAGCCTCAATTGCATGCCAGAGGATAGGATTTGCTGGGATATTCACAGTCCTGGGTCTGAGTCTTTGGTGACCTCACATTTAATTTTCACTGCTCTCACTATGTTTTTTTAGTACAATGAGATCACTCTGCAGATCCGTCTTGCCCCGGCTGATATGCAGCAACACACAGAGGGGCGGATGCACAGATCATGTCAGTCAGTAATTGGTAGAGTTCCATCAGTTTAGGGTTTGGCCTAGAGCATTTTGGCTAATATCTTTTACTATATCCATATCCTGGATATAACTATTGCTCACTGAACAATTTTAGAACATCTATAAACCTGAGGAGTATGGCAAGTGCACTGGTGGCTTAATTACAAATGCATTCAGTGCCAGGTTGTGAATCTAGTAATGCCAGTACAAAGCCAGAGTAATTCTGCTGATGTCATTGGAGGAGTTACTTTGGCACTACATTATCCTGACACAGATAAAACCTTAGCTCACAAGTAGCTCCATACTACTGCTTTGAAATTTTTATGGATTCCCTTTTATACTGCCTGTTCTCTCTCCATCACATTTTTTTTGGTTTGGCTTAAGATAATAATTCAGGATTTATCCACAATTCTTCTTTTTTTGGTCTTAAGTCAGTTGTAGAGGGGTTTGTTTTGTTCTGAAATTAAAAGGAAATAGCAAACAAGCTGCCATTCTTTCTGTTATGTGAGGTAGTAGACAAGAGCTCCTCTTCTTTGGACTTCTGAAAGGTTTTTAAAATTTTATATTCTTTAGGATGAAAGGTAGGCATCTTTTTGTCTGTTTTCATCCCAGAAAGAAGAACCTGGAGGCTGTGCAAACTACTCTTTGCAGACACGTTAAATTCTCTAGGTCTGTGAGACTGGGACCTTGCAACTGCTGTACTGTCAGAAGCAATTCTGGCCAGAGACATCACAGCTTTGTATTCAGCATAATTAAATCAACCATTTGGAATTGTTTGTAAGTAAGGAACAAAACAATAGGCATTGAAGCTGTATTATTGAAAGCAGCTGCAGGAGAGGAAGTTCTGTAGCCAGGGACTGTTTAGTAAATCCTGCTTGGGACATTTTAGTTTAAATTCTCATGATCCTTTCTGTGAGGCAGGAAGCTATTTTGCACTGTCTCCTACCTTTTCTGTCCTATTTTTCCCCCAAGTATTAAATCCAGGGAAAAAAAATTAGCATTATCAGAGGCCCCACTGCAATCCACAGCTATCTCTGAGAAGAGAACAGGTTGTATATATTGCCCCTGTAAATTTGATGAACTGAGCATTGTAAAACCAGCAAGGGGAGGCTGCAGCTGGAATTCATTGTGGAAACTCTCGTCAGCTTCAGTGGGGTTGGATGTACATATTTCAGTGGGTTGCAGTTGTTTATGATGAAATCCTTCCTGCTTAGCTGGGACACTGGTACAACAACTAGACTTCCATGTTACTGCCCTGAGGTGGGCAGAGCAAGGAGGATGGGGGAATGGGTCAGGCGACTCAATAGAACTGCACAGGTCAGTGTCAGTGGGGAAAACTGGTTTCTCCTATTTAAATTCAGTGCCTTTGCCTTCTCACTGACTGTACAGAGTCTGTGAATTCCTTCCATGTTAATACTGCATTGCTTGATACACTTCTGTAATGGGCACCTCCATTCTGCTTAAGTCCAGTATTTGGCTGTCTGAGTGGAAAGAAAGTGTAGCCAGAAGGAAATTTGAGGTGTCTCCATCTCTCTGGGATCCACAGTGCAGACCCTCCTCCTGAGCCGACCTCAGGGCGATATGAAATGTCAGTTCCTGGCTTCAGCAGAGCAATTACAGCACTTCTCAGAGCACTTCATCAAAGAGATGATGGCTTCACTCAGTCTTTTTGCTCTAGTGTGTAATAATAAGTTAGTAGGATATCCTGTGTAAAAATACCAGGCCTTTCAAAAATTCAATTGCATCCATACTGCTAATCAAAAGGTGAAGTACTGACCCCTAGCCCCTAGGCCAGCACTGCTCTTTACCCCCGTTATAATGGACCTCCTATTTACAGCAGTAAGACTTAGAGAAAACCAGTCAGAGCACAGAGAATGAGCAAACAGCTACACAGTGTGGGTGTACCTGAGGGTTGTGTCTGTCATTCTGAAGGGAAGAGGTCATGGGAGTAGCTCCTGACCCATAGGTCAAGTGCCAGTCTGGTTTGTGTCCATGCTACTTTGGGCTAAGCTCCTCTTGGGAGCAGATTGGCCACATGCACACCACATACATAGCACATGGCTTTAGCTCTTTTCTGATTCCTGGGTGATGCTTCTGTGACCACACATTGTGATGGTACTTCCATGTGTTCTTTCCATTCAGAGGGGTGCCTTGTCAGTGTATATAAATACAAGATGGGAGAGTCAGACACTTCTCAAAAAATCTACTTGACCATGAGGAACATCTTTTTACTGTAAGAGTGATGAATACTTGAAGAGGTTGCCCAACGAAGTTGTGGAGTCTCCATCTTTAGAGATATTCAAAAACCACCTGACCACAGTCTGGGCTGCTGCACAGCTCTCCCCACACTGCATCCACTCACACACACGTATCTTCTTCAGGATTTCTGTAGAATCCAAATTTTTGCATCACTTTTTTTTTTTCCACAGGTGGCCTAATATATTGGACAACTGCTTTTTTATTCCTGCCCTTCCACAGATCAGATTGCCCATCTCTTCCCAAATTTTGTCTGTAGATATTGTTGCTGTATTTATGCATGCAGTTTTCTTTTTTCTCACTGTCTCACCTGCTGCCTCATAGCCATTCTGTCATTTTGCAGTTTTGGCTGCCTTTTCAGAGGTGTGTTTTTGGCATGCACTGTGCAAGCACATGCAGTAGTGCAGAAGATGCAGGGGTAGGGAGAGATGCTTCTGGAAGTTCAGAATGGCTCCTCTAAGCTGGGCAGCTGTACCATTTCTAAATGGATGTGATGTTTTAATGATGGTCTAAACTAATGTGAAATCAGGTTATTGACTTTTGTTTCAGGACCTGATGATGCCTCTATACCTGATTAGATGTTTCTTTTTCTCTTTTTTTTTCCAGGCTCTGCAATTAAAAGAAAGTAGGAATAGAGGTGGGGAAAGGAGAAGCTTGTTAAATGATCGCAAATAAAAAGTTAAGAAATTAACTAATACAGTGCCAAAACTGCAGCTGTCAGTAACAAAACTAAGTACACCATTCAATTTGGCTAAAATTGTGCCATTTCATCCAATTTATTATTCAGAATCCTTGTTTACAATACTGGAGTTTTAATGAAAATAGATTTATTTTTATTTAATCTCTTCTGCTCTTTTGTCCTCAGAAGGGAATATAATGCAAGGAACTCCCCTTTTCCCTCATGGCAAATATCCCACAGGCTAAGCAGGGGAGTTGCAAGACAGGAGCTCCCCCCAGCTCAATTGGCAGGACTCAACATAATCATTTAAGCACGAACTAGATTGGTTTTCTCTCCACTTGCATAAATCCATAATGCTTAAATCCACAGTCCTTCACTGTTGAATTACTGCCAGTGGTTTCCAATACAAACTCTTTATTAAATAAACAGGGATCAGATGACATGTGTTTGAGTGCAGATGACCAGTGCTACTATAGATTGCTTCTATGTGAAAAACAGAGATTTGTAAGGGGATGCTGGATGCATGCAAGAAAGGATTACCAGGCACAGATGGCAGTGCTCATTTATAGCTGGAGAGCAAGGATGTAATAGTACTAAGAAGTGAAGGGTCTGATTCTGTACATGAAGAAAGTGAAACCTGCCACAGGGAGATGTGGAAAAGTCACCAACATGAGCAATATTTTCCTGCCTAGTTCATTGTAAACTACATTAGTGAAGATACTTGAGCTACTCTCATGTGATCTAGCCTTTTAATCCAACTTTTGCACTGTCTTGAGCCCAAGAC
This sequence comes from Orthonyx spaldingii, assembly GCA_013397795.1. Classification (NCBI taxonomy): domain Eukaryota; kingdom Metazoa; phylum Chordata; class Aves; order Passeriformes; family Orthonychidae; genus Orthonyx; species Orthonyx spaldingii. The sequence goes on along the minus strand of VZTJ01011333.1, from coordinate 113,528 downwards.
GGGAAGGAGAAGGAGGAATAAAAGAGTATAATGCTGTGTTAGTAGAGAATCTCACAAATCTATCTGCACTGCCCACACTCTACCATAACCTTGTACGCCGGGGTCTACACGAAGGACAATGTGTTCCACAGGGATTTCTAAGAGCTAGACCTGCTGCCAGTCTCACTCTTCCACTGCATCATCTCCTTTATTCCAAAGCAAGAGATGAAAGTATGGAGATGTGATACTTCAGTGATGTCTTGGCAAAATTTTCCCATGGGATATGTATCAATGTTGGATTCCGTACTAGATAGACTCGTAGAATCATTTGGGTTGGAAAAGACTTCCAAGATCATCAAGTCCAACCATTAACCTAACACCACCAAGGAATATAAATCCCATTTAAACCTAAGCAAGTCTATTGATACCCTCATCAGAGTCTTCTATAAAATTCATATTTATTTCAGATCCTTACTGCAACTGTAGGGTCTGTCAGGGCAGAAAAGAGCAGAGTAAGAACTTTCCCTGTCTGTTAACCCAAACTGGAAAGTGTGGGAATTTGAGTAGTACAAAAATATGTATTTTCAAGCACATAATTAGCCACTTTGAACAGACTATAAGACTTTCAGGTTTACAACATATAAACGATTTATTCTGACTTGCTTATATCAAGGCTGCATGACTGATGCTCTGTTATGGAAAAACACCTGGTGTCTGGTTAAGTTCAGTGTAAGTGTTACAGCTGCATGTTCACATGGTTTCATCTCTTTTCTTTGCATGCTACTGCATTTGCACTTAGGAAGCCTGGTACTAGTTTGCACTCATGAAATCAAGTTTTTGCAAAAAGGAGTGTTGAAACCACATTTTTCTCTGACAATGCCATAGATAATGAATTTTTTTCTAGGAATTCTCATTGCAACAACCAGCTCACTGAGCTGTGGTCAACGTATGATTTCTTGACTATCTGGGTTTTGCCTTTAGTTTTTTGTTTGTTTCCTTGTTTCTTTGTTATTATACAGAAAGTTATATGTTGAAAATTATTTCACATGACGGCTCTGTTTCCAGCAGTCCCTGAACTGTGAAATGGTGTCATGTACTGTTTTGTTCTGCTGACTACTTGCATCTACATCTATAAAATAATTCAGATCTTCAGTGGCCAGAGGCTTATTTTATTATTTTCTTCCCCTTAAATAACTCTTTAAATAAAACATTGAAAATTAGAATGGAGTTCATTGGTTATTGACTTTTTTTAATAAACTGTTATCTTTCTGAACATAATTCACTTCTTTGAGGTTGGAATTCTGAGTGTAAATATTAGCTTTATTAATGGAAATTGTGTGCATAAAACTTTAAGCAGAGTGCTAGAAATCTTTGCTTGTCTTTGTTCCTAGGTACAGTTCCTTCTTAGTACCTCAGGCTTGGTGGGGAAGATGCAGCCACAATGCAACTTACAGAAATTTCTTTTTTTCGTGGTCTCTGGAGCAGGAAAAATCAAGCACTAAATTTACAAGAACTTCAGGTTAAGACTTCCAATTTTATGCTTTCCATTTGTGTAATCATGTCAGTTTTGTAATGGCATAAAGTAGCACTAAGACATTCAATCCCATTTAATCCAATTACTGTTTCGCTCTCTCAGGCATGCCTTATTCTTAGATAGAAAACCACCAAGTGTGATGATTTTATGGATTCACAAATACACTTGGCACCATAAGTAAGCTATATCATGTTATTTGCCTTTGTTTTCCCATGTATCTGTTTTTAGACACTGCAGAGTTTGCAGAGTCAGTCTTCTTCTCTGGGGGAATTTTCTTCTGCCCTCTTTAGGGTGATGCCGCCTGAGGAGCATCAGCATTCTAAGTGATGCACAGATGCATCTCCAAGAGAAGTTTTATTACTTAAGTCCTCCTTCCAGTGACAGCTCCATGTCAGGAAGAGGGAGCTGTGATGGTGATGCAAGCTTGGTTTATTATCCATAGCTGTTGCCAACATGTGTTTATAAAAATTCTCCTCAGATGTCCAATGAATTGAGCAAGACGTGAATTTTGTGTCACAAACATAGATGAGGAGGGTAAGCTGTAACTGGCACAGCAGCCGAGTTTCTAGAGGTGACACCTCCACTCCACCAGTAGTTTGTCAAATATTGTGGGGTAAATTTGCTTTCCACATTAGGACTAAGAAAATGTGTCTGCTTTTGTTATGTTTCAGGCTCTGGATTTGTTTCTTTCTCCTTTGCTCTGAGGTGGATGTTGTTCCTTTCTTATATTGTGTTTACCTAGAGACTTGCAAGGGGTTCCTATGAAAAGATGTGTTGCACTACTACACCTCCAAAGGGCTAGGATCAGCAAACTGTACCATCATGGTCTGTGCTAGTGATCAGGAAGACATCTGTCTGCCCATGAAGGCATCAAGAACATAGAGGGGAATCTTATGGCTAGTAATGCCTGAGGTCACGGTAGTGCAAACACCATGGAAACAAAACAGAACTCCATGAACCTAGCACTGATACTTACAGAATCATAAAATCTTTCAGATTGGAAAAGACCTCTAAGATCATTGAGTCCAATCATTAATCCAGCACTGCCAAGTCCACCACCAAACCATGTCCCTATGTACCGCATCTACACGTCTTTTAAATACCTCCAGGGATGGTGACTCCCCCAGACTGCATCATTTTTAACAGTGTGAGTTAATGTTTAGTTTAATACTCAGGTATCTAATGTTCCAAATTCCCTAAATAGGTTTTGCCTTCATTACAGAAGTGTTGGTAAAATTAGTTTTCATGTCGCAACTGAAATTCAAATTTTGCAAGTCACAAAGTGTGTCAATGTCTAGCTCAAGTCTTCAAAGTTCAGCAGTTTCTCTAGTGTGAAGGGCTAAAACATTCTCCCCTAGCAACCAACCCTGCTGTCAGGTTGCACTTCAGAATCCAGGACTATGGATCAGGCTGCACACTCCAGCCTTCTATGACAATACCCAGATATCACCACAATCTCCCCTCTGGAGTTATGTTTGCCCTCATCTTCCTTTCAAAATACATTGGGCCTTTTCAGGTCAATTTCTCTCCTTGCCCACTCCTGCAGTATTGGAAGCTGTATTGGGTATTGACAATTAGTGAGGCTGCCCTTCAGGGTTAATTACCTGAATTAAGTGAACATATTTCTGAGTCAGGTTTTCCAAAAGTTGTGGCTTTTTCTGAGTGAGCACTGGTTCAGTCTCACAAATTCCATCCTTCCCTTCTAGTTCTCCTTACCTGCTTTTCTTCTGCATATATCCACCTCTCTGACTGCACTTGCAGTGTGTGGGGGATTTGGAAAGGCATGTACCAAACGGTGGCTTTAGGAATATGGAAGACATGCAGCTCTGTTAGCTCTTAGCCCTGTAAAAGGGTGGGGATAAGGCCAGTATGATGCGCTGCAGAAACTGGGAGGTTGTAGGAAGGTCTCACCATGTTATACTAATATTAACAGAGCATTATGAGGAATCCACGAATAGCTGATGAACTGTCCAATTATGGTGCTGTGCCTGTGCATGGTAGTATCTGGGAAAAATGCAACAAAGCCAATTAATTGAAATATTAACCTGAAGCTCCTCTACCTGTCATTGCTTTTTTATTGCCTTTTCTTTTTCTCAGTTTTGGTATTCTCTTTTTCATTTCATCCTTGTCCTTCATTTTCCATCTTTATTATTTATAAAATTCCCTTTTATCATATTCTTCCCATCTAGCTTCTTTCATTTCTCTTTTTCTCGCAGCCACTCTGTGCCCCATAATGCATTTCCCTTTCTGTTAATCAGTCCTTCCCCAGATTCTGACACCTCATGGGAACCATCCTTCAAGGGCTTTAAGGCTGATTTTTCCTCTGTTGTTCTCCTCTTATCTGCTTGGCGAGAGTAGAGGCTGATAATCTGACTGGCAGAGTGTTCCTGTGGTGGCTGCAGCTGCTGGTGGAAGAACAAACTTGGTGAAGGTCTCTGAAAGGACCCTAACAAGGTCTAGATGAATATTTGCTGTGTTTCAAACAAAGACTTGGTGCTTCACAGGCAAACTATTTCAGTGCAGTCGTAATGTGATCTCTGTGTTTAAGATGGGAATGCTGATGGCACAGGCGTCACAGAGAGGAAGAATTAAGCAGGTTTTCCAAATGTATCGTCAGAAAAATACTCATTTAACTGAGGGGAGTAAAGCATCATTATCTCTTTCATAGGTACTAGAAATAGTGTGGTCCTGGAGCTGCTGGTTTGGATTTTCTGCTGTGATAGGGCAGCTGTTATGTCATTTGCTGGCATTAATTACTGTAAGACTTAAGCTAATTGTGGCTCTGAAGAAGCTCAGCTCAGCTTGGCAGCTCCTGTTTTGTCTCTCTGGCTGGCATCAGGGAGGTCTCAGTGATGCTGGGACACAACTCTGAGTCAGTCCCTTTTCCCCTGTGCTCCTGCCAGCTTTTCCATGGCATATCCCATGTGCATGGGGCTCTGGAGGGGCCAGAGGGGCATTAGCAGAGCTGGTGAGAGTTTGGCAAGAGCAACTGTGGTGCTTCAGGCAGTCTGGTCCTGTGGCTGCCTCCACAGCTGCGAGTGCTCAGGGGCAGAGGGGAAGAATAGGCTTTTCTTTTAAATCAGGAATTACTCATTCCATCTGGGAGCTTTCTGATGACACATCCTTCTAGATGACTGTCCCTGTCAAAAGCAAGCTTATTACCAATTCAGTTTATTCTCTACTATTAGGTTGAACCACAAAGCTTCTGAGTTAAATTGACATCATTGGGTGTTACCCAAAGAATGACATTATTTAGAATTAGAAAGCCTATTCTTCTCCCTGTTATGGTTTAATCCCAGGCAGCAACTAAGTACCACACAGCCAGATCCTCACTCCTCTCCACTAGCAGGATGGGGGGAGGAGAATTAGAAGAGTAAAAGCGAGAAAACTCACAGGTTGATAAAGGAGCTGTTTAACGGTTGAAATGTTTTTAATAATAATAATAATAGTAGTAGTAGTAGTAGTAGAGGAAGGAATAAAACCCAAGAAATACAAGTGATGCACCACCTGATGTCTGATGCCAGCCCATCCCCAAGCAGCAATCAGCTCCCCACAGTTCACATACCGGACATGACATTCTACAATATGGAATATCATATTGGCCAGTTCAAGTCAGCTGTCCTGACCATGCCCCCTCACGGCTTCTAGTGCACCTGCTCTCCAGCAGAGCATGGGAAACTGAAAAGTCCTTAAGGCAGAGTGAGCACTACTCAGGAACAACTAAAACATCGCTTTGTTATCAACGTTATTGTCATACTAAATCCAAAACACAGAAAGACACCATCTACTAGGAAGAAAATTAACTCTACCAGCCAAAAGCAGAACAGTCCCAAACAATTTATTTTTAAATTCAAAGATAAATTTAAGACATTATGAACACAGAAGAAGCTACCATGCCACAGCCAGAGGATGAGCTCCTGTTCTTGATGCAGGAGCGAGAGTTTCCTCCACCAGTTGCTTCTGGTTCCCCCTGGGGAGCAATGCTGTGAGATGTAAGGGCTCTCAGAAGCATCAGGCACAGTCTGCACAAGGTTCACATCCCACATGAACAGTCAGAGCTTCCACAGTGCTTAGGAGGTTAATAATAATTTATGAACTCAGAAGTTTTCAATGGCTTTTAAACTCTAATTTAATTTCTCTTTCAATCAAGTTGTGTCAAATTAAGCTGAAGATTAGGTGACAGGCAGTCAGGCTGAACTGCTGCTCTGTACCTCTTTGCTTTCCAGTCAGCCCTGGATGAACAGATTTGTTTTTTTTTTTTTCATTTGCATAAAGGTAGAGGTGAATGTGCACAATAAAAATATCTGCATTCCCCAAAGCCTTTGTTATGCAAGCAAGCAAACAACAGCAATGTAAAATGCCATTATGTGACATTTGCAGCAGCAGATATCTGATTTTGTATTGGGCAGAAAACGTTCATTGTCCTGAAACATGGCTTGATTTCCAGATTATTTTATGGCTTTCCCTGTGACTAAAGAAAGGATGGTGGGTATGATAGCAGACCTGGAAGTCTTTGAGGTTCAGATTGGCATGTCTTAATCATGTGTTGGAACCTGAGTACATCTCCCAGAAATTATTTTCCTCCAGGTGAGATTGGAGGACATCCGTGTTTGCTTTTTGATTTTAGTTTTGCGGGTTTTTTGTTGCTTCTGTGATGTGGGTCATAACTGGCTTCCTAAGATTGTAAGAACATTTTTTACTTACTAATCTTAGTGTCTGTGCCCTCAAACATCTCTCTCCTCTCTTCCTCTGGTGCACTATATTTTATATGGTTTTCAGCCTGTTGTACTAAAAGCATTGAATAGAGAGCTGTTGAGCATTTTGTGGTTTATAGCTTGGTAAACGTGGGAGATGGACATCCACTGAAGCTCTCCAGGCAAATATGTCCATAGCAGGACTGCTGGTGGATGCTGGGAATCAACCTGGTGGCGCTTTCCCTCCAGTCTCTCTCAGGGAGAGTTATTTTCTTAAAAGAACCTTGTGAAAAATTTATTTTAATAGTGCCTTTCAGAGTTGGACTGTTAAATTTCAGGGAGTCCAGACCGTTTACCCCACTCTCAGAGCTACCCTTTTAAAACACAAGATACAGTATTTTTCGTAATTCTAGGTGGAAATCATAGCTCCTGCAACATCTCTTTCTCTCCCTTCACAGAGGAGACACTGCATTACACACAGCTTATGATGGGTTTCTTGCATTTAAGCATTTTTGTGCCTTAATTTGAAAGGGTGCCTTGCTGTGTATCTTGTGTCTCTTGCTAGGTGCTTTGATATGTACCTTCTTTCTTTTCCTAGTAGTTAAGTATCTCAAGTTAATAGCAAATCCCAGGCTGTCCCTCTGCCTAAGCAAGCTATCCTGAGTGCATGCCAGAGTTAAACAGCTCTCTGCTCTTCACTCCTGTGATCTTACATCAATTCACCGGTTATTATTTCCCCTTGTCAAATGAAGCAACAGCAAAGCTTTTGAAATGATGTTGCAGCTTTTCCAAAGAGCAATTTCCTTTTCCTTCTCTAGCCTCCTCCTGCCTTTCCCTGTATATTTGATAGTACATCAGCTTCCTCTTGAAACGATCCCCAGTAGAGCACTTCGGCTATTTCAACCAGAGTCTTTCTGAAGGCATTTCTAAAAAACTAGCTTCTACAGCAGAGCTGGGTTATAATGAAGAACAATAAAAAAAAAATCCTTCTGCCTTGGAGAGCCAGTTTTGTAGTCACTAATGCATGTCGTGAACTCTGTGCCTGCAATATCCCCACTGGAGTCAGCAGGCAGTATTGTTTGCACACACAGAGTTAAGCACCTGTGTAAGTGCTTGCAAGGTGATGGCTTTAAACCTCACTAGAAGCTAAAAATATATGCATTGCTCTGTGGGAGAAACTAAACCAGGGCAACTCATCTATGTTGTCTTTTTTTTTTTACTATCTGTGTTTCTAGAGCAGCCGCTATTTAGGAACACATATAATGAAGACAACAGTGATGAACTTCCAAAGAATTTCTTTATTCCACTCCAATACTTGTCATCACTTTGTTCTAGGCAATTCCCAGTGATGCTGACTGAATAACTGATATGACAGAAGACACCAAGGGCTACAAGATTTAATCCTAGCACAGCTTTTCAGATAAATAAATGACATAACCAAACGTCCTCCAGAGTTAGTTTCTTGCAATTACTGCAAGATTGAATTTGGGTTTAGTTTGCTCCAATGCTTCTCTGTGGCGTAATTGCCTAGGAAAATGCAGAACAGTAATCTTTTGAGTTGATAGGATTTAAAATGTGCATAGTTTTGAAAACAAGGACCAGATAAGGACTGTATAAGGAGTGAGATTAATGGCCAGCCTACAGTGCAGAGATCTTGGGTGAGGCTCTGCCATCAATACCTTTGACTCAGAGAAGTTATCCTGCAGAGAGTTGTCAGAATCATGCAAGTGGAGCAGGGGTAGTCTGTCTTAGTGACCCAAATCTTTGATAATTTAGTGAAATCCTGTCATGGCCAGTACATGTTCAATGAAGATCACAATTTTTACAGCTTGTCCAGACATAACTTTACATTGAACTGAAAACGGTTTAGGATGCATTCAGCTATGCTCAATATCGCATGGTTTTCCTGGGGCTAAAACCTATGCACCTGTCCTAGTTTGAGGACAGGTGTCTGCTAAGGAAGGCAAGAGCCTCCCTTGGAATAGGAAATGTAATCCCCTTCCCTCCGAATTAGTATAATTTTGAAATTAAAGGGGCTTTCAGGCAATGTTGTGGGAAAAAAGGAATAACAGTTCTTTACTAATATATATATACATATATATATCAAGACAGACAAACAACAACAATGGCAACCACAACAAACAAGAACAGAGCAAACCCCCAGTCCAGTCTCTTCTTGCTCCCTGTTAGCCATTGGGTAGGACGGGTGCGATGGCTCCTCCTCGGCTGCAAGGGGCGCTGTAGCGCAGGTCTCGGCTGTCTCTCCCTGGCAGTGATGGCAGGCATGGGCCCAGGAGGGATGGAGCTGGAGCTTCTTGTAGGCAACAACCCCGAAGCTGCAGCAGGGGTCCGGCAGGGCTGGGCAGGGCAGGGCAGCCCGACTCCCAAGCCACGGCTAGCAAGGGCTGGCTCCGGGAGAGGCAGGCAGGCAGCAGGAGCCAGGAAAACTCCACAGTGGTGACAAGCAATGGCAGCTTCCCTCTCTTCTGAATGCCGAGAGGCAAAGAGACCGAGCTACTGCTCCCCTTCCCTTTTCCCAGCCCCGCTGTCCCGAGATCTCCACCTACTTCCAGCGGGAATATCCAAATAAAGGAATAGCTACTTACAAGTTTTTTTCTCGACTGGTCTTTCTATTGTTTCTCCTAAGCACCCAGTCGTTATGGTGTCTTAGCAACGTATGGGCAAAAATTCCCTAAGATAAGAGAAAAAAAAAGAAGGATTCCAAACTCCAACAGCACCATGCCAATCCAGAACAGATGAAAAAGATGGATGCTTGGAAAGCTGGAAAGATTTTTTTTCCCAGTAACACACGGTGTCAATGGATTGTGTACTGAGAAGTCTGTAGGTATGGACCTTCCTGGGTGCTGAATGAAGCAGAGGGCAAATGACACATCTTGGAGCTTTTGTTTCAGACTCTGAGATTATTTTAGTATTTATCACCATTTTCAGCCGCCATTTTTAAAGATGTGTCTGTGAACAATGAACTTGTTAGAAAATATCTTTTTCGCAAGTGGACTCAAATAGTGTGGAAGACTACATGAAGCAAAAGTTAACAGCTTCTAAGTACTACAAGCAAGTTAATAAATGTTGTCTGATAGGTCATAAAATTCCTTTCAGATTTGCATGAGAAAAAAACACATATAAAAACATAGATGAGCTTTCTTCGTTTAAAAGCCTCAACAATTTCTTTTAATGGCAACATAGTATTTGGAAATATCTCCTAAATATACAATATCATGCAGCTTAACTTAAGGAAATTTACTCTGGTAACAAGAGTTACAGTGCATGTTTTCCTTCCTTCCCTTTCTCTAGGACACATTTGAGTGTCACCATATACTTTTCCCAGTTTATCACAGTCTCAGTGTTGGAATTCATATGCGTACCACATCTTGGCAGATTTCATAATGTTTGCAATATGGACAAATAAAACACACACAAAGAACTGGCACCTTGAATTTTTACCAATGTCACAGACCTTGAACTTCTTGAATACTGTAATTTAAGTTCAGGCTGCTGCCAACCTGTTGTGGTGTCTGTGGACAGAGACGATTTTCAGATGAAACACAATTGTCCAGAGTGGTGCCATGGCACTGGACAGGGATCCACCTGCAGGACTCTCCTCTGCCCTCCATCCCTGGGAAGCAGTCTCTGGTGTTGAATTAGAGGGAATCCTTTTAGTAGCTCTTGCTCGGTTTATACGAGAGCCTATCCCTTCAAAAGTCAAATACAGAAAAGGTGCTGAAGTTCTTTTTCCAGATAGAGCTCCCAGGTAGTCCTCATTCTATGCATTCTCCTTGGAAAATAGAGTCTAATATTAGCCAAGTGTTGGCACTGTTTCACAGCACCGCTTCTCAACTGGTGCTGAAGTAAGACATGGGAAGGACAGAGAGAGCTTCAGCTTTTCTCTGGATATGCTTCCTTCATTCTTGGGAGATGGCATCAGCAGTTAATATTAGACAAGCAGTTCAGAGCAGACTTCTATTTGCAGCTCAGCTCAGCAGTGATTCATCTCCCATTCAAATGGAATAACAGCTTAATGGGGCTGGGAGGGAAACACACAGGGTTTCAGAATGGGTGCTATGGGATGGCTATAACCTAAATATAGGATTGAAATATTTGAAAGGCTCCAAATTTTTTTCTTTTTTAAAAAAAGATTTAGATACAAAATCTGAGCTTTGACCAAGGTTAATATTGGTGTAAGCGTAGCCATAAACAGGATGTGAACTAAAATCTGTACAAGGTACAGGGTATTATGCTAGCCTGATGCATTTACTTCCCTGACTTTAAGATGAACTATGAATTTTATGATACAAGTGAGAAAGCAAGCTTTTAAAATTAATAATCTATTTTTTAAAGCACTTTGTATTAAGATCCAGATAATTCTGCAAAGAAATTATCAAAAATTTAGATAAAATACACTTTACTGCTGACATTAAAGTTGTTCTTATCTAAAGATGTCTGCCTTTATTTCAACACAAACATTTCAAGTTGGGAGTACGTCAATTTCCATGTGGCAGGCTCCATTATGAAAAGGAAAATACATAGAGATATCAGATATCAACTCCCATGTTGTCATGGTGACAGCAATTAGCAGCAGTTAGAACAGCAAACAATGGATTTAATGGTTTGGTCTAATAGTGACTTAATTACTTAGCAGCCTAGTTTGTATATCAGCATTTCAATACACAGGAATAATTCAGTGCTGTGCTCCCACTACATGATGCCTTCACTTAGCATTTTGAGTCTATTACAAGCAGAATTGCAGTAGCATCATTACCATAAATATTTTTGATTTCATACGTGCTGGGCAGGCCAAGGTAAATGGCTTTCTGTAGCAATCTCACTTGAGCACCTCCCGTCACACAGCAGAGAGCCTGCTAGACAGGAGAGAGCAGTCTGTGCTCATTGTACTGTGAGGGTAAAAAATAACCTGGATTCCACTGCAATTGTATCTCCTTTAAAATGGGTGGAGAATTTCAAGCTAGGCCAGTCAAGAGTATACATCATGGCATATGTCAGGAATACATTTTCTTTTGTACAGACACTGAATGCCCTTACTTTCTCCTCCTCGTTATTGCTTCAGGCTACAGGAACGGCAAATAACTTCACATCAACTCTCAAGTCGAAAAACTAGGTTGCAATTGCTGTTTCCCACTGGTGGAATTGGCTCAAACTGGGGGCCATGAAGAAGTGGTCTGCCATGACTCACGTCTGCCTTGTGGGAGTAAGTGCTTCAACACTGTCCTGTCCATTGTTGGTAAGTTCTATATGCTGCCAGTGCCTATAGGACAGACTAACAAAGAGTCTAAACCACTTAGGCTGGCACTGCTCTCTGTTCTAGGTTTAGGATTTTTTCAGTGACCAATAGAATATTCAGTTTTGTGTAGACCAGGTAAATCTGTATTAGTACAAGAAATGTGTATGACTGCAAATGCAGTGAAAAACTACAATGGGTAAGTCACACAAATGTGAGATTTTTTCTAGTCCAAGCACAACTAAAGTACAATGTGAAAAACAGAAGAAGCAAGACTTGTTTGTGCTATATCACATGGCAGAAATTTGAAATGTCTCTGTCAGGAAGAAGGTATAACAAAGCTTGCTTAGGAATACTGAACGTATTCAAAGCTCGATATTACATCCTTCTGCACCTTCCCAAACACTGGATTTACTCCCATGTTGCATGGTTTGTCATCAAGCACAATCATATTTGTGTTTATGAAGAACGATGACCATGACACTGATACAGTTGGAAAGTAACCCAGAAAAAAAGAAAGGTCATTTTTAGCCAAATCAGTTACCTGTTTCTTCTCTGCAGAGAGACCTGATTCAGTAAAATAGGGAATAATGTAGAGAAAGAACAAGGAGCTGATGAAAAATCAAGCAAAAGTGCTCATTTCAGTGGCACTGTCACAGCAAAATGTTCGTTGAGTAACCTCAGGTTTCATTTCTTGTCAGATTTTTCCTTTTTGTTTAGTTGTCCTTTTCATCCTAATTTGACAATGGAGGAACTACCTGCCTTTGGACGCATTTAAAACAAACACTGAATGATATCTTTAGTCCCTGCTTTTTTCTCTTCTACATTTTGAAAGTTCTTTTGTTTTGTGAGTCTTGGAATTACTCAATCACCTTTTAAAAATTTGATATTAAGCTAATATTGATTAAAAGTTGAACAGTATTGTAAATAAAACAAATAATTGTGCTCAGCAAACTTGATTTTCTTTTTCTCAACCAAAGGAATGTGAAGGTCTCTAAGCCTTGTTAAATCAAAGCGAAATGTTAATGTCTAGCATCTCTTGATGTTAGTGAGTATCTTGGCACATCCTGTTCTCCATGTCTCAGGTGATCTTTGTTTAAACCCTAGAGGACCTTACTTTTCAAGTGCAAATCCATCTGGAAATCTGAACTTGCGTTATGTCACCGCTGTCATTGTACGGCACTGGGAACCAGACTCAGCTACACCACCTGAAAATTCTTCAGTCATTATTTAAGAAACATGACCAAGAGTTAATAGTCCTTATTATTGGTCTTTCACACCCTTTGCCCAGATGGATCATCCTTTGCCCAAAGTGATTTGGCATTTTCTAGAAACCCAGGGTAAGTGAGTGAAGGACAAGCCACATTTGTTGATAAGGGTATGCAGCACTGTTCAGAAGGTGTAAAGTCTGTGCTCCAGGAGTACTTGTGAACAGTCTAAAGTAAAGCAGAGGATCTGGCCTAACTTGATGATTTTAACTTGTACTTTTCGCCTATTGCGTATGCATTTATTATGAAGTATTGTATAATTAAGTATTTTTTGCCAGCTACATGAATAGAGTAACCTCATAAGAAACAAATATAGACGTGATATATCAGCAAAAGTTTAAAATGTGCTGCTTTCAAATGCTTAACTTTCTGCTCAAGGAGACACGTTTGCACTGTGAGTATATGCAATTCATTCCATAATGTTTTCACTGCCTTAAGAGAGAAATCATACTCACTTTCCCAGTGTATTCATTTTATTTGAGATTTAACATCACCAAACAACAGCAGTCATCCCCTTTACCATACACTGATAGATTTTTTATTGTCAACATGATGAAGCCATTGCTGAATTATTGAAATTAGTAGGATTTTTGCCACTTGCAGTAATGGAAAGAGGACTGGCACTCTTCTTTTCCCCTTGGCTGTGGAATTGTTCTGAATCATAATGCAGGACTGACTTCTTTTATCATGGCTTTACATCTGTCAAGGTGGGTTTTTTTTCCTTTATACGGAAAAATCATGTTCTGAGTTAATAAAGTCTTGTATATACTGAGCTCTTATACTCTGTTATGGGCAAGGGATAAGAAGAAGCTTTTTCTGTTAATATAGATATGAAATTTCTTTCTTGCAAATGCAAAGGTGAAGACATCATATTTGCCTCTCCAATTAAGTGTCAGGTACTCAGGTCAGTAAATTTATTTTATATTACTGAAATATCTGATCAGACTCTTCATCCCAGTGGGAAAAATTGTTCCTGGAGTGAAGAGCATCAAATGGCTTTCCTTGGTGTTAATACCAATATATGAAAACTAACTTTGCTTTAATCTGCAATGTTTTGGTCTTGTGGTAATGTAACAGAAAAAGTGAGGGGAACCTAAGGGTCATAAACATGAATACTTTTGATTTACACTGTCTGAGAAAATAGTCTGTGTAATTGCAAATATTATAATTTTTAAAATACACAAAGCACAAGAGTGTCTTGGGAAGAAAAAAAGAAGTCCAAATAAAAGCTCTGGGAGAGCTTCCTTAGTCTAGAAAGTTCTGTCTTTATGGTAAAATTAAAAGAGATACTGAGCAAGAAGAAGCAAAGAGTTAATATCAGATCTCAGTGTAGTTACATTGCAATGCTGTGCCAGTTAATATATGCATAATATTGTCCTGCCAAAATGATAAAGTTTCCATATGCCATAAAGAAACTTCATCTTTCTGTGAAAGCTGGGTTATTACTGCATAACACAGAGTTTTGTCAGATAGGTATAACACCACTACCTGCAGTTCTCCTATGCTCCGTTTTTCTGAAAGATCAATCAGGATTATTTTCGAAAAGTTTTTTAACTGTTTCCAACAAGAAGGCACTGAGGTCAGAAAATTCCCTTAAAGAGCCGATGTTAAAGGCACAACAAGAAATCTGTCCCAGTGGAATGCAGAGTATAATGAGGTCTGGTATGACAGAAACTCTTTAATGCCATAGCAACTGAAAAGAAATTGGCAAAAACCATGAGTGTTAATAATTACATGTCATGGTGTGAAGAACCAAAATCAGGATGACTATAAAATAACATGAATTAGAACTAGACAAAGGTTTTATAAATGTATATATAGCAAGAGGAAAACAGAAAAAGAAAGAAGAGCAAATAAGAGATGAGAGGGAAACCTGCATTTTTCTTTGGCCTTTACAAAACATTAGTAAGAGTCACCAACAGGTTAGTAGAGGTTTAACCAGAGAACAAGAATTTGGACTACATAAAGTGAAAGAACATCTTAAAGAATATTTATGTAAATTTGGTTACATATTGTTAAGAAATCATGAAATTAATCTTAAACTACTGTGAACTAGCAGATCATTTTTAAGATCTCCAGTAAGTGAAGAAAAAAAAATATAATACTTGTTTCCAAAAGAGAGAAAAAGGACATTAAGGGGAAGCCAGGCTAACTCAGATTTATTCAAGGATAGTAGAATAAATAATTTAAATAATCTAATTTAAATAAAATAAATTATTTAAACCCACATTGTTTAAACCTACAGAATACTAATGTAACGGGAAACAGCCAATATGGGTTTGTCAGAAGCAAGCCAATCTGTTTTCTGTTTTTGACAGGGTAATCATCGCAATAGACAGGGTAGCAGCAGAAGACATGATGTATCTTGACTCGTGTTGACGTTGCAAGTGAAATAAGTAAATGGAGCTAAGAATACGGAAAAAAAGCATTCTCAAAATGAGTCAGTGGTTCACTCTCCAAACAAGATGCATTTCCAAGGGCATGCTCTTGGGAGCCACCCTACATCTATTTCTATGCAAAATTTTGATTAATAACTTTGATGGGTGCTAGAGAGCATACTGCACAATTTGTGAATGGTTCCTATACAGGAGGAGATGGAATTCTCTTGGAAGATGACATTTGACAAAGGCAATGAAGGAGGATTCTCTGGAATCAGGAAGACATACAGAAATCATCAAAAGGGACGTACTATGCTCGGCAAAGAAGTATTCAATGAACAAAGTGAGAAATAAGGACCAGGCAAGATGGACCACAAGCCGAAAATGTGCAAGTATTGTCATGCTGCTACAAAATCAGGCAAACACTTGTTTGGGCACGGTGACAGAGCAATTTCAGACTTTTGGAAGTCAGAAAAATAAGTCACTCTCCTGTGCTTGGTATGTTTGACATCTTAGGTGGAATATTCTATCTGCTTCTAGGGACCATGGTTTAGAAAGTTTGCAATCTGTATTGAGACATTTTAAGTAACTGATGTTTAGAAAATCCAAATTATCAGAAGAAGCTGAAGGAATTGGATTTGGTTAGTGAAGAAAGACACAAAATAAAAGACTGAAGGAAACATAATAGTCTTCAAATACATAAATGACTTTTAGAGAAAGCTGTTTTTTATTTGACATAGGAAGAAAAAAATATAATCATCTTACCCTGCAGGAAAGGTTATTTACCTCAGATGTTAAGAGGATTTTAAGAGCAGGTTGGAGGAAATTGGGTCACATTTGGGCCAAGTGTTTAAGTCTTCCACGGAGACAGAAAATGAATAACATCTATTTTTCTGCATCTATTGTAATGTAAAGCCCATCTGAGCTTTGTGAGAAAAATCCATTGAGTCTCCTATAACCAGTTGCTGCCTAATGTTAATACAGCTCCTCTCACAGCAGTGAACTCTCCTCCCTGGTGGAATTCAGATGTGCAAAATATTAACAAAATCTGAATATCACAAGAGGTCTTAGAGACACGGGAGAAATACCACCCATTGTGGGATTTTCTGGTTTTGATGAGGTGACCCACGGAGTACTTCTGCTGCTTCTGAGACATCTGCCAGCCCTGATTTCAGCTTTGGCCTCACCACTGTTAGTGTTTTATTTAAAGTGAATAATACAGTTATTTTTAAGCTAGTAATCACAAATTCTTAGAGATGCAAAGAAGCTCCATAGGAGCTGAAGGCTTTTCTGTTATTTCCACAGTTTTTTTTCTCTGGACTCATTCAGCTGACAGTGTTGTCTGTTTAGGCAATTATCACCCACAGCAAGGATTTCTACCTTACTTAACTAAATCAGGAGCTCTGTGTTTCTTGCATTGATATTTTCATGCTGGTTTTAACTGATTTATCAAAAAGATCCTAAGTTTATTTCCAGTGTATGATACAGTTAACTCAGGATGTGTTCAGGTCAGAAAACTAGACTCTGTTGGGTTGTTGGGGTTTTTTTTACTTAGAAAAACAAACATTGCAGCAGAAGGAACTCTGTTCCTTATGGTTCACTCTGATGCTCCAAATTATTGGAGTGCAGAACCAGTGCAAACTCCAAAACCACTCTTATAGTTAGTTTAATTTTCACAGTAACAGCCAGCAGCCTGCTTATCACTTTTAAATGGAATAATTTATTTTAGACCACAATCTGTGGTCTAATCACTGTCACCGTGCTGACAGTATATCTGTCTTAAATCTCACCTACATGTTCTTAACAGCGTTACCTGGCTGCAAGGTCTTGACCAGCTGCTGGGTGCCCATAAAAGAGGTGGCAGCTTCTCAGCAGCTGCACAAGCTGCCCGTGTATGGCTGTTTTCCTCTGCTCTCTCAGGGTGCACAGCAACACAGGTGTGGTTGTGGAAGGAGGGATGGCTGAGCAGCTTCCACATGACAGTTTTGTCAGGATTGTGCTGTCACCTGAGAGCAGGGTTCCCTAGCAAGGGGTTTGTTTCATGCTGGACTGCCAAAAGCTTGTTGTCCTACTGAATAAGACATTGTGATCCAGAATGGATCCAGAATAGTGTCCAGGCATCTGACCTGCGTGCATATTTAAACTTTCTTCACTAAATAAATATCCCTAGCACCAAGGTCTCTTTGGGATTGATGTCTAACAGACTGTTACACAAATTTTGCTTTTTTTTCTCTTTCTAGTATAGCCAAGTCCTCAGGACATTCACCCAGAAAGCAGAAGAGCTCGATTCACCTCCCTCCTCATCTGGAGGGATTTCAAATCCACATTTCCACTACTCAGGGATGGGGACCAGTCCTTCAACACTCATATGCACTGATGGGGAAACCACTACCATCATCCCTTGAAGCCTGCAGCCAAACAGCCCAAAGGAGGTGGAAGGAGAGCCTAATCCTCTAGCCCAGCATGTCGAAGCACTCCTGTGAGGGAAGGAGAGGCAGCAGCTGCCTGCATTATTTTTCTCCATGCAATGACAACTAATATAAAGTATATAAGCAAGACTAAATGGTGCTTGAAGGCACAGAGCCATCCCTGAGAGCCCACCCGGGTGAACCCGAGGTACTGCAGCTGGTGAGACTGGGACAGCAGCTCCAGGAAAAGCCACACTGTTCTGGAGGTGGAACAGGGGAGAAGTAATCCAGGGTAGGCACCTCGAGGCAGGCATAAAGCAGAGGGGAGGGACAAAATGATGAAGAATGCTTTACTTGACCTTATTTTATTACCTTCTTTTGCTGGATTTAGTTATAGGTGTCCCCACCTCTATGCTGCTGTGACAAAGATTTCAGAATCGTCTTCAATAAACACAGAAGTAATCCAGCCGAAACAATGTAGCTATTCAAATGTTTAAAATAAAGCATATGACTCCTGAATCAAACCTTTAATAAGTTCACTAAATTTCATAATTATGACGGTTTTTATAAAGGCAACATCCTTATTTGCTAATGTTAACCATAAGTGTGCAAAATAAAAGAATGAACAAGTTTTCCATGATAAGTAATTAATTAGCTATGTTTTTAATAGGAAAAAGTTTTTCATGGAAACTCTATTTGAAGTTTATTCAGTAATGCTTTTAAATAATTCTTTGGTGTATTAGTATTTTTCCTCCCGTTTTTATTTTTTATATCACCCTAATGGAGAAACTAAAATAACATTTAGCTTAGAACCATGCCTTTATATATGTTCCAATTGTTCCCATTATTACAGCTGACAGAGATAAAGTGGCATCTGAAGTGTACCTATAGTATATACAAAAGAGTCTCTGAGACAAAGATCCTGTGATCCTTAAATACTGTTGAAATGTCTCCAAAGGGATTTAACTTCAATAATGAAATTTAACAGAGAAAAGCAATTTCTGATTACACCAATCTTTTTTGCTATTTAACAGGGTTTAAATTGAATCACTGACCTAAAATGTTAATTTTGAAAATGACTTGTAAAAAAAATTCAGAAAAAGTTGTTGATGTTTTCAGTTTTGTTCTCTGAAGACAGCTGAATGACACAAAAATGTATCTAGCATTGTCTGCTTGTTCTAAATAATCCCTTTTAGTTGGATTAGTCACAGTATTCAATTAAGAGAAGGAGCAATTAATTATATTCTTGTGAAATGAAGAAGAAAAGAATCTTTGAAATATTCTTTCCTCCTCACCTTCTTCATTTAAAATATAAAATTGCATTATGTATTTTTCAGCTACAGAAAAACCTCCAGTCTTCAATTTAAACAAAAGAGGTGGGAATGAGCAGTACATGACAAAAAATTAATTTGGATTGACTTTTTGGTACGGTAGAGGAATGTATTGCCAAAATGAAAAGGATGCTTGATTTAAAACAACTGATAATCCAGGAATCAAGGCTTTGCTGCTGCAAACAGCTGTCAGTGGTTTTGGTCAAGCACTTGTGCTCAACCCAAACAATTTTTGTTTTTTCCAATGGTTTGTTTGAATGTTTGAAAAATTGAAAATCGTCCTACGTGTCCTCATCACTGTG
The DNA here is from genome assembly GCA_013397795.1 of Orthonyx spaldingii. Lineage (NCBI taxonomy): Eukaryota > Metazoa > Chordata > Aves > Passeriformes > Orthonychidae > Orthonyx > Orthonyx spaldingii. The sequence continues at coordinate 94,380 of VZTJ01011333.1, read as the reverse complement.
ACATCATTTTGGTTACTATGATAATGATATAATGTTCATTAAAGCCCTTAAGGGGTTTTTCTACTTTTCATTACAAGGCTTGCATAACAGCAAAAACAATCTAAATATTCCTTTGTGGAAAAAATAGCATGACAATAAACTTCTGGAAGAAACAACATAGGTAGACAGCTACAAAGGAGACTAGTGTAATAATAAGGATGTATCACCAACTCTTTGATAAACTTGGAGAAAATGACCACAGATTATTAAAAGAGACTGCGGGGGCAGTGGGGGCAGAAAACACAATATTGAGAAACCACAATTTTCCATATGTAGGCTGTGTAAATGGTACAACAGGGGCACAAGCACTCTTCAAAAGATTGATCTGAGAGCCCCCTAAAGGGTAAAAACTCTTATTAGTCTGAAACGGTACATCAGGCCCACATCAATAAGTAATTGTGCAAGAACCACATCCTTTCACTAAATTTAATGTGACTGTAATCGAACTACCTGCTAGGAACAAAAATGCTTTTAAAAATGCATAAAAGTTTACTACCAGAATGGAAGAAACTCTAAAAGAAAATTGGAAGGGTAACCCAGAAGGGTAAAATGCTGGTAGAGGAGTGTGAAAGTGGTGAACGACTCAATGCTGAATGCTCAGTGTATGTGTATGGCACCTATATAAATGCTACTGTTCAAAAGATAACAAATTATAATTACAAAGGAAATTATTAGGCTTGCCTGTGACACAGAGTTATTCAGGATTATTGGCAGCAAGGAGTTGCAAGAAAAATTCTCACATTAAGCTAATATCTGGGTGCAAAATCTCAGAAAGTATTTGTTGATAAATGCCGGGTTATGTGCATAGAAAAAAAAATAACTAAGGGTACAGACACAGTGGTACCCTCTGTTCTTGTTCAGGACGGCTATTGAAATCATCATCACATTTTCATTGCCTTGAAAATATTAGGTGAGTGTTCAAACCTGCTAAAAAAAGTATTCAAATATTAAGAACAAAAATTAAAATGCAGAAGAATGGTAGAAGAGAAATACTTGATGTACCCATATCTTGAATACTTCATGAAATTCAGGTTTTCTCAATCTCTGGAAGGATATAGGTGAACTAGCAAAGGTCTTTATAAAGATCAAAGGTGCAAACTGATTATGTATGAGGACAGGTTAATGGCCTGTGCCTCTTTACCTAATTAAATAGAGTGTCATCACAAAAGTGTCTTAAAGGAAGTGTGCTCCTGAGCGAAATAACCAACCTGGAATCCAAAACTACATTAAATTAGTGAATAAGGAGTAAATTTCTTTATTGCAACAGGAGAACCACAGGGAAAGATTTAAAACAGAAAAAAACCCAACAAAACAAAACAAAACAAAAAAAGCCAAACAAACAAACAAAAAAAAAAACCAAACAAACAAAAAACCAAAAAAAACCAACAACAAAAAAAATTTAAATATATATATATATATATCATTAAATTGCAAGTTATTTTGACATGTGCATTTGTGTAATCAGAAATAGAAATCAGTCCAAGGAAGTATCCATGGAGGACAGATCCATCCCTGCCTATCAGGTACAGCTCTTAGGCTGCTGACTGCAGGAGGCAAGGGGAGAAAGCATCACTATTCTTCCCTTCTTTTTTTCCTGTACCTCTGGTGCCGGCTGCTGCCACAGTTCCATGCTGAAGGGGTATTTGCTCTGACCCAGGATAAGTTTCCTCCTCCCTGATATTGTTTCCACCACCTGCAAGTTTCTGTATTTATTGCAATCTAGGACAAAGCTACTTTTCATTTAAAGTACCAGTCATCATGATAAATGCAGTTTCAGGCATCTGCACCCTTGTTTTATGGTGTCTGGATGCTGGAAAATCACCTTAAAATACGTTGAACTTCTGGTGAAAGATTGTGCTAGGGGTAGCACTGAAGGACCAGAAAGACCTTATTGTAGTCTTTCAATGATTAAAGGGGGCTTGAAAGAAAGATGGAGAGGACTTGTTAAACTTAATAGGATAGATTTATATTAAATAATAGGAACAAATATTTTATGATGAGGGTAGTGCACACAGGAACAGATTGCCAGAGAAGTTCTGGATGTCCTCTTCCTGGAAGTGTTCAAGGCCAGGTTGGCTGGGCCCTGAGCAATCTGGTCTAGTGGAAAGTGTCCCTGTCCGTGGTGGGGGGATTGGAAGTGAGTGATCTTCAGGTTCCTTTCAACAAAACTACCCTATGATTCTATGAAATATCATCTCTAGTGCCTCTGACTCGTAAGTATGAGAGGAGTTGCAGGAGAAGCAGATCTGAACTGCTTCCACTGGAGGGGAGGGAAGCAGGCTCATGCCACTGCTGGGCTGCTGTCAGGCCCCAGGTGCTTGTACCTCACTGCCAGCACAGCACCATCTCTGAAGCAGCACCTATACTGCACAATAAAAACTTGTTCAGTTTAAACAATTTCAATAGACAAGGACTTTGCTGTCAAGGAAAAGAAAAAAATAATTTTTTTTGTGAGCTGCCTCCTTTAGGTGAATGTGACTTCAGGGTGCTCTTGGAGTCACAAGCTTGGCTTTGATTGAAAACAGTCATGTGCAGTAATTCACATGATAATTTATGATTTCTGGATAGTGTGATACTGCCCCATGCAAATGCTCTGTTTTCTAGATGTATGTATTTTTTAAATAGAATACATTACCCATAGCTTTTAAAGTTATCTGAAAAATTTTTCTTGACAACACTGAAGTTTTGTTCAGTGTGAGATTGTATTTATAAACTGCAATTTCCTAAATTATACTTGATGCATTTTTAATTAAAAAGGCCATAATATTTCAGTATCAACATCCAACTACTGCTAGAAGACCTGGGCTTTTGGAATTGATTTCTGTTGATCTCAGACAAGTGAAACCTACAGGCAGAGCAGTGGAATAACTGAATGTTAAAACACCCTATTTCTTCAAAGCTTGCCTTTTGATCCTCACATTGCCACTGAGACTCTGAATGCATCATTCATTGCAGTGCTTTCCTATGACAGCTGAACTGCATGCTGTTATTCTTTTAATTGTAAAGTGTCTCTTTTTCTGAGGCAAAATGGATCTGATGGTGAATGCCTGCCCTGACAGGCACTTAGAGGCTGCACATATACAGCTTCTGCTAGTATTTTCTATACTTATGTTTCTAGAAAGAATCAAGCCTGCACTTTATTTATTTTTCCTTGAAAGACACATTATTTCTCTGTGGAAGCCAGCTTTTCAAAAGCTTAACCAAAAGGTGGCTTGTCATTGTATCCTGAAGTGGTATGTGTAGAAATGTCTTCTCAATCTAGCACAGGCATTTTCACTGAGGGAAATATCAGGCTGGATAATTATCACTAATTCTATTGCTTTTTGTTTTCAGTGTCTTTAATACGTGCCCTTTCCTTTCCAGCACTATTAAAGGATTTATCTCTCATTTAACATTCCTTTGATGGAGCTGAACCTTTGCTGGGGTCCCTGCTGTGCACCAAGACCTAATCGACCTCAATGTTTGTTGTGAATTGCTCCAAAGCTGCTCAGCCTGAGAGCAGGAGCCAACCTGCAGCACTGTCATTCTGCAAATTCCTGCCAGTCCGAGACCAATTGCCCTCTCTGAGGCAAAACTTTTTATTGAAACAAGAGTGAAATTTAAATTGGGTTCTGACTCAAGGGAAATTTTATTTCTTGAGTTTCACCATCCTACTGAGGAGGTGTTCTCCACATCTCGCATGTTTGTCTGCCGGGGGATGGGTATCAAACAGGAGTGAGATTATCTAATTATTTGTTTTAATTATATATGTTTGTTACTGGGAAGAAGTAGACAAATGCTAGTTGACCAAGTGTCTTTCATCCATATGTTGATTCAACATTCCAGGTTGCTTTGCTGCAGACCAGGTGGTAGCCGTTCACTGAGAAAAGAAGATAATTTTGTTGTTTATTGCCAGCCTGACAGATGTCAGTTGTGTCAACATTTCTAAATTCTGCTGTATTTTTAAAATGTGTCAGTGTGGTAGGGACTCTTTAGAGTTAAAGTTAGTACAATATCAGAGATGACAAAGGTAGTAAAACCATACGTAGTACAACAGAAGATAAATGATGTATTCCCGTGGTGCAAACCACCGGCTTCCAGTGTGTCAGAGCCAGTCCCTGTCCTTATACTCTGTATTCATTAGCGCCTCAAGGGATACTTATTCACCTTATCTGTTCTGTTCCAGTGATACACCATTTTTCAACTGGAAGAGAGGCGCATGCAAGTGATAAAAGAGATAGCTCACATCTTGAGAGTAGGAGGCCAGATAATGATATATGTGTGGGCAATGGAGCAAAAATGGGGAAGATTTGAAAAGCAAGACAACTTTGTTTCTTAGAAACCTTCACCTCCTTCCTGCTCCTCAGGTGAGCCTTGCTCACATAGAGTACAAAAATCAATTCTTCACAAGGGCAAAGAACTGGCTTTGAAACAGCCCTGTCATAAGTTAGATGGGACTTCAGAGCTGTGCAGGACAGCAAGGAGCTCATCCTGCAGAGGGGAGAAAAAAGCGCTGTGCAGAGTGTCAGAGAAATCTCTGAGATAGTCTCTGTTCTCAAGATCACTTGACTCAGTATTAGATTTGGGCAATCAATGGCACCAAGAAGGGCTTGTTAGTTACAGCAATTACAGTGTTGAGAGGAATGAATTAAAAAGGGGGGGGGGGAGTAAAAAAAAACCCAGAGAACATGGCTTTCTGAAATGTGCTTCTCACTTGTTCTACATTGCAAACTGAGTTTTTAAAATACAACTTTTGAAGTGGCTGTTAAACCTGTGCTGCCCACGTCACCACGCTGCTCAAAGGCTTTCAGAAGCTGCAATTCAGAATTAGGGCAAGCAACTCTACAGCTCCCTACGGCTGCAGGTAGTCATCATGGTTGCAGCAGAGTGTATTTACCTGACCTGATTTCACTTCAGAAAGAATTAGCTGTCAGACAACTTAAAATAGACCATCACCCAAACCAAGGAGCTTTCTTGCTAACCTCAGAGCAAAAGCAGAGTAGCATCTTCTATGCAGAAAAAAGTCGGTGAAAGGGCCCTGACCATGTATAGCTGACAGCAGACAGGTCCTAGTGGGACCTGAATGAGGTACTGCCACATTTTTAAAGACAAGAACCTGGCCAAGCTCATAGAGCATCATATTCTTGAGCTACGCATTACTCATTGTACTTTGACCACACTAACTGGTGCATGATCACAGAAAAGACTAAAGTGGGGAAGTTCTAGGGAAAATTCCCTTATTGAAATGCACAGAGAATACTTAGAGGTTTTCTTTCTTTTGAAAGCTCAGAGCCTTTGAAAATCTTTCCTGAAATTTTTATAGCCTTGGGCTTGTTTTGGTGAGAAGGGCATGTATGAGGAAGAGACTGCTTTGAAACTCTCAGGTTCTGTGACTTTGTTTTCTTTGATTTTGTTCTTAAAATACGTCTTTATTGAAATTTTTTCCTACAGTTATTATTTCAGGCTGAGCACACTTTAGCACGCTCATTCCTTTTCATAAACAGCTGCCAGCTGTGTTTTGTTGCTTGAAAATAGATAAAATACAGCTGGAAGGTGATTGCTAGATTATTTTTTATGTGTGCATTAAAAGTCTTTGTTGTTCATTTATTATTATGCAATCGTTCATGTCAACTTTTTATTTTAAAATTTATTGTACTCTGCTACTTGATGTAACATAACCTGGTAAGTAATTGAAAGATACACCATTTTATTACAGTTCCACTTTGTCAGCCCATATGACATTTCCAGTCGTACAAGACAGGCAGTCTTTTATGGGAATTACTGGGTGTACAGAGCCCTCGTGGCAGAGGCAGTAACTCATGACACTGTCACATTCCAGAGATCTTTTCACTGCCTTGTAGCAACCACAGCCAAGGAAGCAAAGAGATATTTTCCTCCCTGTATGCCACTGCATGACCCCTCAAAAACATAGTTTTAAAAGTGAGCTTCATATTTCAGGGGTTGCTCTTTCACCCTGTCAATAAAATTAGAAGTCAGAAGGATTTAGCAACTCATGTACAGCACATGAAATGAGTACAGGAGAGAAAAGTGGTCCAGCGACCACTAGTCAACTGAGTAAATATTTATTATCATAATGCTTTTATCTGCAGATTCACCTTTTGCAAAGAAGATCAGCTTCATTACCTGATTTTTATAGATAAAGAAACTGAAACAGTTTACTGTTAAATGTTGCAATGTAAAGCAAATATTTGGAAGCAAAACAAACAATAATCCCAAACAACACAGCTGCTTTGCTGATGCTTATTTATTAATGCCTGTCCATAATTTTACTTTCTGCTTTTGTTTCCATGGCTTAATGAAGCAGCAAGTCAGAGATCAAACTTGTTTGCTGAGAAATAAGCTCCTGAATGTTCTTTACGTGCCTGTCAGTATCAGATGCATATCATGTTTTCAGACCTAGCATGAAAAAGTGCAGTAATCTCTTGTTTTTAATGCAGCTTTAATTCAATTTGGATACAATATCTGTAATGACATTTCCTTTACTTCCTTCCATGGTGCCATCATAGTACATCTTGTATTCTCAGGTGGAAGAGCTAGATAGGCTAATCAGTGTCCTCCACCTGTAATGATTGCCTCTGCAGTGCTCCTTTTTTCCCCCCTAAATGTTAGCATCATTGTGCAAGTGAAAAAAATAATTTTCAGCCATAAAATGTTGCTGCCATTCAGCTCAGATGACACTATTTGCTTCATTTCGTACAAGGATAATCCAGTCCAGCTCTTAAGTGAGTGGCCCATACGGGGATTAACAACGTCGGCATTATTAACACCGTTCTCTAACAGCATCTCCTTATTTTTCAGTGCATCTTCAGTTGCCCAAAGCAGCAGCAGCACCTTGCAGCTCTAAGCCCCTCAATAATGTCTGCTCCTCCAGTTCAACAGGATGTTTTACCCACCTGGTGCACAAGAAAAATCCCTCTGATGGTAGCTGCCTAGCTGCCAGCCCTTGCTCTCAAGCACACTTGATACTTAGTTTTTCTTGGAACAACACATGTATTTCAACTGAACCTGACTACTCCTGTTGGAAGGTTTTAGCCTGTTCCAGCATTCCCTAAGTGAAAGGTGGTCATCATCTCCAGTTCCTCCCTCGGGAGAAAAGAGTCACCACTAGATTTCTCCTAATGCTGATACCCTTGTCTACCTCATCCATGCCAGCTGTTTCTAAACAAGATCCATGTGACAGGGACAATACTAGCCTAGCTGGTAAGAATTTTAATCTCTGGACAACTCTTAGGGACTCTAAAAGCAATTCTTACCTCAAACAAGGAGTTAATGTCTTTGTTTTGAATGAAATGAACTGCAAAGGGCCACTTCTTCTGTAGGGAAGTTCTGCCTAAGGAATGGATTAGACCTGCTTCCATGTAGGATGGCTTGCACTCACAATGGCTGCCTCTGGGCTTCTTGGGATCAGACTTAATTCAGACTCTTGCAAAAGAAACTGCACCCAGACAGGGCTCTCAAAGTGGAAAAAAGTAAAAATATGTATTTGTTTGAAAAGATCATATATTAATAAATCTTCACATTTATGCGTGTCAGAAATGTTATAAAGCCATTAGCGCTATTTGAAATTCTTGCTTTTTTAGGATGCCAGTAGCAAAACCAGGACTGAGTGCATTGTTTCATTTCTACAACACCGTCTGCATTTGCAGTCCACAGGGTAGGCACTACCTTGTGCCAAGGGATATAGGAGGGAAATGCTCTGCACTCCTGAGCAGCACTTGATCCCTATTTGTTTTCCTCTTGTACACTTTGTTGTTCTGAGCTGGATTCTAGAATAGATAGGTACAATTTTTCTAGCTTCATTTAGGCCAGTATTTGGTCAGTAGGTCTGTACATAAGTCTAATTTTGTGCTCCATTGTTGCTTGTGGAGTTAATGGCAAGGAATAGTTCCTTTTGAGGATGAACTATGGAATACACCTTGAAGACCTGTTGGGACTAGCAAGCTGTTCAGCACCTGCTCATCTCTTTCCATTGCTTGTGGAAGGAGCCTAGAGAGGAGTTCAGCCTTAAACACTCAGACAGATTCACCATCCCCTCCACCTCTTCACCAAGCAGTGCTGACTATATGTCCCTATTTTGTAGAAATTGTGTGGGAAAATCCACTGTTAAGCAGGGAGAAAGGTTGCTGGTTTTTGTCTTGTCTCTGCTTTACCTTACAGCATCCACCATTCTGAATTTATGGTCATTTGAGGCCCCACCTGTCCAAGAGACACTTTCAGAAAAGCTCCCAATGTGTGACACTAACACTTGTCTATCAATGATGATCCCCTTTACAGATACTAATATAAATAAAACTAATACCTTCTCACTTTTTCTGATTTGCAGGTCCCAAAAAATTCCCTGATGTTGAAGATTTCTGTTTTCTCCACAGACAGTTTCTGTGCTGTTCCTAATTTCTTTCATGGAGCTCTCAGAAATTGTCCACAGCCACCCCAGGATCACAAGCACAGCGTGGGGTCCTCTGTTCTGTGCTTGCCACATTAAGCACTGTCACACTGAGTTCCACCCTGCACATGTAAAGGTAGCATGCGAGCAGCAGCCAGTGCTGCTCATATCACTGAGACACTGTGAGCACAGCAATGTTTATCCTCCTTTGGCATAAACAGGTTTGATGAGTGTGAGTCTATCATAAAAGATGTTTGCCTGCTGGGTAAATGTCTTTCTTCTAATTGTCTGCTAATTGGCAAACAGCTAACCCCACTTATTATCAAAATTCTTTCTATGGAGAAAACGCAGCCAAGAGTTTCATAAATCCTTTTCCCTCAACCTTTTTAATTTTAAAAATGGTTCCAAGTATCATTTGGTAGCTATCACCTAAGGAGGCATTCTGTTTGAGTTAATCAGCTCCTGCAAGGTTATCTGTGATCTATCTGAAAGTGCCTTAGCCAGCATCTTGCTTTCTGTCTTAATTAGCAATTACTGGCCTAAAATTGTCACTTACCATAGGCATTTGTACTGACCTCTCAAATTAAGATCATCCACAAAATTAGAGCTGGAAGAAGCCTATTTGGTCACTTACTCTATCCTCAAAAGTGCATTTATTATTTATAGTGTGTGGCAGGGAATATAAGTGTAGGATATGACTGAGAACACAGCAGGTAACTCATCTTTGAAATGTAAATACAATTAATGAGTATACCTGTCTTCCCCCAGGATCTGTCCTTGCCTGCTTTGTCATTCTGATTCTTTCTTTCTTCTCTTTGATGAGGCTCCCGATTTTCTTTCCTTCCTTCTCACTCAAAACTGAAATAACATTTTGCAGAAGGATTCTGAGCGATTAAAAAGCACAGAAAATATTCCATGGATTTCTCAAAACACGTGCTTTACTAGCATGACTTTCATATCTCTTGTGACCAGGAGTGAGCTAAGTGTTGCCTTTATAATTTGGCACAACAAATCATTTCACATGAACATACTATCACAAGTTTAAAAAAAGAACACCAGCTTGCTTGCAGCCAAAGCCCACACTGGGCAACATTTAGCTGTAGTGAAACTGTGCCATTCACTAGCTGTCACAGACTGCCAACTAAAAGCATCACATTTCATACAGCAAAGTATATTGTCCCAGGGAAAACTATGAAAAATTGTTTGGGGACACATCAGGTCAGCCAAGAGAGTCTCCAGCTCTGTCTTCAACTTCCCCGTGCCCAAACTTTATAACTGTATACAGTGGCTTGGAAAGAGGTTAAAACACACAAGACCAACACCTACTCCATGTGTTGGGACAGAACTGAAGATAGCTCCAAGAATGTGCTAGGACAGAGGTGGTGGCTGCTAGGAGAAAGGCAGGTGGACTAGTGGTGTCAGTGGTGACACTACGTTCTTGTATTATCTGCTGCCTCACTCCTATTTAAGAGGTGCCAAACCCACCTCCACTGAAACACCACATAACGCTCAAATGATTGGGACACAATTTACTAACTCCAGGACTGCTGAAACAGAGTATATAATTTCTTCCAGAAGTTCAGCGCACACACACAGTACACAACTGTAGAAGACAGATAACTTGCTATGGGAATGTTTAACTGTTACTGGGGTCAATTTTCAGACAAGCAAAGCCTCCATCCACTGCATTAAAAAGGGGAAAAAAAAAAAGCAAAAACCTGGGGTAGGCACCAGGGGCCCTGGCTAATTTCAATTTTGATGACAGAGAAAATTCTAAGTCCATTTCTCAATGTGTTGAAGTTAATGGCAAACTAATTTAATCTTAGCCATTTTGTGAAATGCAACTAATTCCTGACATGCACCTTGCATGATGTACTATTGATTAGCCTTCAGGATTGTATTAGTTTGGTTTGAAACTAGGCAGAAACACTAATTCGTGTAGTGGTTTGAGTTCGTTCACCTGAGTTTTTTGGTTAAACGCCAGCACACTTACCAGATTTTATTTAATTTTGTTGTGAGATAAGGATTAGGAGTAGGTAAAGTAGGCTCAAACTTTAAAGAATATAAAGAAAGTTTATTAACAGACTTAAAAGGAAGAAAAAAATTAAGAACCAGAACAAACCCGTCAGAACACTTTTGCTCTTCCCACCTCTCCATTTTTTCAATGACAATACAAAAAACAACACTTTGACTTTCAGTCAGTTTACCACTTCTAAATTAGTTTTTCTTCAGTCATTTAGGGAGAGGAGTTTTCTCCTGCTTTACTATGTTGACTTCTCCACAAGAAATACAGTTCTTATGGTTTTCAGCTTCACAACTAGCAGCCGCCCAGGAGAAAAAGATCTCTGCTTGTTGTGGAACGTCCCTCCCACACCAGTAGCTTTCCCACTGCTACTACGGTGGGTTATGACAGTTCATGGGGTGTTTTTTTAAGGATGAGTTGTTCTACTACTGCCGCAAAGAAATCCCCTTCTTCTATGACTGGCAATGTAAATTTCCTTTGACCATTCCCCGGGGCAAGGGATCTGGATTACAGCTTCTTCTCTTCTCTGCTCAAATTTCTCATCAGGCTGCAATTACTTCAATATCTACTTATCTTCACACAGGTGCCTTGATTCACTGGCTGCACTGGCTGCAGGTAGAACGTCACATCCCCCCTTAGACCATTTGTCATATATTACAGGGAATATTTTAGCTTGGTCTCAATCATGGTTTCACAGAAGAATTTTCAGCTTTTACTTTGCAGCACTCCTCATGCTCCTTCCCTCTAAGCTTCAGCTCTGCTTCTCTCACTGACTTTGAGTCTCTATGCTGTGTTTTTGTAAGTGTCTTCACTCTTCTTCTATCTGTGCAAGAGCAGATCAGTTTCTGCAAGTTTTATCTGGGTAACGAAAGGGTTAATTTCTTTCTCGGGCCTCTGCGACAGTCCCATGATTTTTCCCGGGTTGTTTAAAAAGTCTGAGCCGGGCTGCAGAAGCAGTTAAGAGTCTCAATAGCCTCGCTCTGCGAAGCTGGCCTGGCCTGGGGGGAGCCGGCCTGGCCTCTGCCCGGCCCAGAGCAAGGGCTGGGCTCTGCGAAGTTGACCCGGCCTGGAGGGAGCCGGCCCGGAGGGAGCCGGCCCGGCACTGCCCGCTGTAGTTAAAATGTTTTGCCCAGCAGCCGGAGATCTCAGGCCGGGTCCTCCCCCACGTTCAGCTGCACTGGTGCTGCAAACTCCCTTCCAAACCTCCCCCCCCTCCCCGCTCTGAGGAGGGGAGGGGGGGGAAAGGGCAAGGGCCCAGCCTTACCAGAGAGAGAAGCACAGGACTTGCTTCTCTCGCAGCAACAGGACAGGAAAAAGGGGTTTTTTTCAGGTGTATCTCTCTTAAATATGTTTTTTTCCCTGGAGGCGGAACAACTTTTAATTGGATTATACACCCATCAATACTCAAAACTAGCTGGTCACTGGCTCTGTTTCCCAGGAAGCAAGGTGCACTACTTCCTGCACCATAGGTCACTTGAAAGACTGACCCTTCCTGGGTAAACCCACGACAAGGATACATTCAACAATAGAAGTTAAATTCTTTTAGTAACATTCCTCACAGGAGGCAACACTTGGACTTCAGAGATGGGGAGTAAAGTGTGAATGTACCGTTCACCTTTTGCACAGCTGATCTCTGCGGAGCAGAGAAAGTTTCAACAGAAGTAGTTGCTGCCTTTAGTTTCTTGATCATTTTTTTTTAAACTGGTTTCACCTCTGGCTTTCTGTGCTAGCATGAAGCTGACTCCTCTGCAACCCCTCACACACATTCAGTGCTTAAGTCCCACGTGGGAGGGAGCAGCTTGGAGTTTTCATTTCAAGCTAGCAGGAGGTGTCGCTGGATGAAAGCAAGGGTAATCCTCTCAGCATGCAGTTCAGCAGCAATTCTAAGCAGGTCTCACAAGATTAAATCAGCTGAAGAAATGGATCATCTAGAGGTTGGTCCTGTGCTAGTCAGTGTTCAGGAGTCTATCTGCACTGCCTCTCCCACTCAATCTGCGAGGCAGGTGTGCCATGCTCAGTGTAGGTCCAGCGCAGCACTGCTGCTGGGCCATGTGTGTGCAGGCACAGTTGGACTCGATCTTAGAGGTTTTTTCCAGCCTAAATGATTCTATGATTCTATTCCAGGCTGGAGAGGCAGCTGTGTCCACCCTAGGAGAAACTTGCTTGCCAGGCTAACGTTCTGTATTTTTGGTAAAAGGATTTGAACGGGTGCCCCATGAGGGGAAAAAAGGGTAGAAAACTCCTTTTCATTTCTGACAGTCACCTGCAGGAGCTCAAGGGTCCCTGCTTTCTCTAGCAGAGCCCAGGACCTCAGTTCAGCATCACACTGCCTCTAAGCAAGAGTTGCAATTCTCTGAGAGAGAGGAAGCAGCATCTAAGGCAGTGAGCCTCTAAAACATTCCCAGAAAGCACAACACTTACAGATCATTATCACGGATCTCCCAAGGTGGAAGTCACCCCTAACAATCATCAAGTCCAACTCTGTGCTCCTCACAGGACAAACTAAAACTAAACCACAGGACGCAGAGCAATGTCCAGACACTCCTTGAACTCTGACAGGCTTGGTGGCATGACCACTTCCCCAAGAAGACTGTTACAGATACTAAGTCAAAATTTCCTGAAAAATTACTAGCAAGGACATGTGTAGACATATGAGATACTGTGCCCATGTGTTTAAATTTGTGCTCTAGACTGTGGAAGACAAGAGGCAGGAGTAGGAGCAGCAGGGGGAAATGCTGGCTCTTGGGAAGAGTGATAGCCACTTTCTCTCAACAGAAATCAGGTCATTATACTATTTTTCTAGCCTTGGCTCCTCTTGATTCATTCCAGATAGAAAAGGCTAAAAATGAGATTTCAACAAGAAGCAGCAAGAACAACTACAGAGATTCATGCTTCAGACCCCTAGACAAAGCTCTGAGGCATTTTGAAAGAGCAAGTTGCTCCTCTGCCCCAACAAACTTTCAACACAGCTCTTGCCTCTCCACCCTCCAAAGCAACACTGCCCCTCTGCATTTCGCCACCCCCTACATATATTTCTCTTCTCCCACATTTGCTTTCAGGGTTGGTTTTTTTAGGGGGGAAAGTGTTCCATCATCCTTTGAGCTCACACTTTTACTTTATCACACACTATACTTTAGTAGTAGGGAAATCATAAAGATTGTACAGTTTTTAAAAATCAGTAGCTAAGACAAAGCTCCTGAGAGAGCAGGGCAGTTTTTATGTGCAGTAATTATGCCTCCTCTACAGTCGTACCCTACTTTGTAACGAATTCAAGTATTCCTTTCCACTATCACTGACTGATTTAATGTTTCTTCAGGATTTCTTGACAGTCAAGACACTCACAATATGACAAGTTACCAGTGCCGTGGATTTGGGTGACAAGCATATGGAAGGACAAAACCTCTCATCTTCTACTTCTTCAGGAGCCCAGTTGAGCATGAAGCAGGGCAGCACCATCTCACTGAAAATCAATCTGATGGAAGCTAGCGCATTAACACCCCACGTGGAACCCTCAAATCCTTGAGAACAGCAGCAGCAGTATTTAACTTTAGCTTTAAATACTATCTAGTAATAGCCTAAATTAGCATGGTGAAGTAATAAAGGATATAAGTTCAGTCATTTTTAGAGTACCATGGCACACAGACATAACGTGAAAGACTTGCAGCACAGGTATTGCTGGTTTTCTATTATTATTATTGTAATTATTATTATTATTTTGGGAGTTTTTTTCACTTTTTCTTGTTGCTTGTATTTGTTTGCATTTTTTTAAACTTCAGTGGCTCCCTTCAGTCTTACAGTGAGTGTGCGATATCCCACCTTTCTGAACAATGTCTACATCAAAGCAAATGAATGTACCTAAGCAGTCACAGGCAATGTCAAACACTAACACAGCATTTCAACAGTTGTTCATATTTTCTAGTTAATTTTGCCATTTTAAAAATGTCAAGTATCAGTTTAAGAGGCAAAAGAATATTTGTTAGAAGCTGAAACTTTGCCCTTCGTTAAAAAAGAGTCAAAGGAATAACCTTTACCTGAACTGCAGGTATGGAGGTTGAGGTAAGCCCAAGAGTGTCAGAGAGCAAGTGGACTTGCTTTATAAAGGTATAATCCTTCTAAACAAGGTGTTCCATGTGGTCAAACTGATTTACAAGCAACACACAAGTATTGCTCATCCACAATTTCAATGCAACTGCTTACAAAGAAAAAAAAAGAAAACATTTCGTGTGAGCACACCACAGAAAACTGAGGCTAAAAAAAAGCCAGACAAACACTAAGATGGATAGATCAGCAGGCAGACCATACATGTTCAAGGTGAAACTCAGCAGAACATGGAAAAAACATCTTTTTCTTACAGCCTTGTCCATCTGTGATTAACAAACAAAAACCAAGCACACAGCATCTGTGTTCTCTCTTCTTAATGTCAGCTTACAAATACTGCAAAGCAGTTCTGATCTCACACATCTTCCAAGGCAATGTGTTGTCTTTCTGAAAGGCCAATGCATTTTGTATGGATCTAAAGATGGATCTGTGGCTGTCAAACAATCCATCTGGTTTCTAAAGCTGAACAAACATTGTTTTATTAAATAGCAAAATAAAAATGTTTTATTTAGAACTAGAGCCACATGTAATCAAGCACTGATGAGTACACATTAGCAACATCATTGGTATCTTGACACAACATTCTGTGTATGACTTTGGGCATCAGAGTTAGAACATCATGTCATCTAGCCCATCCTCCATGAACGTCTTGTAAATTGCCATAAACTTTGCAACAAATGCTTCCAGATGATAAATGGCTTTGCTGCCCAGTTGCAAGCGGTGTTCATAGAAGGCCGCCATCTGTGCAACTTCTCCTTTTAGTTGTCCATCACAATTATTTAGAAGTTCTGTCAGGAGACCCTAAAATGGGAAAAAACAGGGCAGTATTGGAAAAATTAGACATTTTTTGTTAAGAGAATAACCTTGTTTCTCTGTAAACAGCAAAGCTATAACCAATAGTTCACTCATTAATCCAACAGAAAAGACGTTCAAGAATCTTTTACTGGAATAAGTTATGCCTTAATAAAAGCAAATAAATTAACCTCATCTCCAAATACTATAACCTCTACTACATGTAGGCACATGGCCTGAGGAGAATTCTTACCAAGAGACCAAGTGTGTTAAAACCACTTACTTCTGGTTTAACAGCATCAAGCACAAAGAGAAACAACATTAATAAGAAACAGGGAAAGGGCTTGTTTAGAATGTAAGTGCCTCTGTATTTATGTACATATTTATGTGCAGACACACAAGAGAACTTGACTGCAGCATTTTAGTCATTACAAACCCCAAAATGCATTATTTTAGAGACAGCAAGAAAATCATTGCAAATCCATCTCAATTAAAACAGCCAGGATTAAGTGAGAAGTATCTCTAGACCACTTAGAGTTTATAAAGAGGGAGTGGGTACAGAACATGCACCTTTTTCCTCTCAAACACAGCAATGCAGAATCCACTAACCTAATGTAAGAAAGGAAGGTTAAAGAAACATCTAAGTACCAAAACCGTAAGAAAGCAGGAATTAGTTAACGTGACAGGAAATTATGTCTGAAGGCAAAACACACATTACTAGGTTAAGTTGCACACATTATTTTTGATCTTTGTTCTACTCTAGCTGTCTTCAAAATCCTTTCATCCTGTTTAAAATAAAAACATGCACATCCCACTTGCTTTCTTCCTCCCAAGGTGACATCTATCTTTGCATAGTTCTTGCTGGTCTAGTAACCTTCAGCACACCTCTCCACAAAGACATAGCAAATATTGAACTTACAACAACAACATTTTTACAAAAGAAAACAAAGCATATCAAGATTAGTCCACAGAATCATATAATCATTAAGGCTGTGAAAGACCACCAAGATCAAGTACAACCTTTAACCCACTAGCACCATACCCACTAAACCCTATCACAAAGTGCCATGTCTACTCACTTTTTGAATACTTTCAGGATGGCAACACCACCTCTTCCATGAGCAGCCTGTTCCAATGTTTAATCACTTCCAGTGAAAAAATTTTTCCTAATATCCAACTTGAACCTTCCCTGGCACAGCCTGAGGCCATTTCCTCTCACCCTGTTACCAGCTGCCTGGGAGAAGAGACCGACCCCCACTTTGCTACAACCTCCTTTCAGGCAGTTTTAGAGAGCAGTAAGGTCACCTGAGCCCCATTTTCTCCAGGCTAAACAGCCCCAGCTCCCTCAGCCACTCCTCACAGCTTTGTGCTCCAGACCACTCATCAGCTTTGTTAAAATTCTCTGGATGCAATAAAATATATCTATGCTTTAATATAGTAACTGGCCTGAGAAGTCAAGGGGACTAAGAATGTCCTCCTTTACTTTTACTCAGCTATGATGCTGCTGTTCTTTGACCACAGAACAAGTTTTAGTCTGTTTGGAAAGGACATAGCTTTTCATCAATATTTGGATAATTTGTGATGTTTTGGTGTATTTTTTTTTTTTTAAAGCTTTAGTTGAGACTGACACAGCGTTAACATTTGTAACACATTAAGACCTAGATAGCTGAATTACCTTCATTATAATCTCAGGAGGGATGCAGTGTGTCAGGAGTTCATAAAGCCGTCCACGGACTTCTAAAAGTCTGTTGGAAAGACACCACAAAATATAAGAAGTATAAGCCCAAAGAATATTAATGTATTTTCATTATTAGTAAAATTCACTGCAGGAGAAGAGGCAATGCAAGCAAAGTTTCATTTCTGCTTTTGGTTTTGTGTGGTATTTTAAAACCAAAAGCATTGCATGAGTCAATTTCAATTCAAAGGCTCCATATCACCTTTTATTCAAGAGATAAATGACACATACTCTAGTTACAATGGTCTCAGTTAATCTAGAAGCTACAAAGCTATTAGAATTTGTCTCAGGATTGTTTCCCTTTAATTCTTCTTCATATCTAAGTCATGCTTAAGACACCTGCTTAAGACTAGTGAGGAGACACAAACAATTTATTAGAGCCAGAGAGCTGCTTTATGCTGTTTATCTATCCTCATTGTTTGTAAGAAGGGGTAAGACAACTAGGTGGCAGAACTGACACAATTAGTCAATGCTCAGCCTCTGATAACAGGAGGTCAGATGCTACAAGCATTTAAATGAAGTGACTTCTCATGCAAGTAATACATGGAACAGACTAAAAGGATCAGGCTGTGGATATGACACTGAGATCGACACAGGGGTCATCTCCTGATGTGCTTTAAAAAAGTAACCATTTCCCACTTCCAGTTCTTTTACAAAGGTGCATTATGCTAAAGATGGTCAAAGGGAAACTTTAAGTAAAACAAACCAGAAAAACCACATATGCCCCCAACCATCCCCCCCTGAAAAAAGACAGAAAACACAACATGCAGCTCAGTCTATGGTCACTTTTGATTCCTAAGCTTCAGCAGGGAAAAGCAACAGTTTTTCAGTTCCTGATATTCATTCAGCCTTCTCTGGCAATTTTAAAGCTCAACGCCTCTGGCTGAGAAGTACTGGCTCCAGTACAAATAACAAAAAATTACACATAACTGAAAACTCACAATTGTGAATATCACCTTTTTTTTTTTTTAGGTTGCAGAGTATACCAAAAACATAATTTATAGGTCTAAACACAAACAGTCACCTACCTTTGCGGTGTCTGTTGACCAACAATAGCATTTGCAGTTTCTCTCAAATAAATTTCCCAGTCCATCTCAGGAATGTCTTGATCAGCAGTAAATGGATACCTACAAAATAATATCGTTTTTAAAATTACAATCAAGGCAAATTGTTACCTATTTTAACAAGGCCTTAGATGCAAGGTCATTTACGTGTCTGACAGTATAGTTTACATTAATTTCTGCAGTGACTTACTGTTGTACTCTGCAGGACTCACACATAAGTAGTGCTTTCCGAAGATTCCTGCCAGATTTCTCTGCAATCCTCTGAGCCAGTTCCTGAGGAAGAGTCAGGCCTTCTTTCTTACACACACTGGACAAGACATGGCAGATCTAGTTGGAAAACAGATAGCAGGGAGGACAACACTTAACAAAATGTCCAGAACCTACAGATTCTCCTATTAGAACGATTTCTGGACCAGAAATGGACCAGTCTTTCATAAGCCATGCTTGGCAAATCATCCACCACAAAGGAAAACTAGGTCATTACGTGAAACTAAAATATTTCCTAAGTCCACAGTAACAATTTATCTAATAAGGATTTTTAAGTAACTTATTTTTGCTTCTGTTTCAACATACATCTTCAATGCTGGGAGCAGGCACTCGTACAGCCAGGCATCTGCTTTGAATGGGTCCTATAATTTTTGACATTGAGTTGCAGCACAGGATCAACCTGCAGGTCGCCATGTACTTCTCCATTGTTCTTCGCAAAGCGTGCTGGGCATCTTTGGTGAGTTTGTCAACCTCTGTTAACAGCACCACTGAAAAAAGGATTAAATATAGCAGGGTTTTGTATTAATATCAAATCTTTCTAAGAAAAAAATACTTGTGACATGCAAGCAATAATACCAAAATAAATGATAACACACAGTAAGGGTAGCATGGTTCCACAGGTAGGAAAATAAAAATTAAGATAACCTATGTGCCTTTTTGACTGTACAATCTTCATGCAATATACAGGTACAAACAAAACACTTCAGAAAAAGAAAACAAACCCACTTAGAAAGCATTTGGACGGGTTTTAACTGTTTTACTCACCTTTAAAATCTCGTTGAGTACTTGTCTCAAGCTGCTGGGACTGTGCCACTGTCTTCAAGAGTTCCTGAATGACCACACGGTCATTGTTTCCCGCATCACTGTACCAGGAGTTTGAATAAATCTTGTTTTAAAACAACTTTATATTGCATATAAAATACATCCTCTTTAAGGTCAACTGAATGAGCAAGAATGCCAAAAGAATTCAGAAGCTGCTGAGTTAGAATTAAGCTAACACACATATACTTGGTTGAAAGTTACCTCCTCTATAATAAAAACAACCCAAAGGTTATGCAGGCACAACTGGATTAGTAGCACTGTATTCGACGCATTAAAACCATTGGCAAATGTTTTATTAACTCATTAAAATAGAAGTTAATTTCTTCAGATGAGAAATCTAAATTTTGTTGCCTAAATTTGAACAAGGACACACAACGTGAACCTTTTTACTCATGGAAAGAACAATTAAGTCTAACCACATAATAGGATGCCAGACTCAAAGGGCTGATGTAAATGTGGTGTTTTATTCTGCAGAGTTCTTCCCAGAAATTAATTTCCTCTCCCTGTTAGCCATTCATCCCCTTCCATGTTACTCAAGATGCATATGACTTCACCATGTTATAATTTAGTCAAACTTCACAGGCCATAGCACAGCACAGAGGTTTACTGTCTGAGCAGACATAAACATGACAATTGCTTGATCACTTAAAGCCCACGAATCAGGATATTAATTTTTAATCAAAATTCAGCACTCTTGTATTTAAATTGAAATACAATTATTTTATGCTTCAAGCTCTAAGTACTCTATACAGAGTAACACGAAAAGTACTAGTAGTATCAGGTTATCAGAGCTGAAGATTGAATGGTCACACATTTGATATCACCAAAATGACATATGCAAAACAGTGATTACCAGTAAGTCTCAGCT
Source organism: Orthonyx spaldingii (assembly GCA_013397795.1). Taxonomy (NCBI): domain Eukaryota; kingdom Metazoa; phylum Chordata; class Aves; order Passeriformes; family Orthonychidae; genus Orthonyx; species Orthonyx spaldingii. Next base: position 74,289 of record VZTJ01011333.1, on the reverse strand, counting down.
TTTATTGGTAATTAACTGATAATTACTTGTGTCTATTAGAACACCAGCAGATACTCACTGATCAATACACAGATTAGCTGAAGAATGAGCTTTTAACAGAGACCTGGCACAGCAGAATAACTTCTAAAATGCAAGGCAGCATGAGCTAAGGTTTAGCAGTAACCAACACCTCCCAGTGCACAATGACATTCATTCATTGTGATTTAAAGCAACATTATGAGGCTTCAGGCAAATACAAATATTTGCTTTGGGTCTGGGAACTATCACCAGCAATTTCACCACTGCCAAAGAAGATGTAGATAGCTCCCATTAGAGCTTCTGTTGTTTAAATCAACATCTGACCTTGCTCAAGACAGGATCCACAGTATTTTGTGGTGGTCTTTCCCATGCTCTGAACACTTTAATTTATTGGGTAAACCTTGCTTACTTTCAAATTCTTTGGGTTTTGTATATGTGTGGAGGACTAATGATATGGAGGTGTTAGTTCTCAGTTTCAACTGAAATAGTGAAATCTGTGAATCCAGAACTGTTTCTGTTACCCAGTCCTCAGCATCAGCATGCTTATGCAGCCGGTTAAACGGAACACTACTGCCTTTAGTACACAGCAAACCAAATTTTTGTTCACTTAGAGTTGCTCAATTAAAAATCCTCTCCCTGCTATCATTTGCAGACCAAACCCATAAACCATGATCTAACTTGCTCAGGCAATCAGTCCCTCCAAGACCCAGGCTGAAGGCACTCCCAACACAGCCAGTGGCTTACCTTGAAAGTGAGGCATTTTTACTGCACACTTACCTTGGGTTAACTTCAAGGTGATAATTACTTGCAATGGTGCTAATTTCAATCTTCTTTTTAGAAGGTGCCTACGTAGAAAATAAGCATGTTAACTTTGAGAAAGTGTCCTAAAAATGTCTTACAGCTTACAACTCGCTAAGTCACGCGTAAACCCAGACTCTCAGAAAACAAAGAACTCCTGAGACACAGACTTGCTTATCTCCTACGGTCCCAGCCCCACCTCCAAAGGAAAAAAAGGAGTACTGACACATCATCCAGCCTGTAAAATAGCAACAGCAATGACTATGATAGCAACACCTAGTATGTATCACTGCCTACTCCAGTTACTCCAGAGTTTTGCCAAAGAAATCTTACTAATGGCATCAGATGTTCAATATAAGTGACACTACACAAATCCAAAGAAAAGGTTTGGAGGCAAAACCACTGGACAAGCCCAAAGAAGCTATTTACTTCTATACTCCAAGGATTTCAACTCTATACTTTTTTTGCAGAAAACATATCACCGTTGAATTTGGGTCTGAACAGTTAAGTATATTCTCTATTTCTAGCGTTCAGTCTAAGTATATGATTTGTTCCACCACTGAGAACTAAAAAGCAAACATGAAATAACCTATTTATCAATAAAGCTTGATAACCCCTTGCTGGTTAAGCCTTCCACAGCAAGAATTTTTAATAGATAATATAGCCTTTTAATAACAAATACTTAAATGCCTAAGATCAGGGCAGAGAGAATTTAAATAGATTCTTTGTTTTTGCTAATGCTAAAGTTGTCACTATGGGAATGACAAAACAAGCTAAAACCTGCATATATGCAAAAACCAGTGCTAAAAATTTTTAAAATTACCCCTATTTTTACAGACAGATGATATTATTTACATTTAATTCAGAGCTAATCTACTACAAGAGATGCTATTGTCCAAACTGAACTGTAAACAATAAATAAAAAAACCCACCCTGAACAAAAAAAACCACACCACAAAAACAGCCCACCAGGCACAGAAAACAACAGAGAACCCCACATCTTGAAGGCCTAAACAACATCTGGAAAATAATTTGTTCATATAGCTAAACTGGTATGATTAATTACATAAAAAAGGCTGGAGATACTGAGTGCAAAATAGAAAACTAATTTTAAAAACTCAAATAAATACAAAGGCCTCACAACAGAAATATGTCAGTACTTCCACATTACTTCATTGCAGATGGGAGACTTATTTTTTTTACCATTATACTCTGATGCTCAATCCTCAGTTTTTCCACTCCTGCACCATATAATTCCCTTAACAAACACATTATTCTTGTCTTTTTTCCAGCTCCCGATGGTCCATACACCAAGAGATGAGGGAAGTCGCCACATTGAACCTGAACAAAAAAGAACAAGATCAGTTAGCTACAACAGTATTTTCCTTATAAGAGCACTTATCCTTCCATTTTCACCCAAGTTCACATTAAATGACTTTTCCAGCTTCATCACAACATAGCACCTAGAATTAAAACTACTGAAATTCTTTCCTGCAGCAACATTTCCTATAGAACATCATATTTTTCTGAAGGCCATGTGCAATTCATTTAACTTCAAACACCTCACTGCTCGAAAAACACCGCAAGCAAACCAACAACAAAACAAACCCCAAAAAACCCCATTCCAGCATTTATATGCTTCCCATGGTTACTAGAATGACAGCTGTGAGAAACACACAGAGAAAAGGTTTGAAATAAAGTTTAAAGCTTGTGCATATATATATATATATATATAGTTATGATAAACCTATACATAGACACACACGTTTAGGAGTTTATTTTCTGCAAAGCTAAAAAGCATGACCTGGAGCACATCTGACCATACCCCACAGAGTCAGCACTCACGTTAGTTAAATATCACTAATCCCAGAGGGAGTGAATGTGCCTTAGTTAAATATCACTAATTCCTGAGAGTGAATGCACCACTCAGCACATCTGGCTGGGGAAGCAGTCCCGACTTTCATTCCCAGCTGCTCGCCTTAAAAATTCCTGCTAACTTCAGGCAAACAAGCCAAGCCCTGTTCTCAGGGACACTGAAACCAGCAGGAAGAACACGTGCACGCCACTCCTGAAAGAGTCGAGACACTGATTCCCTGCAGCCTTTCCCTCGGCATTAAGGCCTCGCTCCCAAGCATGGCGCGATGCCACCCGGACACGTTCCCGCGGCACGGACACTCCTCGCAAGGCCAGGGTCTGCACGGAGAGAAAGCTCCCGACCCCGGCCCCACAGGAGCAGCGTTACGGGCCCGGAATCCCAATTATAGCATGGGCCAGGCTGGAAGGGACCGCAGTGGTCCAACCTCCCTGCTCAAGCAGGGTCACCACAGAGCACAGGGTACAGGGTACAGGATTGCATCCAGATAGTTCTTGAGTCTCTCCAATGACGGAGACTTCACAGCCCCTCTGAGCAATCTGTCCCAGCGCTCGGTCACCCGCACAGTAAAGCTTGTCCCCTTATTCAGGCGCAATCCCGACTCCGGGGGGGGGATCCCGGCTGTGGGGAGGAGGAGACTGAAAGGCGCTGGAGGCCGCCGGGGCCAGCCCGGCGGGGAGGGGCAGAGCCCCTGGCTCACTGACCAGGTTGCGGAGCCGCGCCGCCTGCTCGCGGTGGAAGTCGAGGCGGGAGAGAGCACCGGGCCGGTGTTTGTCCGCCCACAGGCTCATGGCGCTCCAAAAGCCCGCGGTACCAGCCGCGCTCCCTACGGCGGCCGCCGAGGGACAAACTCCGGCCGCAGCGGCGGCGGCCCCGCCCCCGCGGCTGCCCCAGCGGAGCGAGGCGGCTGCGCCCCAGCCCGGCGCGGGCCGCGCCGCGGCGGAGTTGGGGGATTTCATTATTTCTTTATTCTTTATTTCTTGTTATTTGGTGGAGTCATCGCTGTTATCTTATTGATAATGTTCACTGTCATCTGATGATGTTTATCTTGCCATTTTATTCTTAAAAACTGTATCTCCTGCGCCAGTTCTTTCACTTTGTTTTTGTTTATGGCAAAACCAGCTTTCAGAAGGATTCGAATTATTTTCTTCACTTTCTCAAAAAATCTTCTACAAACTCACTATAAATTAATGAGTTGCCCATAATCTATATATTGTACAGTGAATTTTCAAGTTCCATCTGTATGTACATACAGAACGTGTATGCAGAGAGTTGCACAAAAAATATGTATGTAATAGACACAGTCTCATTTGGCTCTTTGTCTTGTAGCCCTAATAAATGAAGCATATGCACAAGTGATATTTGAAAGTATAATTCTTTGAAGTAATGACACAATGACACATGGATACCTATACAAATGAACTGTTTGAAAAGCGTCAGCCTTTTTTTTTTTTTTTTTTTTTTTTTTTTTTGCTTGTATGATTTCTGGAGGGGGGGTGGAATGTGGATGAAATGTTCATGTGGCTATTCATATTTTATCAGGGCTGTGTGCACATTTATTCATACAGTCAGAAAGCATAATGCAGGTAATGGCTCCACTAATCTAGACATTCGAGTTACTCATGAAGATCACAAAAGCCTACTGGGAGCACTAGATAGTAGAGCACTTTCATCAATACCATGTTATGTGTTTGTCTGAAATAGTTACATTACTTGCTGTCATAGATGTTTGTTAATCAATTTTATTTGCACATTGCCATGAACTAGCAAATTCTATACCTACTTGACAGGAGGCTGTAGCCAAGTGGAGGTCAGCTTCTTCTCCCAGGCAACCTCCCAGCAGGACAAGAGGACACAGTCTTAAGCTGCACCAGGGGAGATTTGGGTTGGACTTTAAAAGGACATTATTCACAGAAAGGGTGATTAGATATTGAAATGGGCTACACAGGGAGGTGGTGGAGTCACCACTGTCCCTGGAGGTGTGTAAGGAAAAACTGGATGTGGTACTCAGTGCCGTGGACTGGTGGATGAGGTGGTGTGGTGTTCTGCCATAGGTTGGAGTCACTGATCTCAGAGGTCTTTTCCAACCTAATTGATTCTGTGATTCTCTTGGTACTGCTTTGTCAGTACTGCCCTGGTACATGACTGAGTCTGTGAAAGCTGCAGCAGCAATATCCTACCCAGTGCTTATCTTCACTTCCACAGGACGATCTGTTGCTCTGCCATTTTCTACATTTACCTTTTGGGGTTTACAGTGGTCTCATGTGTGGCTGTTCTCTCTTCTCCGTAGCTGCTGCTCTTCAAAGTAATCTCTGACTTTGACCATTAATTTATTTGGTGTTCTCTTTGGTTAGCTGTATTTATGTACTTAGTTGCCTTTTTATGTTTTTCATATCCTTAGCTCATTTGCCTGACTTTTTAATAGTTTCTGACTTATGTGCTGCTCCTCTTGTGTCTATCGATGTTGCTTAATTTAATTGCAACTTCTTGATAACTCCTTATAACCTACACAGTTTTTCCAGCCCCCAGAGAGTTTTTGCTGATTCCTGCTAGCTTCCAGCAAGTGCTCTGACAGGTACTCCAGGTTTTTAAAGTACCAGTGAAAACAAATCCTTTTTGCCTGAGGTCAGACTGAAACAGGTAGGACTCAGGCCAGTAGGCTTTTAGATACTTTCAGCTCCTGAACAGATCAAGGAGTGAAGACATAGCATCTCTGAAAAGCCCTAGGCTCTTTTTATTATTGGCTCTATTTACTATTAAAATTCCATAAGATTTCTTCTTATCCTGAGAAGAAAATCTTGGAAATTGTGCCCTACCTCAGCAATGCGTTTGAGCATGGGCTTATACTTAAACTTTCAGTTATTTTGTGCTACAGAAAATAATTAGGGAAATGAACAAAATTAATTTGTTAAGTAAAAATCTTATCATTTTAAAACCTGAGCCTGCATGAAACATTACCGTTATGGTACTTTATATCTGATTAAAATGCTCTACAATGCTTCGATTTTCTGCTTCATTAATTTTTTAACTTCACTATAAATCTAAACAAAATGAAGTAACTCTCTAAAATTGAATGGTTTGGCCAACTGCATTACAAATAAATTAATGTGAAAAATACAGGAGACTCTGGCAATTTCAGCTGTAGTCACAATTCACTCAAACACAAGGACTTTTGTAATATCTTCACTCATTTTGTTCAGTCCAGCAGAAAGGTCAAAAGGTAAAATGACTTCTCTGCATGAATAAACTAGACAATATATCTGAAAATAGAGATTTTAACTATAAATGGCATTTTGAGCCTCTTACCACCAGCAGCCATGTTATTAGAAAGTGACACAATGTCAGATGCTGTAAGAGAAGCTCTATCTTATACCCAAATAGAAGCAAAGCTGTAAGACCTGGGTCCTGTATCTAAATATATATGTGTGTGTGTATGTATATATATATAGGTTTTAACCAGCTTTAAACGGATTATTGAAGCATTAGAACAAATTAGAGGGTTGTTATACTGACCTCCTAAATATATTTACAGCATAATTGGTGCTAGCCATTAACAGGTCCACATACCATTTTGCTGTACAACAACTTGTGTTTTTCAAACAGAAGACTTTTTGGCATCCTTTGATCCTTCAGGCTGCTTATCTAACCTAGATCGATTTTTCTTTTCAGTTTCAAATATTTCAACAGATCACTGCCACTCTGTTGGCTGTCACTCTAGGTTGTGTTCCCCTGTCCTCATCAGAGCACCTATATTGCTGTAAATAAATTGTGGTATGTCAAGGAAGACTAGATCACTAATTACAAAGCCAAAAACGTTTTAAAAAGACCATAATAAAGTGACATCTGTTCTACTGTTGACATGATGACATGCTGATGTCATGCAGATTGAATCTGACATGAAAAAACAACGCTGCTTTGTTATAAGAGAAGTAAAACCAAGAAATCCTTTTTCTTCAAGAGTCTGACAGTTTATCTTATAATCCTTTATTTAATCTGGAAAAAATTAAAATAATAAAAAATCTATAAAAGTTTTCCATGCAAGGATGAGGCCAAAAAGGTGTAAGAAGATACTTCTTCACAACCGTTGAAAACTGTATTCTGAAAAAGGCTAAGGAGTTAATATTTAATTGGAGGATACATCCTGTGTATCAGTCATTACTGTAAAGTCTCTTGTACATTTGTCCATCTGGGAAAGATTAAAAAAAGCCCTTTCATAAAGATGTGAAAAGGTGAAAATAATTAGATGTGTTTTAAAAAAAGCCACTCAGGGCACTTGTTCTGATTTAATCAGTACTTCTTCATGTTCCAAATCCTGCTGCTAAGAACCAGACCCTGCTCAGCTTCCCTAGTCTCTAATGTACCTGGAGAAGCCAAGAAAAGAAGGTGAAGTATGTCTTGCTGTTGTTATGCCCTCTGTAGCCTCAACTGAGCATAGCTGTGCAAACTTAAGACTCTTTTTTTCCTAACAGGAAGAATTGCGCAGCTACACGTTTAAAGCAAGATTTACAGCAGCATAATTAATCATAATAGAAAAACATAAGGAGGCTGTTGACATTGTTTAAATAGCCCGAACATAAATTCAAACATGTGGCTGGGGACATGTAGAGTTACAGATCCATTCTTCAGATGAACTACAGCTATGTTGAATACATGCCTCTTTTTCTATTGAAGGTGTTGTTGAAAACCATTGGCTATTTTCATATGTATTTTGGGTCTTTCCCCCAGAGATTTATAAGGTGACTGACTAAAATACACACTTATGTTCTTCAGTTTCCACCAGTCTGCATTTTGCAATAACAGAACTGGAACAGAAAGGAAGCTCTTGTCCAGTAAGGATTGCAGATTTGAGTTTAAATCTCCTGAAAGTGTTCTGAAAATGGCTCAGTAAGTTAAGAAATATTCAGCATTCTTTTCTGGGTATATTCTCCATAAGACACAGAAGAACCTTATGAAACTAGTCCGTATGCTCTTTAAAGACATGCTGACAGATATTTAAATATATAAAGAAATATCGGTGCTTGTCATGTAATTAGAAATCAGTTTTGTGAAGATGTTGACATAGGACATTTTTTATGTCTTTCTAGGCAAGGATAAATGTCACTGACCAGGGACTAAGGATAATTTTTAAATGTAGGCATTTTGCTTCCATTCTCATCAGGACTTGAACTAGAAGTTTTTTTATTGGCCTGGGTTACTTTTACAATGAAAAAAAAAAAGAAAAATAATGCACTTTTGCAAAAAATTAGATGAGTGTACAGAAGTTACATCCTATATACCTTTGCCTGTTATATCCTAACTAACGTGGTGAGGATAGCAAGTATTTTCTAGATTTCTAACATTTGATAACCTTTTTAAAAGTTTTTCTCTTAATGATAAATGTCTCAGCTCCTTTGAATTCCTAGAATGCTAATAAGTTAAATTCAGACACCTCTGAACACATCTTGGTGTATTTCCAAAGATGGCAATAAATGCATCACATAAAAATGAGATTTCTGTTGCATTTCTAAATGTAAGTCACTGGAAAAAAGTGTTACCCAAATCTGTCTTTATCCTGTGCCACTGGCAGACCACATTGTTTGTTGTGATCATGGTTTTCATACATTTACTGAAACTCAAAGGTTCTATAGCACATACTATGTTTTATGAACACAGTAATATTTCACATCTTGGCTATCATAATTTCATCTCCTATAAAATCATCAGCTTACGCTTGTAGAATCTCTTTTATTCAGGCCACAACAGTCTTGCTCATGTCTCATAATTTGTCTTTTCCCTTGTAGAGTAATTACATTTTTGCTGAATCAATAGACATACCAAAGCTTTTGAATTTCCTAGTTTTCTCCAGAGACTCTCCATTTTCAGAAGAGCTTTCATCTTAAGTTCAATGTCAATTTCAGTAAATTTTGTTAATCTTTCAAGTTTTGTTTTGATGTCAGTCAGTCATCAGAGGTTTACTCAGATTTACTAGCTAATCTGAGGCCAGCCTTGTTCATGTGTCAGTAGGTGGAATCTTAAAAGCAGCGTATTCTCACAGACTCACTGTAAATGTGTTTCTGTTATAAACATATCTATAACAATATAACAAGCTACATCATGCTACACTTCCTGGTTTTATACATTAAAATGTCCAATACACAATGACAAAGGAAATCTGGAGTAGAAATTTAGTTTGAAAAACATTTACTACAGATTTATCCACCTTTGGTAACAGGAGATTTGTGCACATAACACCATTACCTAACTGAGGTCTTGGAAACAGAGCAATACCCACTATGAAAAGCTGTTAGTATTGATAGGTCTTCATACAGCTGTATTGCTATTGATGTGAATGGGAATGAACCACAGTCCCAGAGCTCCTTGTGCTGGAAGGTTTTACCAGCTGAGATTAAGTGATTGACTTTCTGTTCTTCAACATTACAACACTATAGTGACAAAACTGCTGCTCTTCTTTTTGTCAAACAAAAACAAGGACAGTATCATAGGGTCTTCTGATCATTCCTGTGGTTCTTACATTTCTTATGCAAGGACACTTTAAAATGAGTGGGTTTTTTTTAAGTTGGCAATGCAGAACCCAGCTCTAAATGCTAAACACACCCTGAGGAAAAGACTGTTATCTGTTGAATTTAAGGAAAATAAGACATAGTAGATTAAATATTTTGCTTTTTTTCTCTTCATCTATTTTGTCCTTCCACTTCTTCAGGTATCTGTCTGAATTTACACTTCCTTACAGTGAAGAGAACTCATTTTCAACTGTGTGAAGAGCCTCTTTTCAAACTTTAGTGCAAGTAGAATTGACTTCATATGAATGATTTGCTGTATTCATGGCAAAGATGTGCTCTTATTTTGTTTTGCCTCAAATGTCTCTCATCTGGAAGAATCAGCTTAAACCATCAACATATGCAGGTCTTGAAGAACCATTAAGTCCATCCTTCAGATATGCAGTTGTTAAAATTTATGGATTATTTTCTAGCTACATATATGTGACTGCACTGTTTGTGATAGAGAAATAAAGTGCACAGGCTAACAATTTATATATTTTTAAATTATCTAATGAGGGACCTTCCAATTTATAAATGGTTCTTCTTTAAGTCAGTTGTTTATAGGGATACAGTGGCTAAGAATAGCATTCAAAACACATGTGCACAGGCTGTCACTTTTGCTGCCTCCTACAAATTTTTCCTTTCTGGAACTTCTTCTTTTTGTGCTATGTCCTCTGCGCTTAGGCGTCGTTCCTTTTATCAGTCTGTAATATCCTTGTGTGATAGTTATCAGAGATCACAACTGTGATAAATTCTTTGTACCTTTAAGATAAATTAATAAGCTTGATAGGAAAGAGGTAAAGAGTAAGGTCAGTGTATCTTGCCTCTTTGGCTGCCACTACATCTTTTTGGACCTGGCCAGTGGATTCCACTGGAGTGCTCTAGGTATGCTACCTGCAGATCATGTCTGAAAGGCTGCATAAACTTGCACAGTTCTACTTGTGCAAGTGGCCTTTACTTGCTAAGCACAACAAACACTTGAACTAGTACATGAAAGCAGAGAGTGGCCCCTCTCAGTAAATTAGATGAGCTGTCACCAAAGGTTATAGAGGAAGACACCAAAATGTTTATTCCCATCCATGGGGCATGCTGAACTGAGGATTGAGCTGCATCCCACCAGAGTAAAGTTTTCATAGCATGAGCTGAACATAAATATGGTTCCTGAGGTATGACATGAGTGCATATGACATGTTTTGGGGCATGAAGGGCCTGCTAGGGCAGTGCTGGAGGAGAGGGAAAGGTGAAGGAAGTCGGACATGGTGCAGTCTTTCTATGCTGCCTGTTTGGAACAGCACATGCTGTCCTCCTGAGTGTGCCTGGGTGTTGGCTTAGGAAGTATTAGTTAAAATGGGCAAAAATGATGCCAAGGAGTATGCTTAGTCTTGGCTAGTATGGATGAGCAGGGATATAGTGCTGACATGCACTCTTTGGCCTTTATCACTTACCAATGTAAAGGAACATGAGTCTCCTACGAGTTGCTGGCCCTAGCAGCCAGCAGTACTCACTGACCAGCCTGCTGATGGCCTCCTGGGAAACCTTCAGCACAGGAAGCACACTGCTTATGTTGCTTCTGGGAACTAAAGGGCATGAACTCAAAGAAGCACTTTCAAAGGTTCAAAACAGGACTGGTTCTTCACTCAGGTCATAGTTACACTGTAAAAGTCCTTGACACCTGATACTGGGGAGGCTAAAAGTTCACAGAAGTTTAGGGTCGCATAAACTCACAGAAGAAAAAGCTGCAATGTTTACTGGTTTTGTGAAAGCTATGTCTGGCACAGAGAGGCCCTAAAACACCATTGTTGGAGTTTGGAAGAATGTCCAGGGAAATTACCACTCTATATTTGCACCACTTTTATACTCTGTCCTGTGTATCTTCTGTGGCTGCTGTGAGAGAGAGGATACTGAGCTGGAGTTGTCTGGTCCAGCTGCAGTGCTCTCCCATATTTATCTTCAGTCTCATCTCTGTCACTGTGCTTGCATCCGGTGAACTCAAGATATACAGAGTCTGCTGCTCAGACTGCTCATTTTTCTTCCATTGCTTTATGTGGGGATTTTATCCAGACAGGATCAAGTTGTGTATTTTTTCAGCACCTACAGACCTAGGGCCTTTTGTCATCATAAACTTCCTGCGTAGCTTGGTAGGTTCTTCTTTAACTGTTCTGTCATTCTTCCATTCAGCCAGAGCAGACTATTTCTTCTAGGAAGCAGAAATTCAGCTTTTTAGGCCATTAGTGCCTCTGCTGGTAAATTATCTTGCCCCCAGAAAAAGCTGCTGTAATTCTTTAACACTGCCAGGCAGTAAACCCTTCCTTTCTCTTGTAACTTTTCCTGTCAGCACTTTGTTTATCTATTCCAGAAAGTCTGCCTTTCTGAAGCTTTGTTGCTAGCCAGTGGGAGAAGTCTTGGGCCTATTTGCATTCTGCATCAGTGTGCAGTGTCTGAGCAGCAGCATGAAGTGTCTGCACTTAGTGTGTCAGATATGTCACGGCTTTTCAATTTCAGCTCTGCTACCACTTTTTACCTGCAAATCCTTCAATAGGCCCATATTCTAGAAAATAGAGCTGTAATTTACTATGACATGACTTCCCCTATTAAAAATGAGTACATCTGTTCACTCAGCTATGGGTTTCTCAGCACCCTCCAGTAGCAGCGTAATTAGAGTTCTGATTGCAACCTGCTAATGATTCCTCCCCCAGATATCTCCCAATCTAATTTTAAATGCGACATAACAAATGGTGCTAATAAACAACAAGAAGAGAACATGATAAGGGTAAATGAGTTATAGCAGTATCACAGAGGAAAATTTATTTAAGCATAGATACAAGTGTGAACTCACGAGTTTATATAGGCACTAGATGTTTAAGACTGTGTAAAAAGACAAAAACATAGATGTGAAATGCATTCAGGACCATATCACTGGGTTTATCTTGCATGCTGTACCTTATCAAAATCTTGTTAATGCTAAATATATAAACAGAAAATCTGCTTCTTTTTCTAATAGAAATTTTCATTTGTTTTTAATAGATATGTAAAATCTTCATCTTGTTCTAGGAGATATTCTATGATTTCAGTAAACTTGTTTTTATGAAATTGTTGTCAAGACAATTCTGAGACCTTCCACTGACTTCAGAAGGCAGCTGATCAGCTGTGCAGATAATGTGAAGTCCATCCTGTATATGTAGTCAAAGAACCCCTGAGAAAAGTCAGATATGTAAATTTAAAAGATGATACCATTAAAGTTTCTGGTAGTATCAAAAGCTTTAATTATTAAATGAATATAGAAATGAGAGGGATTTTTATGACAGTGAAGGAAATAGTTATTTTGCTGTTGATTTCCATAGATTCAGGATTGTATCTATAATGTACAAAGGAACTTTGATTTACTAGATTTAAACTCTTACTAACTTTGCAATATGTTTAGTAATATAGTGGAATATTCAGTCTTGGGCAATCCAGCTGTTCTGCTAAATGTTACAGAAGCACCCTCAGGTAAAGTGTCATTGCTTTCTTCTCCCTTTTGTTTTTGCAACTCGTGTTTATCATTGAATGCCATATGGTGCAGGTTCTTGACATCATTCATCAATATAGCATCATGCATTCTGTTCCCCTGTTGTACGTGCTGGTGTCAGTCATCCTGACTTCAGAATAAAGGGATTGTCCAAAGGTTTTTTTTGTTTCCAACAATCAAATGCTGTTGATTAATTATTTATGTAAACATAATTATTTCCCATTAAACTTATTAAAAACATAAAGAAAGAGCTATTTATATCTTATACATCAAAAAGTAAGCGGATTGCCCGAAAATATTAGGAAGAGTCATTCTTCCCATGCAGTAACTGATAAATAGGGCTTTTTCTTCATCTTGCAATAACAGGTATTGATCAGAGATTGAAACAGGATTTTATCTGTTGATCTACTGTCTTTCTAATGTAGAATCTTATCTTTTTTAAACCTTGGAATTATTTTGTAGGTAACTAAGAAACACACAGGCATGCTAGAGTAAGTTATTCTTCAATTCAGTCATCTTTGTTAGGATTGCCAAGGAGAAAGTCAGATGTAATTAGCAAAATTTATACTTTGTCAGCATTGTAAAAGCTACAAGTTTCTTTAGAAATATTTTGAAGCTATTGAGCAGGAGATGAGAGTTAAGGAAGTAATAAAAGATTTTTTTTCCCCATTTTAAATCAACGTAGAGCTGTTTTTAGGATCATTTGTTCTGTTCCAAAGTGTGTTCCATTTAAATGTTGCTTTATTCTTGACTTGATAGAATATCATCTTTGATTTTTAAATGCCATATGAGGAAATCCTGAATTTTAAAATCACTCCATTAACAAGATACAGCCTTAGAATTCTTCTTGTAGTCAAATACTCAGTATCAGAAGTTTGTCGTATCACTTCTCAGTGAAATGTTAACCCGTGGAACATTTCAATATTGCCCTGTAAAACTTTTTGAAAATCCCACAGAAGACAGAGTGACACAAAAAAATGTCTTGAAGGAAATCAACAGTGTAGCTCTTTTCCCAGTTTTTATGATTGTATTGTGGTATGTGGCTTTCTTCAGATCCTGCTTAGAATCACTACTATTTAAGTCTCTTATGTAGTGGTTCATTTGGACAGAGTTTCATTTGGTGCAGGAATTTCTGTAATGTAGTGATTATCACGTTTGACTATCGTGAAAGTTCCCTGGTTTGAAACTGGGTGGAAACAATGTGTTTTGGGGGAGCAAAGTACTTCTGACTGTAAGAGAAGATCAGGTTCACGACCACCTGAGGATTGTCCCTAAGTCTATGGGACCTGATCAGTTGCATCCCAGAGTCCTGAGAGAACTGGCTGATTAGTTGCCAAGCCACTCTCCATCATATTTGAAAAATCATGGCTGTCAGATGAAGTCTCTGGTGACTGGAAAAAGGGAAACATTTTACCCGTCTTTAAAAGGGTTAGAAAGGAGGACCCTGTGAACTACCGACCCGTCAGCCTCCCCTGTGTGCCTGGGAAGGCCATGGAACAGATCCTCCTGCAAGCTGTGCTAAGGCACGTGGAGAACAAGGAGGTGATTCAGGACAGCCAGCACGGCTTCACCAAGGGCAAGTTCTGCTTAACCAACCTAGTGGCCTTCTCCAATGGAGTGACTACATCAGTGGACAAGGGAAGAGCTATGGATGTCATCTATCTGAACTTCTGTTAAGCTTTTGACACTGTCCCCCATGATATCCTTCTCTCTAAATTGGAGAGAAATGGGTTTGGTAGGTGGACTGTTGAGTGCATAAGGAATTGGTTGAAAGGTCGTGTCCAGAGGGCAGTGGTCAACAGCCCAGAATCCTGATGGATGTCAGGGTTGTTCCTCAGGGTTCTGTACCAGGACCAATGTTATTTAATATTTTCATTAATGGCATATAGAATTATAGAATCATAGAATCATCAAGAGACCTACAAGATCATCCAGTCTACCCAGCACCATCACTGTAACCCCTAAGCCACTAAACCAGATCACCCAGTGCCAGATCCAAATGCCTCCCTAGCACATCCAGGGATGGTGACTCCACCACCTCCTTGGGCAAACTATTCCAATGCCTGAGCACCCTAACACTAAAATTTTTTTTTCTACTATCTAATCTGAATCTCCCCTGTCTCAGTTTGAAGCCGTTTCCTCTGGTTCTCTCACTGCAGGCATGGTACAAGAGACCAGTCCCCACCTCATTACAGCCTCCTGTCAGGGAGCTGTAGAGAGTAATGAGGTTCCTCCTGCGCCTCCTCTTCTCAAGACTAAACAAACCCAGCTCCTTCAGCTGGGGATTCTTTGTTATACTAAAAGCAAATGCGAAGATGCAATCTAATTCAAATCTATGTAAATTCAAGTGTTCTCACTGATTTGATGGAGGATGTTTCAAGCAGTCTTCATGTCACTGCAAGTAGAGTAAAATTTCCACAGATTTTGCAGAGGACAGGAGATGGCTTTGAAAAATTTGGCTTAGACAAGATAACAAAGGCAATGTACAGAAATATGGGTGGGAAATTTTTTTCTCCCTTTTCTTCAACTAGTTTCCATCCCTGTTCTCTTCCCCTGTTTGCCAGGATAGAATATTAGCTTGTATCTAACTAACACTTTCTGCTGGTAGTGGTAGTGTGATGTACAGAGGAAGGTTTTTAGCCCCTTGCTGCTTCCCCAGTGTAGCAAGGTTCCATAATTACTCTTGAATCCCAAATCCCAAGTTCCTTTGCCTGCGAGCTTGGGAATCACACTGATTTTGGTGTCTGGGAAACCTTGGTACAACAAGAAACTAAGCTGAATTTTAGGCCAAATGAAATGTCAGTTTATAATGTAATTTTGAAAATCTGCTGATATATGCAGTCTTGGGGCAAATTAAAACCTCAGCAGGAGTAATACCATGCTGTGCAAAAAGATTGCAATTGATGCTTCTATTTTTTACTGTAATTGTCTGAGACCCTCAGGAGAATACATACCAAACTCCAAAGGAAAGTGCATTTGTAAGCTCTATAAACTGGTGTTTTGAACAGCACAGAGATGTGAAAAAGAAAAATGACACTTCATGAGGTTCTGGATGAGAAAAACAAATTAGATCCTTCTGCTATAGCTGCTGCTACTCGTATACTCACAGGTTTGTTTTTGTTTAAAAATAATCTAAAGTGCATTTTTATTGTAAAAATAAATTATTGCTCATAAAATCAGGAGGTGGATGTTTTATTATTATGGCTGACACAAGAATAATGTGCAGCACAAGGAGCTTCCTACTGTGGCAGAATTCAAATGTTAACAAAAATTTAAATACGTGTAGAACAGAACAGGAGATTTTATTGCACTGCCCTGAATGATCAGGTCATTTCCCCATAGGTAAGGTGATACAAATCCGGCTGCAGCTGTGTGTGCTCCTCTGGTCCTGACTTTACCTCTTGCAAGTGTTGCCTCACCTCCCCAAGGCAAACAGAATCAATGCAATCTACAATGAGAGAAGGCAGCGTGTCGTGGGCCCTCTGAGGCCCTTTTCTGTATTTCTCTTCTCTCCTATCTCTGAACTAAGGTACCAGACTCGTGTGATTCAGGGATGGTCCTATCATGTGGATTCTTGTCCACAACCAAGGGAAGAAGTCCATCAAATTCCTTTTGAAACCACCACAGATATGCTGAATTTCAGGAATTTTGATCTAGGTTGCTCCTGGTCCTAACAAC
Organism: Orthonyx spaldingii; assembly: GCA_013397795.1. NCBI lineage: Eukaryota > Metazoa > Chordata > Aves > Passeriformes > Orthonychidae > Orthonyx > Orthonyx spaldingii. The sequence goes on along the minus strand of VZTJ01011333.1, from coordinate 57,875 downwards.
CCAGAAGAGATGCAAATAATCTGCCTTGCTGTGCTCTGCTTCCAAGATTAAAATAATTCCATTACAATATGAATGTTATGATGGTGAATACTGACTATGATTTAAAGGGTCCAGTGACACCTCATGTTTCCTAAAGCATCCGGCTCTTCCGAAATGAGAAAGGTAGGAGTCATACAACTGCTGGCAGAATGCAGAGGGAGAACTAGACTCCATTGCCTGCTGTTTCCATGTGTCTGGGGAGCCAGCAGGTCCCTTGTTTAAATCTGTGTGACTACAAATACCATGTGCAGTGCTTATTAAAAATGTAGCTGTCCTATATATAATATATGCTCTGTTAGTGGTGCTAGGAAAGAAAAAGGCTTTCTTCAGGGTTTTTTTTTTTTCCTTTACTTGAAATCAAATTATATGTTTTTGTCAGCTCCTACAGGGGATCTTTAACTTTCTGTTCTATCACTTAGAGACTTGTTCTTGCTGCCACTGGTTAATGGTAAACAAATATCTGTACTCCTTATCCAAGCTACTTACATGAGTTTTTCACCCTCAAAACCATCTCATCAATCATACCATTAAATGAACATTTTAAAAAATAAATGTAAGAAACTGTTGCGTAAACTATTTACAGTTAACAGTAAAATCTGGATTACCTTAGGAATTTGTATGACTATTTTATTAAAAAAAAAAACACTGCTCATTGAAAAATATTTGGTAGAAACATAGAGTTTCCTATTTTTGTATCATCACAGAAACGTGGCTAGTTTCTAGCTTCCATCAAGGAAGTAAGATTCATCAATAAATGAAGCAGAATCACGTCTTCCTTATGTACTGCCACTCTTTAACTATTGTGTGTGCCTTCAACACTAAAGCAGCTGTAATAGCAAAGTCACCTAGCATCTCTGATTCTTCAGTATATTTAATTTATCATTTAAAATATAGAATAGATAAATGTCATTCCTGGCATATTACTTACCATCTGTTAAAATGCACATTTTTTCCCCTTTTTTTTTAACTCTGTCGTGGTGACATCCAGTAATTTAGGCAAAATTGTCCATGTGGTTGGTCACTTGAGAAACAAAATTGAGCCATATGTTTTGCACACATCTCCTTTAGCTCCTTGTTTTCATTAGCCATTTGTCAGGTGCTCAAAATTCAGAGATTTGTCCTATAAGAAGTTGTTACAATTCCCAAAAGCACCTGATGTTTGAAGTTCTCAACATACTTTGGAAATAACCCCTAAGTGATCAAAGCCATATGGATATATATGAGAATTTTCTTCCAGCTCATTCTTTTTTCAGTTTTGTCACAGAGAAATGAAGAAGGAACCACTTCCTTTGAGACCTGAGTATGTTTGTTTGGGCAATAATAGTCAAACTATGTAATAAAAAGATTAGACCCTGTAAATGTGGCATTTTCATGGACATTCTCCTCTTCCTTATTTGTCATGGCTTTTCAGTTTAAATTGTTAAACTGAATATTAAAAATCTATTTGTTCCTCTAGTGGTAGGTTACCTGCAAACTGTTGGTGGGCTGACATGGCTAAAATAGCATATATATGAGTGTGACAGCTATATTTATGTCACCAGATGACATTGTTGTTTGAGGTAACAATGGAACCACCATACATCAAGGGGTCTCCGTGCACTTCTCAAGCAGTCCTTCTCATTTGGTGCTCCCAGCCAGGAAGGTCACAATTAGAATCTCGAGTCACAGACCAAAACTGTCTGTGCACCTTGAGTAGAGCTGTTGAATAAGGAACATGCTAAAATTGGGGGCCACTGAAAGTATTTGCTGATTTTGCCTTGATTTTTTAGTGGTTTTCTTCCTCCCTGAAAATGCAAGAAAAGTCAGCACAGCACAACACTTGTGAAAAGGAACATCCACTAAATAACGTTCACAGCTGGAAATTACCAAGCCTGTATTTTCAACTGCTTAGTGATTATTCTTTTCGGTCAAAGAAGTTTTGTGGGTTGATCCAAACTGTTTTTCCAGCCCTTCATTTCACAAGAGAGAATCGATTTTCCTTGCTCGTCTGTAACTTGATCCAGGTTTCTGTTTAGGTCAGCAAACTGAAAAAAAACCCCAGTGATTTGCATAGTTCTGTGACCTTCTGTTAGAAAAAAACCCCAAACAAACATCTACAAAAGACGTATAGCTAGGTCACGAAGCTGGACTGTCCCTACCTCTGCCTGCGGGGGTGCAAGCTGTGATGCTCTGGGGTCTGTACAGATTGATGTACCTGTGAGTCAGGGTGCCAGGGCCTGTGCCTGGAGCACAGCAGCCAGTGTTCCTGCTGGAGCTGGGTCGTGCATGGATCCAGTAATACAGACACTGAGTATCTGCACTATACCTAATGCTGCTTTAAAGGCTACAGTCTGGGAATACTGGTTGGAAAAATCAGCTAGAACAATATACCTTGCTACCCTGTTGACATAATTTCCTTTACAATGAGAGACTCATTTTAATAATTTTGATTCAAATCCATTATGTTACTGAAATTCTTTCAACAATTTATTTTAGATACTGGGTCGCTTGAGTTTTTTTACAGACCCACGTCTCCCTATACGACTCTGTGCTCTCCTGCCCCCAACTCTGGGCGCTGCCCTGTTAGAGGGCTACAGCCCACGAGGTGGCAGAGCTCGCCTTGGAGAGCAGCCTTTGGCGAAAAGCTTTTAAACTCCCTCCCCGCTTTCTTCCGTTTTGCTCATTAGTTGCAAATGTGGCTTCCTTTTTGCACATAAATCATAATTTCCTTAGATAAATAAAGGAAAATATTCAGCTAAATGTAGACATGGAGATCAGTTTTTATATTGCTTCTGATTCAAAGGTTCTTCTGTCAACAAATACAGGAATTTTTGTCTAACTTCATTTACGTTAGGAGTTTCAAACTAGTTGAACAAGTTGTAATTTGTTTAACCTCATTAGAGTTTAACTCAGTTTCAGTGTTTGTCTCAAAACTTGGAAATGGCAAAACCAGATGAGAAATGTTCATCCCTTCAGCTTTTAGAACAGCAAATAAATCTTTTTTAAAAAAAGCTTTGAAAATCATTCCCCAACAAGAAATATCTGTCACTGTTTAGAAATTATTAAATTTTCATCTGATTATCACAGATATTTGTGAGCCTGCTCAGTGTAACTTGACCAGTAAAGAAGTTCCAGCATGCAACTCCACTTTGATTTTGTTCCTTTTTCCAACTTCCAGACTTGGAGAGCAGATACGATTAACGTAATTCTAAATTAGAGTCAGTGATGTTATTGTAGGAGTTAGTAGCAGTGCAGTATTCATACTAAGTGTGCCGATCCCTATAAGAAGGCTGAACAGGAGAGTTATTTAATGAGATTAAATGATGCAGAATAAAGCTTCCAAAGGCTGTAATTGAAAGTGACAGAAACATTAGCTTTGAAACAAGTAACATTTAATCACAGAGATTATACAGAAACATAATTTTTGTATGTTGTTTTCTTCAATAGAATTTAATTTTAATCTGTTGAGACAGCTCATCATTTTCAGCTGCCTACTGCCAGAAGGCTGTCAGAGTATGTAAATGCACAGCTACTATGAGGAGTGGGACCTGTTCTCTCCAACACTGGCCTCAGTTTATGCATGCCTAAAATTTCAGGTGCTCCTACCTGCACCTGCGGGTTGCACCACTTCTTGTATTTGTATGTACCATTTGAAAGGTTGAACTTCTGAACTTCTGGACAAGCAGTGTAGTCCCAGTGAAAGCATCATATTTGTGCAGTCACAAGTAGGACATTATTAAAGGGCAAAGGTATGAAGAAAAAAAACATGAAAAAACCTTTACACAAACACAGAGTCCAGGAGAAGCGTTCAAATCCTCTCATAAATAACATTTTACTCACTTGCAAGTATACAGGAAGTCCACATGGGATCACTGTAGCTGAAATCAGAAAATAAATGCTACGTGGTTTGATTAGTCAGAACACAGAGAGAGTGGATCTCAATATGGTGCTGGAATAATAACAGCTGCTGTGATGTTGCACAACATGTACATTTACCAGTGCCCCCACCTTGACCGATATGAAATCGAGCTCTGTATTTGCAGAACGTGTGAGCAGGAGCAAATGTGACCTTCAGGAAGACTGATATGAAGTGCCTTTGCCTTCTGGGGACTCAGAAGGGCAACAGACAGGAGAAACTCACGTTGACACTAACCTGTTCTTTATAGCAGCCAAGAAGTACGTGTGAAAGCATGTCAAAAATGCCAAGCACTTTGGATGGTTACCATCAGATTTTTTGAGTTTATTTGCTCTTCTTATAAAACGTGTTTGAAAGTGAAGCCAGTGGTCTAAAAAACAAGATTGTAGGGAGGTTTATTTAATTTTTCTTTTACAGTGCATTTCTTTGCTAATAAGGAAGTCTAAAAAAACAGGATTCACCTGTGTTTCTTTCTCAGCTCCTTACAAACTCCTGAATTATTTAGAGATGCCTTTTACTTTGGGAGAGGTCATATCAACAGTTCAGCATGGCCAGATTTTCAGAAAACAAGTATTTTGTATATAGGGCAGTTCCTTTTGGCTTGTGGTGAGACTATTAAAACAGAAGCAGTTTCAGTGCGAAATGCAATCAGGGACTAGATCCTGACCTCTTGAATTTGGAAGAGACCAGGGCATTATTGGTAAGTCCCAAGCAGCAATCCTGGCTGTCCTCCAGCCCTTGGGGCACTGTGGCAGCCATTTCTGTCCTGTGACATCTTATAGCTGACCAAGGACCTATGTGGACCTATTCAAAACACTAACAGCATTCATGCCCCCACCTTGTCTTTGACAGGGAGAACCTGAGCATGGGATCAGGACACAGGAGCCCTAGATCTGGGCTCACTGTGCCTGGGAAGGTTTGGCACTGCAGCTCCCATCGTGGATGAGATGGCCTTAATGGGTAAGCTAAAGGGGGAGAAGACACTTTCACCCTTACCGTGACAGCCAGGATACTGCTTATCCAAAATGTGAGACCCAGAGGGCCAACACAACATAGAGTGCAGGTGGTAGGGGAAAATTGTGGAATTTTGCGTCTTTCAGTGCTCAGACACTTCCCATGGACTGCCCTTCTGATGAAACTATCAGTGCATTTTGCAGGGCTGGGACTACTGAGGTCTCCCCTCTTGCCCCACAGGTCGGGCTGGGGTTTGTTCTGCTCCCATGGCACAGGTCTGGCACTGATGACTGAGCACCAGGGCTGGACCGTTTTGATAAAGGAGCCAAAAGTTCAGAATAAGCGATTTATTTATCTATATCCAAAGTAAATTATGCTATCTTCAGGGCAGGCACTGTCTTACCACGTTTGTTTGCAAATGTTTGAGCCTTTCACCCTCTGTCAGTAGTAAATGATAACATAGCAAGGAAGGAAAATGGACTTCAGTAAAGACTGCCGGCTTAAAAAGAGCAGCCAGAGAGATTAAACCTACAGGCTTAGCTTTAATGGTGATACTGTCACTGAGAGAGACATAAGCTCTTGCCAAAAAAGAGCTATTATAACACTCTGTTTATTATAGTGTTCAGTACAGGACATGTAGTCACCCTAGCACGGAGTAACACTTGCTATATTGTGCTCAGAATGAGTAATGAATATCATGTGAGTACGGAATGTATCAGATCTTTCCAAAACTGTGTCTGGGCAGGCAAGGGGGTCGGCTGCCTCACTCAGCAGGACACTCGAGCTACTTTGTGCTACTTTGATGGCACAATGCTCTTAGGAGGTTTTCATGACTGGCTGCTTAGGAATGCTGCTTATGTGAGGACAAAAGCCACTGATGGACAGGAAATCCAGCGTGGTTTTGTCCCAGTGTCCCAGTGTCACAGGCAATCTTGATTGTCTCCGAGTCAAGAATCTGCAGGGCTTTTGACAAGCTACTGTTTACCCTTGTGCATCACATTTTTAACTGAGGGTTGTTGGCTGCAACTGTGATCAAAAGGTCATAATTTCTGATTTCTCCACAGCTATTGATGACACCAATAGAGGGATTTTGCCACATTTCATAATATTCATTATAATTCAGAAGCAAAATCATTCCTACGTGCTACTCTATGCTTCCCTTTTTGATGTGGCCCAGGAGATGACTGTGGATCTCTCTGGATATGACTGGGTCATCAGACACCTGAAGCCACCATGCAAAGAATGGAGAAAATGGGTTTACTGTCTCATGGACTGATGGGCCTCAGGTCTGTGCTTTCCTCCTGTCCTCTCATGGCACCATTATGAGGAAATCAGCAAACCTGGAGCATCTCTGAATGCCGGCTGACTGCCACTTCATTCATTAATCGGAGTGCTGAAGACGTGTTGGTATCTGGAGTGATAAATGTAAATTGGTTTCATAGGGCTGCCTCTTCCAAGGCCTCTCATAGCTGAAGTCTGTGATTTTGATGTTGCAAGGACCTGGGCAGCTCTTGCAAGGTGAGCTGGTGACACTGACCAATTACACACATCTCCCAAAGTAACTTTTGGGGTGTGATGTAAAGACAAGAAATATCTGTAGATTTTGAGGAATATTAGTGAATTTGAAGAATAAAGGAATTTGCTGACATTTTATTTATCTATGTGGAGTGAACAACCATTATGTCCAACTTTGGGTAAACATCTACTAAAGCTTCTGAACAACAAACTAGACAAGGGGGAGCCCTCATAAAAAAATAGAGTATATTTCTATAAAGAGTCTTGTTTATCTGAGGTGATAAAAGAAAAGCTGAGTGGAAAAGCTTAATACTTTACTATATCAGCTTTATAGCAGAATAGCTGCCCATAAATTCAATGGAATTTCACCAGCATTAAAAATACAATGGAGAAAAAGGACATTGTGAATTCAAAGAGAAAACAAGATCAAGGATTAGTTTGCTTATTTTGATAATAAAATAAGTGCTATGAGAACATGGAACATACAATTAGGTTAGAAAAATCAGCAAGGCTATTTATACAGAAATGTCATTGATGATAAATTCACTGCTCTGTAAGTTTTTCAAAGGCTAAGAGAGTGATAATTTCTACTGTTAGTTCTTCATATTAACAAGCATTGTGCTATAGAATCTGCTATAAATGTTATCCACACAATAAAGGAAGAACAAATACTTGGCTATGAAAGGACACCTGCTTTTCTGAAGTAGCATACTTCCGCTGAGCTATATCTGCCTTTTAGTTTATAATCTTTTTTGCTTCCTGTTTTGAAATATTGACAAGCTTTCCCATTCCACAGAAACATCTAAACTTCCTTAGTAAAAAAATACCTTATACAAAAATTAATCCTTTCCTTTTCTTTTCTGTAAAATCACTTTATAAGCAGTTTCAAAAGCTGCCAATCTAGCAATTTTCCCAGATGTCTTGTTATATCTTAGTAATTAAATTGTAGTCTCTGAGCTGTCTTCTTCATAGCTAAGTTTACAGGAAATGCATCTTCATCCTTGTCTAGCACAGTATAAAAATGTTCTGCTGGGAATACAGTTGTATTTATTGATTTTTCAGAATTTGTAATTCCTTTCAAAGAAATTTAGTTAGCTCTTTTGAGCTTTCATGAACTGATGAAGGCAGAAAACAATAATGATTTGAAAAGATACTTCTAGGGAATTTTATGGCCATATAAGATTTGGCACAGGATCTGCATTAGAAATGTGTTCTCCTTAGTACCTACATACTCTTTGCAATATCTAGTTGCAGATAATGGCATTGCTACATTCTTTATTCTGTAAAATGTGTCTGACTACAAGATCTCGCAAACAATATGCTGTGTTTAAAGCAATGTGTATATCACAAGTGCTAATGTGAAGTATCTTTGCAATCCCACATCAAAAAGCCAGAACAGTAGAGAAGATAATCACCAGAATTGATCTCTTGGGAAGTAAAGAACAAATCCCAACATTCTGCTAGGAGATGGGCTTCTAGCTTTTCATGTCCCTGTTTAAGGACTGAAAATCTTAAGGACTAACTCTTCCTGCCTGGCCTTGGATGTCAGAGCAGCAGGCACAGCAAGGCACCTATGGCTTTTCTGTTCCTGGTGACTACTTACAAGAGCCTTGAGCTGCACATGGCTTTTTGCTTCCCAGCAGATGCCCCTTGCCCAAGCACAGTCTCCAGGCAGGCAGGGAAATACTCTACCAAGGCCACAGCACTGGGAGTGCGCAGAAAGCCTGGTGCTGTACTCCTGCGTCCTTGCAACCATACCTTCCTAGGGACTCAGTGTCAAGGCTTTGTCCACAGAAGAGGTCCCAAGGCACCCTCAGTGCCTGGCAGAGCAGTAAAAGGGGCAGCGTAGCCCACGGGCAACCCACAAGCTGCCACTGCTCTCCTCTGCCACTGTGGCAGCCAGGGTTGGCCTTAGGGACCCACAACCCTACCTTTGCAGGGCAATCCAAGAAACCAGCCTCATGGGATGAGAACTGTTCATATCATCTCAGCTGGGCTGAATTTACCCAAAGGTTTCAGGATTTGTTTTCCAGGATCTTGACATATAGCTCTTGTTGGATGTGGGCACCAAGTTAAAGCTTCCCCTACTCTGGACTAGTATCTCAGACAACTGAGTGTGGCAAGAGGGAAGGAGAAAGTAATCTTCCTCTCCTGATGACAGGATTTCACATGGAAACATTACTGAGAACCCAAGGCAGCAGATTTCCAAGAGGACATCCAACCCACTGAATAAGAGATGCATCCTGACACTTGCACTCATGTTTCCACATCTTTTTGGATGTGTCATACAAAATCAACCAAGTCCCACAAGAAAGACCAAAGCGGTTCCCATGCAAAGATAATCTAGATTCTTGTAATCAAATTAGGCTACCAACAGATTTAAAACTTTGATATAATCTTCTTGGAAAACTTATTTATTCAAGTGAGTTTGTACTGAGATTTCCCAACAGAATTTTACCCAGTCTGGAGTACATCATGGTTTCTATGGGTATGCACCAGTCCTTCCTGTTGGAGATGCTCCATTTCTCCATTAAGTGTCTATATAGTCAAATTAAATGGAAATCTATAGTCTCAATGCTTTTTAATCAAATATATAATGGCTTCCCACCCAAATAAAAACATGTTTCTGCAGCAGTGACCTCCTGAGTCATTTGGCTGAATATTCCACATTTATTCAGCTGTGTCCTTCCCCAAACGCCTCTTAATCATGCAAAAAAAATCAGTATCTGCTTTGCATTAAAAAACTGTATCCATAGCAGGTCTTATACTGCTGTACATTCACTGTATTGTTCTTCTCTAATGCAATGATTGCAGAACTTTTTCCAGTTTTGCTAGTGAAATCAAGAGGTCAAAATTTGTATCACTATTGACTGGGACTAGTTTTCATCCAACTATATGCTTTTCAATATGCATGTTTCTATATATAAGGATGCATACTTTTCCAGCATCACTGAGAATCTAACATGGATTGCAACACAATTTTACAACATGATCTCCATTTACTGCATTTTGTTGTTGCTGTAGACCATCTTAAATTATTGTGAGATTATTCGGAATGTTGCAGCTTTTCAAAGTCTATTTTCTCTTAAAACGCTGCAGCAGTTTTGTTCCATGTTTCTTGTTTTCCATTTGATAATTCAAGGACTTGGATTGAATGAATTAAATATGAGTCATGTACATTATGAACTATTCCATGTATTAGGAACACAGATGTTTACTGCCATTAATTGTTGAGATCATTTTGGGATGAACTATTTTATAACCTTGAAATGAGCAAGCTGATGGAGAATATGAACCAATGTAAATCTTTTCCATAGCTCTGGAATATCTTTCTCTGGGAAAAGCTGCAGAAGTATTTTAAAAACAACTTTAAGTTCAAAATTATCTGAAGAATAAACTAAAAAATGTTTTCCATCTATGATAAGAGCTAAACTGGGTTCATCTGTATTTCAAAAACTAGAATTCCAGATCGTTTCTTGTCGTAGTATGTTTATCAGAAAAGAGAGATGGTCTGAATAGCCTATTGTTAGTAACAAGCTTTGCTTCATCAAGTCAATAAATGGTTGAGTTGTTATATCATGTAGTTTCAGTTCATGAATTGTGCATCTGTTCAAGCCTCAACAGACTGAGAGTGCCTGTTTACAGGCTGCAAACTTTTCCTAGTTCATAATTTCACTTATAAAAAAAATAAATTAAATGTAGCATCAGTTGCTAAAGAAGAGAAATCGACATAAGAGTTGGGCTAATTAGGGATATTTAGCAGTTGAGTTTGTGTCAAACCTGTGAATGGCAACAAACCCTGCAAGCACAACTTCCCAAACTCACTGTTTTCTTTAACATAATAACTACCGAAGCTAACTCTTACCAGTGTATTAATTTGAATGGCACAACCAAGCAGATTTCAGGAGATTATCAGCACCTTTGATCTCTTGATCCACATATGCAAACCTCTTTGATGTTGGGTGGAAATCCAGCATGAGTAAAAGACAGTCTATTTTCTGAGCAACAGAGGCTGATCTGGAAAAGGTCAGGCAGAGAGAGAAAATGGATACATACATAAGTCAGAATCATACTAAAAAAAATCCTGTCTTTCTCTAACTGGCTAAATGAACTTTTCTGAGGCTATTTGCTTTGCTTTGTTATACTTTAGTGAAAGTGAAATACAATGCATGGAGAGTTGTGGGTGTAGCATTTCACTTCCTGGCTTTGACATTTCTGGTGGGTTATTACTGCTAAATATTTGTGAGCGTTCGTGACCTTCAGAGCTCAAAGAGCTGCCACCGGGAGGTGGATACACACAGAGCCACAATTAGCACAGCATTTCAGATACCGGTGGAAGCTGCGTTAGCTCTAACTTTGATTTCAACCTCTGTCCCTGGGCCTGTGACTGTCCCTTCTCAGGAGGATGGGGTGGTGCACGATTGTCCCGGGCAGCAGTGGTCAGGACTGTGGCCTTTGTGAGAAGGTGGAAGAGGCTGCTGCTGGACATCTGCCACTGGGGTGGTTTTGAGTTTCTGTATGTGGGCCCATAGTAGGGAAATACCCCAAAACAAACAGTGGAAAAAATGTGAAGAGGGAACAGCACCATTATAGTAGATACCTAAAGAAATTATGATCTTCATTTTACTGTGTCTGTCTTCTTGCCCTAAACAAAGGAACATTTTCCATAGCTTATGTTTTAGGGCACAATAATTTTCAAGTGTTTTCATGTAAAGAAATTATTTCACCAACTGATGTGAACATATTTATTCACAATGTTAAAAGATGTTTGTTATGGATATGCTATTTTTAAACACATTTCTGGATATATCTGTTATGGATGCACTATTTTAATCACATTTCTGGTCATGTTCTTCTGGAAGCTGTTATCTTAATTCTGAAAGGGAAAAAAATATCAGGCCTAGGGTGGTCAGATGACAGATGCAACCTGCCTTTTCTTTCCCTCCTTCAGCTGCTTATAACACTCACTGTGGGTCTGCAGAGTGACAAGCCCCTTGGTCCTTCCCAGCCACAGTGCTGAGATACTGACGTAGGAGCTTTGGTCCTCACTGTAGCCCCAGCTCCGCTATTACTAGCTGCAATGCTGATCTATAATTAGAACATTTCTCATTGACAGAGAGTATTGCCATGTTGTCTAGTGTCTAAAAGCATCCTGGTAATGATTTCAGACTAGTTGAGGGCATTTTCAGTACAGCAGAAGGAATACTTGGTAAGATTGCTGTGATCTAGGGTGCTTCATTTAGGGTCTTTTAGTCTTAAAAGGGGTATCCTTCAAAAGAAGATCCCTTTTTTAAAAATAGTAATAACTCAAAGTTTCAGATTATTCCTTTGATCACAAAATTTCATGCATATTGATGCTCTATAAGACCTCCAGAATTAGGGAATAAATGGCAGTACAAGGACAGTCTTGCCTTTATTTAGAATTTCTGGATAAGTGGATGCCAGAATCTGGATTTGTATTCACATATTTTAGGACAAAAAGTCACCAAAGCCCAGATACACAGGGACCCCAGCATGATGCCATCCAACCTGAATTTCCAGTGGCACCTCAGAGGCAGAAATTTGCAGTTCTGAGTTATTCACCACAGGAAAAGATTTAGGTACCTGGCTGTGGGATGTACAACAGCCAGGGTGCCAAGCAAAGGGATGCAGAGAAAATGCTGAAATGAGAGATGACTCTGAAGTTCCATGTCCCTGTCCCAGGGCTTCTGACAGCTCAGTGAGACCTGAAAGCCTGCAGCCACTTGAGTTGCAGCTTGTGTATGAATATCTCTGTTAAAAGAAGATGCCTAGCAGTAATGGTACTGTTCCTCACCTTACACGTAGAGCAGCTGATGGACACCATTGCACAGGGGTGTTCACTGGGACGATTTTGGAATAGCAGCAGGTGCGTGAAGTCCCTGCTTTGTGCTGAGCTCAGTGGTGTTGGCACGGCCTGGGTGTTGTGTAACCATCCCTGATAAACAAAGGATTCTAGGCAGCCCACCAACTAGTTAGAGAATGCCTAAACACACTGTGAAACAAAATATCTGCTGAGACACTCATCCAAGATAAGAAGGCCTCTGGGAATACATATTAGAAGTACTTTGGGTGCCTAAATAACTGTACTGATGACAGCTTAGGTAACTTTCAGGTATGCTTGCCACAGGCAGAATTGTTGTGACTCACTCCCTTGAATGCAGGCATCTAAATTCTGCTTGAGCTGTGCCATAGGCACCTAAAGGCTTTTGGAATCTTTTCCTAATTATTTGAATTTATTAAAATATCTTGTTTCAATGATATGGCAAGGATTCAAATAGTTTCCAATTTTATTATGTAGATGAGTAGGAGGTGATGTCTTAGATTTTCTAGATTCCTTCATATTTCTAACGTAATTACCAGAATAGAATTTAAATTAATCCAGCACTTCCAAAGTGCTTTTCATTGATTTGATCACAGCTATATGTTAAAAAAAATAAAAATTTTGGACAGTATCTCAGGCTTTCTTAAGTTGCTTTGCCAACTTTTCTTTGCAAACATGATTCTGAGGCCAGATTTTTGTTGTCCTGGAATATTGTTTCAGATAACATCTAGGCACTGATTTGCATTTTATATATGACCTTTACACCTTATTTACCAGACAAGCACACCCAGCTACTACAAACTTTTTTAAAAATTCCCTGCAGCAATGGAAATTTAGCTACAACATGAAAGGCATCTCTGAGTGAATGTGCTGATTAATAAAAATTGGAAAATAGCTTGCTCTTTTGTCTGGAGTCCTTTCATTAAGAGCTGGACTGTAATTTGGGCTGGCTATTTTAATGGTCCTACTGAAGACAGAGCAAAAGACAACAGCTGATCAGCTGTGCAGAGCAAGACTGTGCTGTCTAATCAGTGTTAGCACTACAAAACCCAGAAAAATAAATCTGTTGCCATAGCCTAAGATTTTGCCTGGTTTACAGCAGTCCAGTTTAATAAATCTTGCATCCTCTTGTGCTGTATGGGCATTTGGTTGGTGCCTGTAGCTGCAGCCAGGTGATTTATTGCTACCACTGACACACCTTTTTGGATGGATGTATAACATTACTTGCACTGGAGATTGTTCTTCTTCCAGACATGCACACCAGGAAATGTTAGCAGTACTACATCTTCTCCCAGACCAAATGTCAGTGGTGAGTTGTTCCGTGTTTCTCTGTGGTCTGTCACATTGCTAAGGCAGGAAGCAATGACAAGGGAGTGCATCCAGGTTTCCGTGGCGATGGCTGTGCTAGGGACAGAGGATTCTTGGGAGTGGCAGGACCCCACTGCTCCCACCCTCCTCCTCCAACTGGCATGCTGGCATTCAGGTATCACAAGGTGGTGCTCTTGTACTTATGGCAAATCATTCAGTGGCCAACACTTGAGGTGCCTGAGGCTCTCTCTCAACCTTCTGCTACATAGGGCAAGCTGAGCTGGGCAGCGCTCTTGGTGGTTGCATGCCTGCTATACCAGAAGCGATGCCTGGTGAGAACAACATCTCCAAGGATGTGCTTGCCTGTGTAAGAAAAGGTTAAATGCTGCACGCTCACAGGATCGGAATGCGTTGTGATACCCTGAGATCTCTTCTTGGTGCTTCATCAAAAGACATTCTCTTGAGCAGATGTCATAAGATCTGGGCTTAATGCTTTCTTCATGTTTGTAATTCTCCAGTGGGAAGAGAAGTAGATCCAGAAGACCTTTTCTATAGACTAAGGATCTAATTATCTCTTTCCATCCTTTTTTAAAGCTGAGCTCTCCACTCCTCACCTAAATGAAATACTTGGGCCTTGTCACGTAGTGGTGTGGTACATCCAATTTAAAACAGAGTATTCATCTTTTTTACCCAAGCTAGACTCTGTATTTTACTTCCTGCATTTCTCACTTATCCATTGTCTTTTCTCCAAGGACTTCTTGGCTATAAGGATGACACATTAAAGAATTTGTGATATCTCAAAGGTCCTTTGCTACTGCATATACAGACCTAATAGCAGGACTCTAGAAATCATGAAAAGGTAATATCTCAGAGAGCAAGAGAGGGATTGTACATGGACCATGGCTCTGACATTGTGTTTAAAGATGATGAAACATCTCCTTTTCCTACAAATCTAGCAGATGGGTCTTATTATAATGAGTCTGCAGGAGGCTATTTCAGGAGGCTGGAGGATGCAGCAGTCTTGTACTTAACAAGAGCAATTGGATTACAGAGTAGGCTGCTGTGATTGCTGCTCATTGTGTACCTGAGTGAGAACTGAACATCTCTCACTCCACATTTGTCTGAGCATCTGCTCTTTGTACATCCTTCTTACTGCAAGTAATAGGCTGTGTCTGACAGGTGTTATTCTGTACAAGAGATAACACATTGCTGAGAGCTCTACACTGTTCTGTAATAAGGCCACTGGTCTACAGTTTTAAGCTACATACTGGAATATAGAAACCCCGTGCTTGTTATTTCTGGTTTTCTTTGAAAATTTTCCCTCCTTTTCATGTTTACTGATCTTCTTAGTGCTCTATATTTTATAACAAATTGTGTGTGCCCAACTTTTAGATATTTCTTGAGTATTTCAGTATTACTTTCCTGAAGTGAGGCACACGTTGAAATGCTGTTGTCACCACTGCATGAACCAGTAATTCATATGCATAGAAAATAAAAATAGTACTAACTTGCACAAGTGTGATATGAGGTCTCCTACAGTTAAAGTTTCCTGCAGAAGCCATCACTGACAACTTTGCTGCAAAGAAATACAGAGAGAGTTTGAGCTTCCTGCAGCATTCTGGAAAACAGAAGGGGACAAGTTAAGAACAAAACAGCTTTTCTCTCTCTCACCCAATAGAATTTCTCATTCTTATGACCACTACAGTCTGATTTTAGCACCAATGTGACAGCATTCACCATCTTCTCTTGAAATGATTTCTCTAGCTAAAGGAAAAAATTGCTTGTATTTTCTGTGGTCTTATTCTGTGAGGACACTGGAAAGAGCTATGAACAATATGTTCCCTACTTGCTAGGACAGACAGTGTTAATGACAAGGCCAATTCTATTTTACAATCTACTGAATTCTGTAAATGTGACTATATTGACTAAAGCAGTCTGCAGTAATAATATTGAAAATAGAGTTGAAATAAAATTTGAGTGTATATTGGCAATGAAGTTGTTCAATGTAATTGTAAAGTTCAAATAATGTATCAGGAATTTTAATGCATCTTGCCACATGCTTTTACACTTCAGGGTAGGGTTACAATTAATAAAAAAACCTACAACATTCAAGCACGTAAACATGCACAAGAACACTCAAATTACCTGAGTGCTCCTTTAGCAAATTTGCGGATGGTACCAAGCTGAGTGGTGCAGTTGACACACCAGAGGGATGGGATGCCATCCAGAGGGACCTGGATTAGCTGGAGAAGTGGGCCCATGGGAACCTCGTGAGGCTCAACAAGACCAAGTGAAAGGTGCTGCACCTGAGTTGGGGCAACCCCCATTATCAACAGAGGGTGGGGGATGAACAGATCCAGAGCAGCCCTGCCGAGGACTTGGGAGTGCTGGGGAATGAGGGGATAGATGTGAGCCAGCCACGTGTGTGTTTGCATTCCAGAATGCCAATCCTGTCCTGGGCTGCACCAAAAGAAGCATGGCCAGCAGGGCAAGGGCGGGGATTCTGCCCCTCTACTCCACTTTGGAGTGCTGCATCCGGCTCTGGGGTCCCCAGCACAGGAAGGATTGACTTGTTGGAGCAAGTCCAGAGGAGCCCACGAAGATAATTAAAGAAGTGGAGCACCTCTCCTTTGAGGAAAGGCTGAGAGAATTGGGATTTTTCAGCCTGGAAAAGATAAGGCTTTGAAGTGACTTAATTGTGACTTTCCAGCATCTGAGAGAGCTTACAAGAAAGATGGAGAGAAATCTCTTACAGGATGAGACAGAATGGCTTCAAACTGAAAAGGAGTAGGTTTAGATTAGATATTAGGAAGAAATTCTTTACTGTGAGGGTGGTGAGACACTGCAACAGGTTGCCCAGAGAAGTTGTAGATGCAGTGTTCAAGGCCAAGTTGGATGGGGTTTTGAGCACCCTGGTCTAGTGACTCTGCCTGTGGAAGGGAGGGTGGAACTAGATGATCTTTAAGGCCGCTTCCAGCCCAAGCCATTCTATGATTCTAGGATTCTAGGATTCTATGATTCTATGACCTTGACTGTCCCTGAATATGTAATATCAATGAGATATATGTCAGGAGGCCTCATTCACTTCTCTATGTAATTTCTTCTGTTTCTCTTCTTGAATGCAAATCCTTCAAATTCCTGGAAACATTCAAGGCCAGGCTGGATCAAGCTCTGAGCAACCTGATCTAGTTGAAGATGTCCTTGCTCATTGCAGGGTTGTTGGACTAGATGACCTTTAAAGGTCCCTCCTGACTTGAACTATTCTATGTCTGTAAGATAAAATAGCTCAGTTTTGCTACTTTTACAGAGGCATGAAGCCTCCATAACTCTAGTTGAAGTTTGTGGTTAGCACTACAGGTTCAATACTGAAAATTGTCTCTGAAATGACTAACAGAAAATTTCACAATACGCTAATTGGAGGTGAAGTAAAAAAAGCTGGTACTCAGCTCCTGTGTTTCAGTTCAACATGGTCTTGAGAACCTTGAGAGCCTTGAGAGAACATTCCACTTTCCCTTCAGCAAGGAAAAGGGCAAAGCCCTGTGTGTGTGGCAGAATAACCCTTGCACCAGAACAGAGTGGAAACAACTGGCTGAGTCACAGGCTGGCCCCAGTGAAAGGAACCTAAGGACCCAGGTGCCAGGTTGGATATGATCCAGCCTGAGCTTCCATCACAGAAGAAGAAGGCTGCTCCTTCAGCTCCATTGCAAAGACCAAAGCAAGTAGCAAGGACTGCTACTGTCCCTTCTGCTTAGCACTGGTCCATCTGGAACAGTGTCGAGTTTTGGGCCTGAAGCCCATTACCTGAAGGAGATGCTGAGGTGTCTAGGATGAAAAGAACACCAGGAGGTGATGAAATAGCAGCCCACAGCTATGCCAATGGGAATTACAAAGACTACAGAATCAAGTATTTCTTAGAATTGGAAGATTCCCAGCTGCAGAAGAGGCAATCGCCACAGATTGTGTTCTGAGAGGTTCAGGATAGAGTTTGGGAAACAGTTTGAAAGCCTAATGAGAGTGGTGGTGGAATCTTTGTCCTTGGAATGGGTCCTGAAAACTCAATTAGAAAAAGCATGGCTGACCTGACCAAGTGCTGGCAATAGAGCTGCAGGGTGAACCCCAGAGGTCCTTCCCAACCAATGTTTCTGTGAGCTTATAATATGTGCCTGAGAATGCTCCTCTGGCAAAAAAAATATTAAGATTATTATTCCTGCAGGAGTCATGTAGGGTGTTGGGACAGTACATTTTCCATGCATATTGCAAGCACACACAAGCCTGAAATGTGCCATTGCCAAGATGTGTCCACTTGCCAAAAAGAGAAGAGCATGCCATGATTTTGTGCCAAAAGCAGAAAGCCATACAATCTTGGCAAGCATAGTGCATGAACCTATGGCTGGCATGCTCCTAAGGCATCCGCTTTCCCTTCTTTTGCTTGGATCAAAGGCAGAAGTAGTTCAGCTCTGCCCAGAGCATGGAGAGGACACGTGTTTCTCACAATATGTGCACTGGTGCTGAGACTGAGCCTGATCTGGCACGTTCAGTGTTTTTAATATCCTCGTAGAACAAGGAGATCTTAATGTTACAGACAGATTCAAGAATTCCGAATTCTGTTTGATTCTGACAGGTTAGAAGTTCATCTCTAAGAACAAAGATATGTGTGTGGGGGCTTTGCTTTTCAGGGAGCACACAGGCTGCAGCCCAGGACTCAGCGATGAAACTCCAGACCACAGCTCTACTCTTGCTCTGTAAGTTCAAGAAACCTAAACACCAAGCCAAAAGTCTGTCCCTTGGAAGGTTTAGTATGGAGTTTGAAGGGTCAGAGCTGTTCTGTTGTTCCAGAACTGGTGTGGGGAGGGATGACAGGGACATGTCTCACTTCTCACTTGCTGTGATATATTTGCTTTAGGACAGAGATGATCAATGAGGAGAGGAATGGAAACACAACTTCATAAACCAAATTGGTTCAAGTGATTTTTTTAAATAAAATTCATTTCTAGAATATTTATGCTACATAAAGAATCTGGTTTATGCTACTCTAAGAAGCAGGAACACTACATTAAATGGGATAATGAATAATAGCATATCATAGAATATAAAGAATAATGGTATGAGCTCTCCAGAGGTGCTGAACTCCTGCAGTATGTACCC
This sequence comes from Orthonyx spaldingii, assembly GCA_013397795.1. Taxonomy (NCBI): domain Eukaryota; kingdom Metazoa; phylum Chordata; class Aves; order Passeriformes; family Orthonychidae; genus Orthonyx; species Orthonyx spaldingii. Next base: position 39,177 of record VZTJ01011333.1, on the reverse strand, counting down.
CACACAGGCTGGGGCCCTGTTTTGGCAGATCCCATGTAGTCACTTTATCTCTCCTCTGCTTTCAATATAACTGTTGTGATTAGACTGGGAAGAAACAGGTTGTCTTTCTCTTCTGTATCCTCTCCCACTTCCATTTCTGAGAGGTTTATCCTATGCAAAAATTGTCTGAGAACAAAAGGGCTGTTCTTTTTGTTCATAGTTGCACACAATGATCTCTTAGACAATATATGAATTCTTACTGCTGTAGCCACCAGTTTCAAATAAACCAGAATCTATATGGCTGCTTTTGTGAATCAGAAAAGCACAACCATCAAAAACAGTGCAGAAAATAAACACACAAGAGCTTTGCTTCCTGCAGTTTTATAATTAAAGATCTTATCACCAGCAATGGAGTGTCTGTCACAATTGGAGGGAAGTTGTTTCAATTCTGTATTTCTTTGCAGGGTTCATTGAGGGTTTTCAATACTTCAGTATTCCTTTTTAAAACTTTTGCCAGTGCCTTGCAAAATTGGTCAAAGCTGATGGTGTCAACATCTGAAGGCCAACATTTCTGTGTGGGGAACATGGAAGGCTTTTAGATGTAAGTCTGTGAAGTACTTTGTGAAGCTGGTGTTCAGAAACAGGGTAGTGCTGTAGCCGGATGACAGGGTGGGGCTGGAAAAACAGGGCCATTTAGAAGGTAGAGTTTTCTGCTTGCATTTAGAAGGCAGCTCTTGCTCTTTGAGGGGCACAGTTACCTCAGAGTGGGATAGATGTAAGTTGCAGGTAAGTTCCCCCCCACCGGAGTTTGTATCCCTTGTTCTGAAACTGTGCCTGGGAAAACCTCTGAATAGTTTTTTTCTAAAATTCACTTGAGAAAAGGAGATATACATCATTTTGTGGGATTTTATTTTTATACTCTAAATATTGATTTGTTCCTGCTTACCTCTTGCATATCTACTCCTTTGGGCCTGCACACTATAATACATCTTCACCTCAGCTCCCCATGGGATATTCTGGTCACGTTCAGTCCCTTCATCACTTCCACTGTTCCTTCCCTCCCACTATAACCTCTGGAGTGCAGCCAGTTTAAGTTCACACTCTATAATTGACTGGAGGCAGCTTCAGTGAAAGGGGTTAGATAATAATTGGTTTATTTCTGAGAAATTGAAACTGAAAAATGTATGGGTAGCAGGGGAAAAGTGTATTGTGACAAGTACATTTAATTAGACTAATTAATACATCTTATAAGCATTCAAACCCTTTCCCACTAAAATGCCCTTAACTTCTATATCAGGACAATAAACCTCAACAGTCTGAGTTATCTGAGTTTTATAGAAATTGAATTCCAACTGTGCAGTGTTTGCCAATGCAGTGATAATGTCCAAAGCTTCCTCTTGTTCAGTCTCCCATGATTTGTCATTGAGTGAGTTGCATCAGGGGACTTCCAGGCCTTCTTGTGTGACCTAATCAGTGTCCAGCCTGAGTGATGGGATGATGGCAGGAGCCAGCATTCCTGCAAGATGAGGTGATGTTGTCACTAAGTGGAACCTCAAACTGAATTACTGTGAAGCAAAGTTACTGTGAAGCAAAGTATTTCATATCACTCCAGCAAATTCAGAAGAAAGCTTTTTTGTATTATAAGCATGTCAGAACACTTTGTTACAATATAATTTAGTAAGAAATCTAAAGTAGGCATCTTTCCTAAGAATAATAATAATAAAAAAAATCATGTCTTTTGACCTGAATAATGAAAATTTCAAGTCCTGTAATTCTGACTTGTAATGAGAACAAACAGTATAATGTCAAAATAACCCACTGGATAAAGTTTTTTTCATTCTCAGCTGTACTTTTGGGGAATTGGGTGGGATGGCATGTTTCTGTACTAATTTTTTGTAATATCTCTGCACCCTGAGACTATTGGTGTGAATTTAAAACAGACCTTTCTATCCAAAAGTAAAACTGGCCTGTAGCCTTTTGATTCAGTTAACAGATGGTGTATGGTATTTATGAGAACAGTTGTTAAATGCTTTGTAGCGTGACTCACCGCACTGATAGCTGCATATTAATGAAAAGTGGATGGAGCTATCACAGTTACAAGTGCTCTATTGTTGAGGGGAGATGGTTTAGCTGATTCATATAAACAGTTTCCCTCAGAAGTTCAGTCTGGAATATTTGGATTCATCCTCAAAGTTCTGGTTTTATGCAGCTGAAATCTGCTAACTTTACTGGAAAAAATAAAACTTTTAAACCAGAACTTTTGCCTTAGTTTCCGGGAGGGAAATGCAGTTCAGCAGTTAATTATATTTATTTTTTTCAAATTAATTTCTGATCTGGGTGTTACTTCTAGCTACTAACTGAAATTATCTAGGGAAAAATGAAACATATTTGTGATGCTGATATCACTATATTACATATTAGCTGTTAATCAGACCAGCTGGAAGGCATTCTTGCCTTTTCTTGGTATAAGTTATGAAGAATGTTAGATAGGAATTTGTTTTCCCCTGTTTTCACACTCTTAAGAAATCATTCTAGAGCAACATGATAGGATTGAATTCAATTCAGGTATTATTTAAAAATCCTTGCTATGAGATTTTTTGATAAAGCACTCTGCCTATCAGTTATTTCAAAAGCTAGAAAAAACAGTGACAGCATGCCACACATTTCATGAAATTAAAAGGACCATAAAACAGGCCTAAGCCACAAGACCCTGAAAACTATTGCAAAGACAAGTAGGTATCATTGTTAAACTTTTATTTTGTTGCCTTTATCGTGTGGGGTTTTAGGTTTCTTTTGTTTGCTTTTGAGTGGTGAATCAGCCTTAATGGAAACATTGCAGCTGAAGTGGCATCTGTAGCCCTGCTACAGTTTGCTGTAGCTCATGTGAATAAAAATAAGCCCAAATATACCTAAACTAAAATTACAGACCTCGTTCTCTCTGGCTGCTGCATTGCAGGCAGAGTAGAGTCTGCAGGGAATAGCCCCTGTTGGAGAGAGTTACACGAAAGGTGCATGATTTAACTTTTTTTCCAGGATCTGTAAGGAGTCAAACTCCTTAAAGTACCCAAAATACACCAGATGGAGGGCAGCCCTGAATTGTCCTCTGATTCTTCATCATCTATGCAGAATTTCCCTTATCTAAAGTTACAGTCTGGATTTACGGGCATCCAAGAAAAAAGAGTGGTTGGAAAACAGCAGGCTGGTGCAATGCCAGAGGCTCACAACAAATCCAGGAGAATTTTACCATTCCCCTGCTGCTCCCATGAATAATCAAACCTTATTTAAACTCTCTGGAGATTATTTTTTTCTCCTTCAGCTCCCACTAAGTCTTAGTAAGCATAGTGAGATTCCAGTGGGATCCTTAGCAGAGTAAAGTACAATTTGTGCTGTAGGCAACCACGCAGCGTCTGGTGGCAAAGGCTGGGGAGACACTTCGTATTCACAGGATGTTGCAACAGATGCCTGTTTGCACTTTGGCCTTGGGGTAATGCAGGGGAGATATAGAGACAGAGAGACAAGTACTGACCTTCTCAGGTGACCACTGACCCAGCAGCCATCTGTGACTGGTTTCAGGTAGGGCTGAAGCTCCTCCTGGGCTCTCCATTTCAGCTGCAGAAGACCCCACTTCTCTGGCAATGGTGCAAGTTGAGTTCCCAGGTACCACTGAAGGTCTCGTCCTGAGACTGCAACCATACAACTGTTTGCACACACATGTACCTGCTTGTCCAGGGGGCTTCATACAAGTCAATGAATTTACCCAGGACAGTGAATTATGTGTTAGTGTGTTTGACAAAAGGGGATGCAAAGGTTTGCAGCATAAAACTCTAGTGATCCAAATAAATGTGACAAATAAGAGGGAACAAGCATGAAGTTTAGAGTTGGCCATCTCAAATGCAAATTTGACTGAAACTCTCCTTATTATGCATTTAATTTCATTCAACTATTGCCCTTCTTTAAAGAAAAGAGAATTAAACTTTCCTTTGCTGTCTTTTAAAACTAAAAAAAGTCTGCAAACTCTACAGGAAAGAGTAGCAAAAATAGAGGGTCTGGAGGAACTGATTAATGAGGAAAAGTCTATATAGACCTTGGTGAAGTGGTGGCTCACAGGCAATGTGGTAAACCTACAAATATTTGCAGTCTGAAAATACCGAGTGTAGAAATTTAGTAGGACAGTCAGGCATAACCAGAACTAAAAGGAGAGGGAAAAAATACATGCTGGGAATGAAAGAAAAAGACTGGTCAGTGAGATGCAATAGAACTGGGAATTAATAGGTGGCACACCTATCCTGCAGGGAAGAAAGTGTTGGTAATAGGCTGAGACAGATGTCAGGACTGTCCATCTCACACTGCTGTGGTAAGGTGATGTGTCAAATCTCAGCCATTTATGTATACATGCCTAGCTTTCAAAACCTGGCTTGGCTGCATGTTAAACACCGTCTAGCAGACTGAGTTTCCCATGCCCAATGCAAATTTGGGGCACCTGTGCCACCCCCTCCACAGCTACAGCAGATACCCACAGGCAGGGGACTCGGGCAGCTCTCCCATATGCAGTGCAGATTCACAGTCCCACTTGTCACTGCCATATGGACATGGGTCTGGATGGGGCAAAACTCTCTCTTTGGGAGGTTTGGCCTTATGTAGGATCAAATAATGAAAACTGAAGCAAGACCCTTTGAAAGCTTGTGGGAAGCCAGTGCAGATCTAGGGGTAACAGAGCCAGCAGCCTCTGAACATCCCTGACTGTACAGGAAGGTTTCTGTTCAGGTTCTCCAGCGAGGTCTCAGAGACACTGCAAATACCCGTTTTACAAGGCTCAACATTTTTTCCTCCACCTCTCCCCCCGAAGTGCTGCCAGGCAGTACATCTTCTTCAGCAGTAGAAGAGGGTGAAGGTTTGTCCCAGCCCCAGGTAGAGCCAGGCAGGCTGACCCAACTCCACCCATCTGCCCAGCCCTGGGTGCAGAACGAGGATCAGGATCAGGCAGGAAAACCTCCGGCCAGCCTTGCCCCGACTGCTCCCAGCTTGGAAACCTCTGAACAAAATGTTCCCGGCTGGAAACTGGAAACAAGATTGCTCCTTGTTGCAGATTTGCAAAAGACCTTACACATGCCAAAGACGGTCCCTCTCGCTCCTCCCCGCCCCACCGGCGGCCGATGAAAGAAAGCACTTCCACTAAGGTTCTTGGCTCTTGCTAACGGAGAGTTATTTCCTGCTTGGGGTGTGCTGGCCTTAGCCTCTGGAAATGGGAAATTCCACCCTGAATCCGGCGGGAACTTATTTCACTGACCAAAGTCCGTCATGTCTCAGTGACTTTCTGTGGGAATTTTTCCTCTGAGAAACCGGTGGCTTTTGAGTGAGGGTGGAAAATGGAGCTTGTCTAGGTTTTTAACCAGCCTGGTTAATCCACCATTGGAAAACATTGTAAAATGACCCTTTAGTGAATTACTAACCTACTAAGCTAGAATTTAGAAGCAAAATTAATTTAATTAAACTAGCAAGTTATTCACAGACTAGAGACAGCAGTTTTTATTACAGCCAGTCCACTCTAAGCTGCACGCCGAATGCAAAAGTCAGGCTATCTGATCAAGCAAAGCTGCTACTCTGAGTTAATAAAGCCAGCACCGAGCTTATGAGAGGTGCGAGGGGGAAAGGCCTTTAGGTCTCTTACTTCAGCTGGAACAGGCACAGCTTTTGCACTGTGTGTTTACTGGTTTCCCTTCCCAGCATGTTGTGACTTGCCCTTCCAGGAGTGAAAACAGATCTACAGATGTTAGTTCATCACGCTCACCTATGCATGGTCTGAGTTTTGGCTTTGAGCACTGCGCTCCTGCTGCACTCCCGACCCGTATTAGCAGACACGCGCTCCTCTCACCCCAGTTCTGTGCGAGGGCTGAGCACGCAGGGACCAGGGAAGCTGGGGGTCTGTGTCCCTAAATATGATTTTAATGTTTTGCATTCAAGTGTCACCAAGTTAAGCAGATGCAAGAAGAAAATTACCTCTCTGACTGACAGGCACAGAGCAAAGCTGCATGTGGGGAGCTTGCACAGAACAACCAGGCAGCTATGACAGAGGCATGAGGAGCAGAGAGCCTGTGAACAGATACCCCTACAGCATCAGGAAGGGAGAAGATCCCAGGTGAGGCTGACCCAAAGGGTCAGGAGCACTGCCAACGCCCTTGATATGAGGGGCTTTCAATGCCCAGGACTTTTCCATAGGCATGGTTTTCCAGGGGTGAAATCTGGAATACAAAGCCATAAATGGGGTTAGAATAGCAACTAAGAGAAAAAGTGAAGAAGCATTTAATTTAATGGTAATGATATTATTTTCATTAAAGCATTAAAGAATAACGCCAGAAGGAGCAAGGCACAACGCCTGGCCTCAGGCTCTGGTGTCCCTATGGCTGGGGTGTAGCAGGAGCAGTGGCACCGAGCTGCTCTGTGGAAGCCTCCCGCGGCTGGGCTGGGCTGGGCTGGGCATCCCCGGGCACCCCCGGGGGCCGTGGCACCTCCAGCGCCGTGTTTCATGGACCCCCGGGTTTATCTGGCAGCCGTGTCCCACCGAGCAGATGCTGCCCGTGGCCGTGACCGGCGCGCAGGCAAGCAGCATTCCACATGTGCTCCCAGGGTCTCCCGATTGGTGTGCTCCGCAGAAGGGGCTGGTCCTTGGAGTCAGCTCCTGTGCCTGTGACAGATGATATTTTTATGCAAGAAAACAAAACCAGGATATCTGATGGACTGTGTTATCTTTACAGACAGCTTGGAGCTACAGATGCAAAGCAAGAAGTTTTATGCTTGAACTTCAAAACTGTGAGTGGAATTTAAAAGCAGTTTTAAATGCCTACTTTTTTAATATTTGTTTTGTGTGTGTATTTGTGCAACTTTGCATGAAGTATATATCTGCATAACTTCATTATCGAGCAAGCTGTTGTGAATTCTCCTAAGGTGAAATAATTATTGCTTTGGAAAACTTCACAAAGTGTTAGCTGCTTTTACAGCTGGACTAATATATGTGTACACTGAGGAGGAGAAGGGTGTTCTTTCCAAGTGAGTGCAATTAGTCTAGTTGAAAATTATTTCAAATCATCTTTTCCACTGGAAAATCTGTTTGAGCAGGACTAGTTGTACTGAGGGAGAATCTCCTGGGAGTTATCAGCAAATGTCAGGCTGGTCTGTGTGTCTTTGTTACAGGCACATTTGATGTTTGCTTGTGTATGGAGAGGGATTAGGTAAAAACCTGCTGTTGCCATTGTGTGGCACTGCACTTGCTGGATGAAAAATCTGTTGGTACCAGGTGTTAGAAAGCTGGCCAATTAATGATGATTGCAGGAAATTAGTTTAAGAGAATATTGTCCATTATTATGCAGATTTACAGAACTAATTCTAACAGATACATTGCACTAGCACAGGAGGATCATTTCTGTAGCTGACACATTAATAACCTGCTCTTTTTTGCATAGGAATAGTAAAACAGATTTCTGTGTGAGAACTCTAGGGATTGATACCCAGACCAGGAGTCCAAACCTGAGCAGGCAGTTTGCGACTCCAGGCTTGTGACATTTTCACTTCCTTATGGGAACTGTACAGGATGGTCTAAAATGACCCCTGGCATCCTAGGGTGTTATTTTATATACAATCTTGTTTGAAAAGAGCTATGTGCTACAACTTCTTGATTCACTTCAATGTTAGTACAAACTGAGATAGATGGTCTTAAAAAAAAAAGAAAAGAAAAAAAATTAATAAAAGAAAAAGTTGTCTTAAATCCTGTCTGGATTGTTCCACAGCCCTTTCTAGCTACCCAAAACAATTCCAACACCCTTCTCAATTTAACATGCATTCTCCTTAGTAAGCAGGCAACTTCATGCTTCTGTTTCTTGGCAAGTATACTGCATCAGTTTATAAATTTATATTCTGGTGGGTCCAGGTGAAATCCAAAGGTTAAGTGAAAATTGTAAGTAAGTGGCATCTTACTGCTAACTAGGTTTAGCAGAAACCCCATCCCTGGTGGATCCATCACTACTCATGCTCCATCTAGGCGCCTCCAGATCATGCAGCAACACAAACAGCATCCAGAAGAGGTGTGGGCATACAAGTGCATTTCTGCTGCATTAGTCAGAGCTCATAACATGGGATGATACCAACTTTGTACAACAAGCAGTGAGGCAATTCAGTCCATGGCTTGCTAAAAAGTAAATGTCAGTATTTCTTTAACAAATGAATTGCTGGAGTAAATATTTATCTTTTTGCTACTCTTATATTATTGGTTGCAGAGTTTTTGTTACACCACTGACGTCTCTAAAGTCAGATATACTATATCATGGAGCCATGTTGAGAATTATTCTGAACTTGTTGGAAATAATAGAGTGATGATAAATTACCCTTACCTTGATTCCTTTTCTCTATGTTTTATTGGTCACTACAGCAGGGATACCCTGGGTTTACCCAGCAGAGCAAAACACAACGTTTTTCCCAAAACTGAATTTGGCACCAACAGAAAAGTGTTCCCACAGAGAAAATAATGAAACTCAACATATTTTGGCCAGAGAGGCCTTCTTAAATGATGTGGAGGAAATTCTAAATGGAAGACCCCTGCTCATAGATGTATAATGAATTAGTGTTCTGTGTTAAACAAACTGCAGCATTTTTATTTCAATAATGTTAAAATCAATACCTTTTATTTTCACTTTCTAAAATATTGAATGAGGCTTAAAAGAAAATGTAGGCATATATAGAAATGCATTTCAGCCAACTGTCCTTTAAATGCTGATAAAGTCCTTAAACTAAAGGGCCTCTATAATCCTTATAATATAAAATGTTTCCTCTTCATGTGACTTAGTTTGGTTCTTCTTGTTCCCTTAATTTGGCAGTATTTTTTCTTTTAGACACTGCTACCTAGATAGAATGAGCCAGATTCTCAGCTAGCAAGCATGAATAAAAAATAACTTCATTGAAGTCAGTGACATGACCCTGGATTCATTCCAGTGTGACCAGAGTTGGAATGTGGTTCAATACATGCAGCTGCCATCCGTGCCAGGCTGGGTGAGGAGATAAATGAAGACTTACTGCAGTTGTGTGTGGTACTAGCAGAAGGATGGTCCTGGCAGCTCTCAGGTGTGCTTTCACCTGCCACTTCTTCCTCCGAAAGCAAAGATTAAACAGAGCAAACTCACCTGTATTCCATGAACTTCAGCTTGTGTGTCTTCAGTCTATGCAAGGTTGAAGCTAAATCCAGCTTTGTGCCTTCATACCTTTATGACTTATGAAGGTCTAACTCTTTCACATCTATCTCAAGCAAGGAAAAGTGTATATTACCCTTTATTTTCTTTCCTCCTGCTTAGAAACACTTTAGGTTTTCCTTGATAATTTTTATGTTTATGGTGTTCTGTATGGTGATGTTGTTTTAGGAAGCTTGGCTTCTTGCCGTGAAAGTGCTGCTCTCTGTGATACTCCTGGAAGCTGCTTCCCCATTCCTGGAGAAAGTTCTGGTTTCCGTCTCTGTTGTGTGATGATAACCACACTGTTCCCATGGCCACCTACCCAGCAAAAAAACTCCCAGGTCTTTGTCAGGGAGAGACTAATGGGATTATTTTGTATTATAGGTGGGGCTTCCTTGCAAATGTTTTGATTTCCCTCTCTACATGCTAGGACAGTCCAGAGCTGCTGCACTACAGAGAGGAGAGGTTTTGCGTGGCTATCTGCAAGCCCTGTCCAATCTCCTGAAATTCATCCCAAAGGCATTAGTTGGCCTTGTTTCAAATGGGAGAACCAGCTCTGACTGATATTGCTGGTCAGAAATATCCAGTTTATACCTCTCTTGATGAATCTAAAGAACTGAATTCTGTGATATTTTTTACCAATAGCAATCCATCCCAGCTAGTTGGAAATGCCAAAGCTACAAAAGAATCTAAAGGAGAAGACTCCGCATAGGCCCTGCGGTGAGGTGGTTTCCTAGTTACTCTGAAGGGCAAACAAAGACATGGTATGTTCATATTTTAAGGAGTTCATTACAAATTCTGTCTGCTGTGAGAGGTTGTCCAGGAACACATATGTCTCTAAACATTCAGTATCACCAGGAAATAAACACACTAGCGAACTAACAGGCCTGTTCTTCTTTGGTGTTTCCCAAGTTCCTGGAATGAAGTGTGCTCATATCTACCACTGAAGTGGGGATTAGATGAACCTAAGACTCAGCTGAACTGTAGCTAAAATAGTTTCTTTTGAAGTACTTTTTATCATTAAAAAGTTCTGTGTGTGTGTAACAAGGTCACATTACATATCAGATATTTTTCTGTTACGTGGGCATGTTCTCAACAACAGCACTCTATTAATCAAAAATAGTTTATTAAATTCTGTCTGTATGGGCAGAAGGTTTACCTTACAAAATACTCATATGATGTATGCAGCCTAATTACAAAACTTTTACAAAAATTTTAAAAATTTATCAAAACTTTAAAGTTTTATAAAATCTTACCTTTAAGAAGTATTTAGCATTCTGTTGCTGATAATAGGTATCACAGGCTGTTATTTTGGAATAAGTAGTTCCCCTAGGAAACTAGAAAAATGTGCCTGATAGTTTTATTTTTAAAATCAATGTTCTGCTTCCACACGTGCATTTGTGAGATGAGGATATTTGTTGTGCAGTTGGTCAGTAAGGGTTATGAAAGTGATCAAGCAGGTGAAGAGAAGCTGAGCACATACAAAAGAGTCCACGAAGTCAGAGAGGTCTGTGGATCTAAAAGATAACACCTTGGTTAGAACACTACTAATATCTCTGTTTTTTCAGGACTGAGAAGTATCACACTATAGTCTCACAAAAGCTTTGCAAAACTGGCGCCTTTGAGTCACCTGAGAGAAGCTGTCCAGAAGCAATGTGTGAAAGGAAGGGAGTTACAGGGCAAAGGAAAGCACTGTAAAAACAGACTGGTGTTAATACAACACAAATGCTCCTTGAAGCTGAAAATGAGAAAGCACAAAAGCTGTCAAGGGGAAAGATGAGTGTATGAGTAAGAGTCATGTACCTCTGATGTTTTTTCCCTTTGTGCTATGTGTCTCATGCCTTAGGGTAAATGAATAATACTCTGTTTTGGAGACAAATTAAGTTACTTTAATTAATGCATAACACATTGTTTTGAAGAAAAATTAAATTACCTTAATTAAATTGCTGGTTGCGAGTTCTCAGAAAAAAAACCCCAACTGTATCCATATGTCAAAGGTATGGGCATCATTTGGGATCACACATGTATGAGGAATGTGCAGGGCTGGAGGGAGGTGCACCACGGAGCAACTCAGACCACAAGCTCTCAGGCTCTATCCAGAAAAATTAGAAGGATCCCAAACACAGTTGATCCCAAAACCTTTACAGCCATAACTAGTTTCTTCACCATTCAAACCCCAGATGCTTTAGTGCCACTGCATTATGTCCTGAAGTTACAGCAGTGTGAGTGGCATATGTAGACATCATAAAAAACCCTACCTTTTTCAACAGTTTACAGGTCATATAGAACCAGCAATTGATGTGGTTCCTCTCTGTCCCTCTGTGAACAAAGGGCTAAGATCTCTTTCCCTGACATGTTATTGTAGTGACACAAATGGGTGAATCAAGTATATTTTAAACAGGGACCATTTAAAGACTGGTTATGAGAAAACAATTGGGACTGACTCTAATATTTTGGAGTTTAACCAAAGAAAAAAGAAAATAATTTTGGATATTGTCTGTCATGGTCTCAAGCTGAAACTTTAAAAATTCCAATCTGTATCTTTATATCCTGATATATATATATCTTTACACTTTTATATCCTCACACTTGTGTTCTTGTCTTCATACCTGTCTTTATTAGCCTGCAGAATTTAGGTCCACCTAATTCTAATTCTTGGAAACAAATGTGGATTTATCTTTTGTGCAAGGTAGGAATGTAACCTTGATGTAAACCAAGAAAATGTTTCTCAAAAGAAAATCCAGGCAACTGAAATGGAAAATAATTAAGGGTAACATAAACATTCATGATTTTTAAACACTTTCTAAAGTTTTTATGGGTGGCTGGAGCAGAGTCTAGTTCTGGACTGAGCAGAACTGCCAATCCACTAAACCTAATGGGAACAGAAATAACATGTGGTTAGGGTGCCCTGAAACATTCTGTAAACTCTTCTGAGAACTCCCTCCTGTGTAATTTCTGCCTTTGAAACATTCTGCACCAAAGCACAGCAACAGCACCTGCAGGCAGCTCAGGCTGGGGAGGAAAGATAAGGATGCTCTGCCCCTTGTTCTATCAAGAGAGCAGTATCAGGAAGGAGTACTGTGGCTGTATTTGTTGGAATTTGGTAGGGATTAGGATTTAAAACATTGCAAAACTCCATGAGAGCTGTGATGCCAATATAGGATGGGGATATCAGTATCAACATAGTCTGACATGCCTAAACACAAGCATCATTGTGGTGGACGCCTGTGCTGTTGCTATTTCATCATTTTAATTGCAGTAATACCTAGAGGTGAAGCCGTGTCATGCCAGCTGCACACAGTGCATGACAGTACAGCTACACAGTGTGTCTGCACTCCACTTGTTCTGCTCCACTTGCAAAAAAATACCCATGACCTCAACTCTGAGGTGATTTAAGCAACCCTGCCTGGCTGCAGGGCAGAGGTAGAGTATAAAACCCCACCCACTCTTCATGCTAAATCTGAGGTCTCTCTTAAATGCCCCATTTTCCAAAGGCCTTTCCACTATTTTTATGGAGGGAAGAGAAGATTTGCTCTCTCTGTTGGGTTCTGTTTGCTCTCTCTATGTGGGTGTAAATCCCTGCAGGCTGGGGAGCAACAGTACCACACCCTGCCAGGTCCACAGCCAGTGCCCTCACCCCCGAGAGCATTGCACATGCTGCAGGAGGCCTGGCTGCATCTCCTGCCCACAATACCTCTGATCTTAGCGAGAGGGATCTTGGGTGATACTCCAGCACTCTCTCATAGAATCATAGAATTAGTGGGAAAATTTGGAAAAGGCCTCTAAAGTCATTGAGTTTAGCCATTAACCCAGCAATGTCAAGCCCACCACTAAACCATGTCCCTAAGTGCCACACCTACATGTGGAGACAAATGAAGGAAAAAGAAGGGGGAACCTTCCTGAAGTGGTTTTTCAAGCATGGTGAAAGAGCACTGCGTTGTCTCTCAGGCAACATTGCACACAGTTACTCCAAGGACTTCAGGCATTAAACTTCAAGATCTTAAATTATGCTGCTAGGGTCAGGAGCTGTGATGCCTCAAGTGGGTATTCAAGCCAGCCATGCTAAAGCTCACACAGAATTTCCAAGCAAGTAAGTAAAAATAACATTCCTCCTCATGTTTTTGGCTCTTGTTGTCTCCATTCCAACATGGATTAGGCAAACACACAGAAAGCAGCAGAAGGAGATGCCCAAGAGAAGGATGTTTTATATAGATAATTGCATGCACAGCTCACGTGTAGTCAGAGGCAGTGATTTCAAATGCCGCCAGTGATTTCAATGGCTGCTCAGTACTGAAACAGAGAGGAGCATTCCTCTTGCAGGTCCTCAGTACAGTTTTATGCAGCACTGAGGTTGGCAGGTTGGCAGTGATAGATCATTGTTGCTCTTCACTGGCATACAAAGACCTTGGGATGTATGCACTGTCCCTTTTTTACATTTTGAAGGTGACTTTCATTTACCTTTTCCCCCAAAACTTAAATTGCCAAAGGCTTCTGAGAAACATCTTCATGGAACTGAGGTGCTGCTCCATACCCTTTGCAAGTGTAAATTAACTAATCTTGCAGAAGTAATTGACAGAAAAGTAATTTCCCTTTGTCATGACAAAAACTATTGCAGTATGAGAGTAATGACTACAATTTAAGCAGCTATGAATTGTGCATTAGAGAGCTCTAGAACTGAATATTGCTCACAATGAAATTTAAATTGCATTTCTTGTGCATCTAGCTGTTTATAAATAACACTGTAGTTACAGCCACAATAGTCATTTTTGTCACCAATTTCTTATTGCCACTGACAATAGAAATAAAAGATTTAGCTAGCTGATGTCCACTGCAATAAGTGGAGGTTAGAATACTTTTTATTAGACTCAAATTTCACTAGAAATGGAAACAAAACCCTAGATACAAGCACAGCGTGAAGTGAAATTGCCTTGAAAATTTAAGGAATCATTTAGCAGCTAGCATCTCTTTCCATAGCTAGTAATTGAAAAAAATACCAAAACATGTCTCCTTGAACTCTGTCATATAAATTGGGATTTTTATACAAATTTCTGGCTTGGACCTAAGTCTCAATTTACCTGGCAACCATCTTTAGATGCAGAAGAATATGTAGTTTAATATGCATTTTGGTAGCCTCCAAAACCTGCTGGATCCTGCACACACAAGTACTTGCACAAGTCTGCAGCAAACTCTACAGCTTTCAGTGATTTGTAACACAGCCTGTACTTGCATCCATGGTGTAGTAACCCCCTCTGACCGTGCATGCTGCTGGCATCCTTTATTTACAGTCAGCTTGTGAGCCTGATCTCCCTGTGAATAAGGGATAAAGACAGTCCTGCCTGTGGTTTTGATATTTTTGCAACCCATGAGCGTGACAGAGCCCACCATCAGTCCTCTTTGATCCTAGCAGGTCTTCCTAGAGGGCTGGAACTCAGATCCGGCATCTTTATGTATGTTTTACTATGTGTGGGCATGAAATCTGTGAGGGCATTTCTCAGCAACATCTGAACAGGTTAAGCTGCCCATGCTGCTGTAGCCACAGTCACGTCCATGCTGCATTTTATAGGTGAGCAGAGGCTGTCCTGTACCCCTGGGATGGTGATGCTGGAGCCACAGGTGGAAGTGGTAGCCACATTTGCAGTGGGAGCCTACTGATTTCCATTGCTCTTCCTCCGATCCAAGTGTCACACACATGTGTCCAGAAACTCTCTGCTTCTCAGAAATGTTTCTCTGGGAAATGCAGCACTACCCAAACAGTAGGAGGGGAATGCAACAATATCCTTTTTTTTAATAAATATCTTCTATTGTTCTACACTTGAGCCATTGCCCTCTTATGTCTCACAGTTTTTACAACAGCAATGAGTCCTCAAGACAGGGTTTCAAAGAGGAAAAAAGAGTGTGTTGAGACATGGCATTACTAAAGCCTGCATAGGAGGTGACACTAAGAAGTGCAAAGTGAAGCAAACATGGGCAGTGTTGTATGATATGGCTTGGCTCAAGTAAATAGAAATGAGTATCCATTACATTTTTATAAACCAGGAAAAAATAATCAGAGGGAGAGATAAACTAGCTTCAGTGTGAGTACAAGCTCTGCTGCATGCTCCTCCGTGATAATGGGATAAGTTACAGATGTAAAGAGATTTTTTTTCTGCAGCCTGTGAATTAGCTGACATAGCTGAGTAAGCAAGATTTTAAAACATACCCTCGTTTTCTAGTGGCCCTCACAGAGAATGAGTAAAGGATCTAAAAGATCAATGGAAAAAAAAAGACAGGCTGAAATAGCAACAAAGAAGCAAATGAATAATGTTGTGTATGAGGGACTCTCCTGTTGTTGTTTTGCAAGCGTCCCTAATACTGTTTTCTGCTCCTCTGACCCTTTCTTACCACTTTGTAATTTTATAGTGGTACAGATATCACAACTGTCTTAATACCTGAGAAGAAGGAAAGGAAATAAGCATTCCTGTGCTGCCAAAAAGCATAAGAACATGAGGAATGACAAAACTAGTTTTATATCACAACTGATGAGGATATACCTTGAAAAAAGGAATACTCAATCTGAAAACTTACACCTTGAAATTGGTTGTAATTGGAAGCCACTACAGTAGAGCAAATTGGAAACCTTTTAAATAGTGGCTAACATATTTTCTCTTTAACTGAGACCTGAGTATTAGCTTCAGTCCAAGAATAAATATTTTGAGTCAAGAATTTTTTGATAGAAATCTATAATTACTTTTGCAGTATTGCTGGTATCCATCTACTTAGCAAAGACTCTGACTTTATTAGCTATTTAATCATCTGAAATACTCTATCACCAAATGCTTAGGGAGAACAATGTGTCTGTCAGATTCTGCAGCTGTTGGGTTGTGTGTTTAATAACCTGTTATATTTCAGACCCTGTAGAAATCAGACAGTGAAACTTCTCTTCTTTTAATCAATCTCCAGGTTAAAGATATGATCAAACTAAATCTTTTTTGAAGCTAGCTTCACAGAATTTTTGTCCTCGCCTATGATTTAGATTGCCTCAAATTCTCTGTCAGCAATCTGTGTTCCTCAAAAATGTTTGAAAAATTGTTATTTTAAGGTCATGTCCTTGTGTGTGTGGCAGGGGAGGGGGACTCTGCCCCAACCTCAGCAGGAGCTGAGGAACGAGGGACTCCTGGTGCTGTGCTTCCAGAGCTGCAACACCCACCCATGATCTGGCCAGCAATCCTATCTGATGATAAACCTCCAAACTGCCAAGAAAGTGATGGAAATAAGGCCACACCTGCCAGTGAGGATGCAGGCCTGGTGTAAGTGGGAGTGATTAACTCCCAGTCCTTCTCCTCCTTTTTCCATGAAGTTGTCTGCTGGAGGCAGCCTCAAGAAATCCTTCTGTGACCTGGGGGAACAGTATTCTCTGTGCTCTGGCCAGCTCCGTCTTTTCTCCAAGAGACACTATGGGGACAGAACAACTATGAGAAAGTCCCCAAAAATTTGTCAGGGCTTAGAAAGCATGCAAAAATGTTAGCGACTATGTATGTAGTTCTCAGGGTAGAGCTGCACTGGTTCATAAATCCCACATCTCTTCTTTTTCACACGTGAGGTATCTGTGGCCAGGTTAGTTAAGGACGCCAGCCTTTGCCTGATACGTTATCCATCCAACAGCTCCAGGGCTGTCACTGTCAACTTGTAAAGCCAAGATAGCCAAGAAAAGCAGTCTGAGGAGCCCAAGCCTTGTAGGCCATTGCAGTAAAGAAAGAGGAACACTGGGATCCAGAACAGAGGGCTAGTCGTCACTTAAAACATCGATTTATACAGCTGAGGAATGAAATTGCCTAGTATCTAGTTTGTTCCTCTGCCACTAACATTCTCTCTTTTGCATTCCTTTGCTGTGAGTTCAGGCTGTATCATCTCCCCCATACCGAATCAATCTCCCCATTGCTGATCCCAGATTAAGCTAGATGAAAGACATGGAGCACAAGGGAAACAGACTGCAAACTAAGACTGCTTAGTGGGTTTCTCAAGCATTAGGACTCCAGGGACAAGAGACTTGGCTTACAGTTGGTCAGGGAAGGTTCTGCAGCTGCCTGGAGGTGGGGAAACAAAACAGTGTCATTATTTTTACTTTGTTAATGAGAGATCAGGGTGGGTCTCTACAGCTGGAAAGACAAAGGGCAAATGGAAGTCAGGGCTATTACACACATTCAACAGATGTCTCCTAGCCTTCCTGGAGATGATGGTAATGAGAGCAAATTGTTCCTAGCCCTGCCCATAGTGAAGGCTTTCTATGATAGTAGGACTTCAGTGACTGAACAGACAGACAGATGGCTTCACAGCCCCACTTTGCTCCAAACTCACTTGAGAGCTGGAGATAAGATGACAACAAAAAAACAACAGATAGAATTGGAAATAAAAAGCAGAAAGAAGAAAGACGAACGAAAGTGCACATTCACTTAACCACGATCAGATGAGCGTGAGTTGCAGGGTACTATAGAAGTAGGTTTCAAGAAGAGATTTTGAAGATTGTTACTATGTTAGCTATGTTAAAAGTTAAAATTTAACTATATTTAAAGATTTGAACTATAATAAAAGCGTTGTTTAAAGTTTACTATGTTAACTTTAAATATGAGGGAAAGGAAAGCAAGAGAGGCGCATGTTAGTCTGGAAGCTGAATCTGCTGCTGTTAAATGGGAAAAGTGAGGAATAGTCAGTCTCATAGTTCTAAGTTTTGATGGAAAAGATGAGATCAGAGCAGGGAAGACAACAAGTTTGTGTCCATGAGGAGGATAAGAGAGGAAGGCAATTTGATCTCCTGAAACCAGGATGCAAAGAGCTGTGTTTTGCATATATTTAAATGAGGTGGTTCAGAGGGTGCCTGAATATTACCATGAAGATGGAGTGCTGGCCTAATATTGCCAGGATCTGACCTTCACAGAGCAAGATAGAAGCATTGGCAGCCTAGAGAGAGCATCTTTGTAGTGATTCTTCATGGGCTGTTGCACTGTCATAGCAGTAAAATGAAGGACAAGAACGTCCAAGCAATGTTTCAGTGGCACTGCATCTAATGCTAAGCATGTCAGTAGCCTATTTACATCATACTGAAGTGCAGTCCAAATTATTGTAATTACTTTTCTAGGAAGACTGATGTGCTTTTTGCCTTCAGGTAGTGTCCAGCTTTCCCAAGTCTGGTTCCTGCACATTCTCAAATCTTCTGCTTTCTGTTTGGCCTTCCAATTTCTTGAATACTTTTTATGCTTGTCTTCCTCTGGATTATTTCTGTTCTGGTCTCTTTCAGTGCCTAATGCATGTGTTATCATACTTACCATGGCATAGTCTCTGAATTTAAATACTTCTTTAAAGTACCTTGCTTCTGGGTAGCTCTCCAGGGAAAACTATCTTGTGCTGTTGTCTGTTTCATTTATCCCAAAGCATATTCTTGCTCAGGTTCAAGCACATCTGTTTCACATCTCTTTATTTGATGTCACTTCTCAGCCGTTCCTGCTTTTCTCCTTCCTGCTTCATTGTTTTAATTCTCTGTGTTCATCTGATTTACTGTGTCATCTGCGCCAAAGCTATTTGGACCAATTCTCATCCTAATTATGGAAATTTACTCCACAAAGATGGAGTGAAAGCAGTTATTCTGGTGTTACCAATACACCAGGACCTCAATCTGGGATTGATTTCTTTCTTGCAATAGCATGCATGATTTTGGCAATATCATTGAATAATGAACCTGCTTTCATTTAGAGTACTCAATACCAAATGTAAAATTTAACAATGATGAATTCTGAAAAAAAATTCATTGCATTGTAATTGTCTCTCTACAAACGATGTCATCTGGCAAACAGGAGTCACTAGAGAAGCTCCTTACAATGCAGTCATAACTGGGAACACGACGGTTTTCCTGGTTGTGTAAGCCATTAAACCAATGTGACCGACAGCATAGCCTTCAGCAGCCTACAGCAGGGAAGGCTTTAAAGATTACATTTATTTTGAAACACTTAAAAATATTTTGAAACACTTAAAAATATTTTGAAACACTTAAAAATATTTTGAAAGTTCTGATCTCAGGAATAAGGAGGAAGACTGGGAATTGTTGCCTGAAAGTTGTGAAGCTACAGGAAGGAATAGCATAAATCCTTCAGTTCATCAAGGACAAAATATTTTTCCATAAATACAGCTTGACTCTCCCCTTGTGCTTCTTTTTCACCCGTTATTCATCTCACCGAAGCTACATTTTCTCCAAGCATCACACTTGGGCTGAAAAGACAGCATGGCTTCTTGCCACATATAGTGGTTTAAAGACATTTCTATGTTTATTTGATTTGCTTTGAATGGACAGCAATGCTGGGTTTTTCACCATCACCTCCTCACATTCCTGCAGCAAATATTTCCTGCTACACTCTAGGTCTCCCAGACTCCTTGCCTCTACAGGTTAGGGGACACTGAAAAAATGTGTAACCCTAGAGAGTGATGACAGCTTGTGCAAAGCATGTTGTTGACTTGTACAAATTCAAGCAAGGGATGGGGTCTGTCAGGGAATGTAGCCCTGCACCCAGAGGCTGCCTGGGAATGCCGACTGGGGAAGCAGTTCCCTGGCCAATTATCCTTGTGTATGTCTGAGCCGACTCACAGGTGAGAGGGAGGGTCTTCAGAACTGTCGAAATCCCTTGCATGAGATACCCACACAGCTTTCCTCCATGGGACTGAGGGGAAAAAGAGAGGAGACACAAGTGTCTCTAGGCATCAGTAAAAAGACAAAGAAATGGTTTTGCTGAAGCCTGGTTGCCACTTGGTGCCCTCAGTGCAGCCTGAGGATGGGAAGCACCTGCTGACTGTGTGTGCATGTTTTCATGCAGCTGCACCTTGGTGACTGCCTGTGATGTGTGACTCAAACCTTTTCCTGGCCACATCGCTGTCAGGAGGTGATATCAATAAAGGAAATCAGCTGTGAATTCCCACAGATATAACACTGACACATATTAGAAATATTTCAAAGTCGTTCAGCATCTCCTCTTTTCTGTGAGGATTCATTCTTCTGGCCCTTCGCGGTCTCCCTGACCTTGTCACATGTCTGTGAGCTACTGACACTTCATCCCTGAGTTATGACAAGAGTTATGGATTTGGGCAGTCCTGTTTTATGATGATGATTTATCATTTGTATTCAGTCATGACTAGAGGCCTCAAGCAAGATCAGGGCCTCACCATGCAAGTCACTGTATAAACATGTATTAAGAGACAGTCCTGTCCTGAAAAGGTCACAAACAAAAGGTGGGAGGATGAACAGAAACACGGAGATGTTAAATGCAATACCCACCGTAACCTGAGGACAAGCACCAGGGCAGGGAGCAGCAACGTTCCTGTTCCCTGGCTCCTGTCTGCCCATGTCCACACCAGGCTCTGCCATCTGCTACTCCTCACCATGTCCTCCTCTCCAGGGGCTTCCTGCCTTGCCACATCTCTTCCCAGGAGACACATCTCTGCCTCCCCCAGTGGGTGCTGCAGCTGCATTGCTCCCATGCAGCTGCTCCATCACTGCTGCTGCTGCTGCGGCACTTTCAAAATTATTAAACTGTCATTATTTCCATAGAATCATAGAATTAAGGTTGGAAAAGATCATCGGGTGCAACTATTAATCCAGCACCACTGTGTTCACCACTGAACCGTATCCCCAAGTGCCACATCCACATACTTTTTGGAGCCTTACAGGGATGGTGATTCCACCACTTCTGTGGGCAGCCTGTTCTAGTGCTTGACCACCCTATCAGTGAAGATTTTTTTCCTCATATCCAATCTGAGTCTCCCTTAGTGCAATTTGAGGCCATTTCCTCTCATCCTGTCATCTGTTACCCTGAGAGAAGAGAGTGCTTTTTTTCACCACTGAGCTGATAGTTGTCGCTACCAGCAGAGTTGTTTATTCTCACCTCCAAAGTGAGACCAGGTGGCTTCATTTCTCTTCAGAGCAAAATAAAACAGGTACATTAAAATGATTGTAATCTTATATATATAAGGATCTAAGACATCTTTGGTGCAAGACTGACAGTGTACTAAACTAGAAGCACAGAGCTGTACTGTGGGACAGCTGCATCCTGTCGCCACTTACAAGGCTTAGATCTCACTTTTGCTCTACCCAAACACTGTCCTTGCTATGCCTCTGCAGTACTTAGGGGATAATTGGAGGGTAACATTTTTCCTCCTTTTGTAATTGTTATTGCATTTGGCATAATGACCAGAGCTGTTCTCTACATATAAAAATGCAGTTCACAGAGCTTAACCTCAAAGCTGGGCATGTGGACTAGCGACAGCCCTGGATTTACATGAATAATACATTTTACAATGCTTTGAAAATGTTGTAGACCTAACTCTCCTGTAAGTGCAAAACTATATAGAGAAGAAAAACGAGATGCAGGCTTGGCCTGATGATTTTCAAAGTGGAACAAGCCAGACTGTGCTTATGAAAACTTGGTTATGCCCTTTAGGAAAACAAGAAAATAAAAGCACTGAGAGCTGCTCTGTCTCACACTGCATCAATGCAGCAGTCAAGAGTAGGCAGACACGCTGAGATGGCATTAGAGTGACAAGTAGGTAGTAAATTGAGGGGCTCTAGTGGGCTTACAGTGAGGGCTTACAGGAGACTGGTGCTGGCTAGACTCCAAAGCCTGCTAGAAACAGCAGAAGATGCTGCTCTCAAAGAACCTGGAAAGTGTGACTTGCATCTAAGGGCAATGGAAACATTATCACACCAGCAAGGCCACTGCCAAAGTTACGTGGAGGGCAACCTGTCCTTCACTGAGTTTTTGTAATGATGAGCTCGACAGAGAATGGCACAACTTGTAGCTCCAGGCATAGTCTGTCTTGCAACATCTGAGCCAACTTTTGGAGCTTTCGTGACAGAAAGTGCTCACTCCAGCCAATATATCCTCCATCAGCTTAATAATAACCCTGTAACTCTGGCAGGTGGCACCAGGTATACATTTTCTACCTACTCAATTAATCTTCAGCATAGCTTGAGCACACAGCAAAGACCTGCATCACAAATACACCAAGGAGGGTTTGCAAGATGTAGGAATTCCTCTTTTCCTCTCAGAACCAGGGAGGGTCCAGCCTTCTTAGCCCACCTGCATCTTTCCCAGATGTGTTGCACAATTTGCTCTGTATGTCTGTCTAATTCCTTTCTTCATAACACAGTTCAGCCTATGTTGATTATATCTGCAACATATACTCACCATATAATGTCACAAGGAGTGGAAACTTCCTCCACAAATATGTTTATAAGGAGATTTTTTGCCGCTTAAATCTTTTGCATGGATGCAAGTAACATCACAGTAAGCAATCTGTGATCCCATCCCTAGTAGGACCTTTGCTCCTGTTTAATTCATCCCCATCCTTTATTTTTCTTCTTTTTCTTTTTAATTTAATTTTTATAATTTTTATTCCTCCTATAAAATAGACACAGAAGTGTTGCTGGCCTTCCTCAAAATCAGTCCAACCATTGCCCTTGTGCCTCAGTGCAGATCTCACACGTGTCACATGCTGCCCTATGCATTGACCAAGAAGTAACCTCAGCCCAAAATGAATCATCAAACAAATGCACTTTTACAAGACATCCAATTTTATGCCTTGTCTGTGTGAGACAGCTATCGACAATCCAGCAGTTCAGGCTGGTTTTCCTTTCCCTTTGTTGTCAGAGATATGAGGCTGATCTAAGCTTCTTCAAGGGTGGGATGCAGAACAAGTAGAACACACAACTTTATGGCACCAGGCTTAGCTGCTTTCACTTCTCAGTGACAAAATCCATTTCTGATGTGGCATGTGGTCTGTAAAGCAGCTTGTCATCATGTTCCTTCAGGAAATGTGGCAGAGCTGAGCTGCCAGTGGGACTCCCCTTGAGTGTCTGAAGCTCAGACACCCAGTCTGCCATGAGAAGTCCCTCCTGAAAATGCACAGTAAACACAACACCACCAGCATGAAGAGGTTTGGGGGTCAAATCAGCATAATTTATTTTTGTGGAGACACACCCATAAAAAGCCTGGCTGCTGCACTTCTCTTGGGCTGTTGGTATTTACCAAACAACCTCAGGCTACAGCGTCAGCCAGCGGGTGCCTTGCAGGCTGGGTCACAGCTCATTCACCAGCTGCAGTGGCACTGCAGGAATAAACATTATACCTGTAAGGTGGAGATGTGTTATTAAAGCCATAAAGATAACAACATTGCTCCTAAGTGGAGAAATTTAGTTCAGTGTATATTACTGTTAAATGGCAAAATTACAGTTGTAACAATATGGGGATGTAAATGTAATTGTGTATAACATCGTGTAATCATTAAAATCCATATAAATTTTGCTCACTCAAATTAAACACAAGCGACTACTGCTTGACACCTGAAACATTAGCATAATATTCATGCCATATGGCTGGCATTTTCTGTTTCTTATATGTCACTCTTCATTCTTGTCAGCTGCTCACAGGAACTTGCCAGATAATATCTACACCACTGCCAAAAACGTCTAACAGCTGGTGTAGTACTGGTTAAACACTCTGTAATGTTTCAAACTTTAGTGCTCCCATCTATGCGCTGGAGAGCTGGTTCTTGGAGCAGATGTTTAAGCTTTGTTTTTAAATTAACTTCAGTCTGCTTTTGTGTCAGTGGTGTATTCTTATGCTCCATCATGCTGCTGCCTTCTGTGAGATGAATGAGCTCAACAGCATCCAACCTTAAAATTCATCAACTGTCATGATAAACTCTGTGTTAAAAACGCAGCTCAGACCACCTATTAGCAGAGTTGGTGATGTCTTACGTTTCTGTCTGGCCATGTGATCCTCCTTGCAGCACAGAGGTGTGCCTTTGCTCGATGCCATAGATGCCACTGGCTGCTGCAGCCCTTCTCTGATTCAGAAATTGGCACAGAGGGCCCTAATGCCCAAATGAGACTCCCAAGAGACCTAATGACTAAATCAGGAATTCTCTAATGTCTTCTGCATGGAAATCAGTGTGAAATCTGCTCATGCTGAAATCCATGTAGTTGGATGGTTTACATATTAAGATTTATGATGAGCCAGGCACATGAATACCGTTGAATTAAATAAACATCCAATTTCATAACCAATCTGATTTTATGGAGAGCACATGCAGTTCCCTTGGGGCTGTGAGCTTAAAAGTCTGATTTACACCTTTGGAAAAGATGACTGTTTTTTTGCTTTGCTTTTCTTTTCCTGGAGACAAGGAGGTATCTTGCGTTTTGCTCCTTCAGGTTCTCTTCCAACTGAAGACACCTCCCAGTTAAAACACTGGGTTGAATTTTGAGGCACTGTGATAAAGGGCATTTATTGAGAAGGTGCTAGGATATCCTAAAGTGCTCAGATGGCTTTGTAAGGACAAAAATGGAGAAAGAAGTTTGCTGGAGAGAGGTGGCCTCTGCACCACCAGAACTGGACAGTTTTATCTTCCTAGACTGCTTTACCTCATGTAGACAGTGACCTAATGCATGCCTTTTTTACATGGAGGCCTTTTGATTTGGGCTACCTTTTGGCGTAGGCTGTCCTTTCTGAGCCACGACTCCCGTGTTCTGGCTGCCATACAGAGGCACACTACAAAAAAGTGACAGCTGAGTAAACAAGCTTCCCATCTAACATGAGGCAAGACACAGAGGTATGGACAGGCAGAGAGTGTGGGTTAATATGTAAGTTCATGCTATAGGCAGAGGTCTTAGCATGCCATCACCAGCATCAGGCTATCCACTCATTTTTGCCATGTGGGATACATAAACACTAGATACCCAGACTGTGGTTCATTTTCCTCTTCCTGCACATGCATATCTGCTCAGATGGAAGGAGGGCTGGTAGAAGAGTTGTGGAGTGCATATATCAAAAAGTAGATTTGCACAATTTTTATTCTTTGCAGACATTTCCGCTGCTATTCTGTATCCCTGGAAATTGTCCATCTTGGATAATGGATGGAATTAGATTAGAAACAAGACAAGATGCAATTATTCACTGAGGATGGCTTGGATAAACTGGTAAAATGGGGCCTGCAGCTGGGCCTGTCAGCATCTGGTTTGTGTGCACACAGAGGAATCACAGAGGATTTTATCCTTGGCATTAGCTGTAATAGGATAAACATATTTTCTGTTTATTGTAATACAGTCTTTTACCCACATTCAAAATCATCACTGAGACATTCTCCATCACATAACAGCTGGTATCACTTATTCCAATAAGGTGTTATCCATATGAAGTCCCTAAGTTGATAAAAGCTATGATAAAAATGAAAATAAGCTTCATCTTTGATGAGGAATAAAGATAGTACCTGAGGCCAGAGAACTGCATCAGGCTGCTCATAAGGCCTTAACAGTGCTCTGGGATCCAGGGCAGGAACAAATGTCAGCTCACTCATTACTTCATGTAGGCTCAGGTCTTTTCCTAAGGAAAAGTTTTCCCTCAAACAAAGTTTGCAAGTTCATTCCTGAAGCAGACAACCAAACAGGACAGTCTTAATTCATTTAGGTGCTTGGTGCATCCCTTATAATGATTTTCTACTTCTTTAAGCATTTGGACACTGTTGAAAGCCAGGCCATCAAGACCATGCCAAAGGCATGACAGAGATTAGAACAGGGATGCTGTTGGGAGGATACTGTCCTGCTTTTCCTCTCACACATTCCTCTCATACTTGTGAATGTGCTCATTGACATGTCAAGGGGTAAGGAGCAAAAGTGGGAAACTTCTGCTAATGGATGCTCATGCTGGATTTTTAAATTTTTGTCCATATAATCAGTAGACAATTTTGTTGTAAATATTTCATTTTACGCACAGTAATTGATGCTCAAGATTTGGCACAATGCTGCACTAAAGATGTTGGTTAACAAACTATGATGTTCTGCTGCAAAAAGATTACTAAAAAGAATGACATAAGTAGATGTTCCTGGAGGCAAAACATGTAGTACAGTGCAGCTCATTACTTAGTAATGTAGCACACAAATGTGATTGTAATCCATCATTTTTACCACCCCCTTGAACACAATTATAGCCAGCCTGTAGGGTCATACAGGTACCTGTATGACCTAGGCAGTAAGTTCCTTTCAGCTCAGGCCATTGCAAATCTGTCATTTTCAGTGTTTCATTTATGTTCTTTAATTTGTGAATTATTTGATGGAAATTGTTTCAGTGCAAAGGCAACCAGGTGATGCTTGTGACTGAGTGTCAGCCAGCAGGTCAGGAAATTGGTTTTGCGTTTCTCGCTGTTGATAAGTTTAGCTATGTGATTCTTTTGTAATGACTCTTTTATGTCTCTGTATTGATACAAGATACATTAACACAAAGCTTCCAAACTCAACCCTTGCCCCATACATCCTTTCTACATGTACTTAAAGCATTTGATTTGTCCCACTCTCTTCAGCAGCTTAATCAGGTTCATAACCATAATTATACAATATTTACAGGGTAAGGCTTTCATTCCTTGCAAGACTACCAAAGAAAAGCAATGATGAGCATGATGGTTGCAACACAAAGTTGTTAAATGTTTCTTTTATGTGCTGCTCAGAGCACTAAAGCTGTGTGGATGAACTCCCTGCCAGCACCCCACACATCCCCTCACAGGTTGCCCTGTAGGTCTAACGTTAGACAGCACTGGATGCCCAGTGTGCAAAAACAACCATGTGTATTTAAATTCAATACAGCCTGTAAAGTGAAGTACAGAGAAATAAAAATAATAAGAAAAATCTGCTTTTCTTTTTGATTTTATTCCTTTCCCTCTCTGTTATTTTGCTACAGCAGGTCAATGCCTTCTGCTGGCATGGGAATCAGTAGAAGGAGCCAAGTTTTTTGTGCACTGTAGAGGGGGCACTTTGCTCTGGTTTAGGGAATCAACCTTCTTTTCATTGGGAGTATTTCTAAGACCTGATTTAGAGAGGCTGAAAGGCTGTAATAGTTACCTGTATCAAGCCTAATTTTTATTGAACTTTATAAAAACTTTTGTAGAGGCTTTTTAATGTTTCATTTCTCAGAAGTCCTCATGAGACTGGTATATTCCCTCCAGCTTCATAGTGTCAGAAGCAATGACTTAAAATCAGTCAAAGCAATGCAAATAACTCTCTGTTAAAAAAAAATCAGGGTTTTTTTCCAATAGTTCTCTAAGTACCATTTTGCTGAATTTTAGCGCAGGAAAACTGTTGTTGTCTATTTAAATTTCTTAAATAACATTTAAGGTTTTCACTTGGCTGACACTTCTTGGCCTTGCATTAATCTTGGGATTGTTTCACAGGAGACCCAGGGAACACCCACTGATAACAATGTCAAACATTCAATGTATTTACTGAACGTTTCCACTTGCTTGATCATTAAGACATGCCTTGGGTATGAGGTCACCAATGTTGTGTAAGTGTAGAATTTATGGGGTGATTTGAACTATAGGGGAGTCCTGACATGTTTTTGGCAAATACTGTCAGATACCATGGACTGATGCCACTCAGAATTGTAGCTCTGGGATATGATCAGGTTCTAGCATGAACATTTTGCATTAGAATTCAAATCTTCTGATTGCAGAGAAGATGGGAAAAAGGTTATTTGAACAGACCATACACACACAGGAGGAACTTTTTGCTAGAACACATTTTCTTGTCTGTTAAAACAGATTAATGAAACCTTAAATATTTTGACAAAAATGAAAATGTAGTTTTAGAAAATCGGAAGAGAAAGCTTTACATCAATGCAGCATGCAATCATTGTGCTCTTCTTTTTAATCCTTCATTTAAGTTGGAGAGGGCAGCAAAGGACTAAGTTAAGAAGGTGGCAGTGAGGTGGATTCAGCAGCAGCCTGGGCTATAACCAAGTCTGGACTTCCTACACTGTATAATCTGGTTTGCCAAAGGCTTGCTAGGAGCCTTGCAGTGCCTATTCCTGGCCTGTTTAAAACTCATTTAAATAATGAAAAAAAACCCCTTCAGTTGGATATTATCACCTTTCAGATGATGACTTTGGCTGCCTTAATTTGCGATTTCTCTGTTTGTACTGTTGTGAGAAAAACCTAAGCCTTGGAGTACTTGATTGAAACCAGACGGGAACGGGATCTGGACCCGTGCAGTTGCTGATTTTATCACATACCTGCCACCTGACTTTTCTGACTTTGCTTTTCTTCCAACCTCTTGTTTTGCATGTTTAAATTGCAAGCTCCTTCAGACAAGGTCCATTTCTCACCACAGATTTATAGTGTCTGTCATTTGTGGTTGTGCTGCAAGACAAACAACCACGAAGGCTGCAAAGGCGAAGGCTGCCACTCATGCAAGAGGTTTCAGCAGTTCTATTCCACTTTGTCTAAAACATTGAAATAAGGCCACTTCTGGTGTTGTGCACATTTTAATCCTTTGCAGAGACATTAACCCTTTGACATTAGTCCCTCTAATTGGACTTTGTTTCATTATCTGAACTTTTTCCCTTAACATGTAAAAATCGTGTTGTTGGCTGGTTGCCAAGTATGAGAGTCCACAAGTAAATGAACAGCATTTCAGCAGGAGTTCAAGAAAGAAATACTCTCCTGGTATTGAATTAGGCTGTATTTCTTCATCCCATCTATAACAGAAAGGAAGCAGATGGAATAAAAACCACAGAAAGCAGAAGAAAAGGTAGAAGGAAGGAGAGACTCTAGGAGTTCAAGTACACATTTGAAAGATAAAGACTAAACAAGACTAGCTGCTCTATGGACAGTGATTTTCATAAAGGGGGCAGGGCTGAGACAAAAAATACTATATTTGACACATATTTAATAGGGATCTCCAGCAGAAATATTTTGTAAGGATTCTTAGTGGAATATACATAGGATGATTTTAAAGAACAGTCCTGGGTTTGATACATAATATTCACATGGAGTTCCCTAGCTTTTGGAAATGTGCTGTCTAGCCTAGGAGTCCACTTCTTACAGGAAGGGCCTTTGAATAACGTTTCAGACATTCCTGACCTGCCCCCTAAAAGATTTTCAGTATTGTTTTTTAAAAATAACTTTTTTTATTAAACCCATTTACGTGGGATAAATGAGCAAATACTGTGATCTATTTTCTTTGTTTTTATTTAACATTTTGGATATCTATTGGGATAAGGACTATCCTACAACATAGAAAGGACAATCCCATTTCTGTGGAAAACAAGGCACAAAGTCTTCTGATAAATAGCACAAAAATTGCTTTGCTTTTTAGGCAGGCAGCATTCTCCAGCTGAAAGACTTAGATATTAGAGCAACAAGTGTATTAGTGTAGTGAAGCTGACATTATCAGGTGTTGTATATGAGAAAAGTCATTTATGAGTTGTCAGACAGGTATTATTAAAAGACTATTCAGAAGAACACAGTACATCATTGTGACTGTCACTGTGCTCGCTGCAATCACCAAACAACCAGGCACAGTTAAACAGAATGTTTCTTTCACTTTCAGGGCAAATTACACTCATGGTTTATTTATGTGCTGGATTCATTGCATTTAGGCACCCTCTGTAAGTGTTTTATGACAGCTCTGGTGGCACAGACCTGTGACTCAGTACTGGTCAAGTGGGATGGATGGATGGATGGATGGATGGCAGCTGACTGGGAAGCAGACCCCCTGCACTTCCCCAGTGTGGAAGGTGGGGATGAGGAGCTTTTGGAGGTGGGGGGATGCTGACCCTTCAGGTCCAGTCTCTCTCTCTCACCTGCCAGCAGTTTTGGAGGACAGGGTCAGGTGACTTTAGGCAGCATCCTGACCCTGATTCCAGACAGGATGGGAATCCAGGAGCTTCCATAGCTGCTCCTACCTTGCTGCCTCACCCCAGACTCTCGAGCTGGGACTCTCACTGTCCTCTGTCTCTGCAGCATCTTATATACACTTCAGCTGCACACCACCTGGAGCAAATTGCAATTCTTCCCTGGGCTTCCCCACAGCCACAGCTATTTACATAGGTATTTAAATGCACACCAAAGAATGAAAGTTAGCCCTAAATTTAGGATTTGAACAGACACTGTTGTCTGAATCCCTATGAACATTTTTAGGTCACATACTGCATTTGGTCTACCAAGCCTTGATCCTCTAATCTCTCCACACATTGAACTTCCATTGACTTTAACCTGCCCAGCCATATCCTTTAAAGCCAATCTCCCCCAATTATTGCACCACGTGAAGCCCCGCTGGACCTCTAAATCTTTCAAGAGGTTTATAATTTGGTGCATTCCCTAAGGAAAACTTGGACGGGGTCCAGGGAACAAGGCTAATTTAGGAGGCAGGAGAATATGTCTTCTGAAGAAATGGCTCCAAGACCTTAACATGTTGGGCCGTGAAAAAGGAGCAGGTGAGATAGGATTTAATTACAGTGTTCAAGTACCTAAGGGTAGAGCACAGAACTAGGTCTGAATCTCTAGCAAAAAGGTAAAATATGAGGTCATGGGCTGAAATTGAAGTGTATATCTCTCAGCAGAAGGCTTCTCTGTATATGTAATAATCCAGCAGACAAGGTAATGGAAAGTGGTAGTAGATGCAGAAACCAATTTATTACCATTGCAGTGTGACCAGGTGGCCCTGCTGATGGTTCTTGTCAGTTATAAGTGGCTCTTTTTCTATGCTTTTTTGGTGTTTCAATTTACTGTGCTATTTGGGACGGCTTCTTCAAAGTTGAGCTTCTGGGGATTGAAAATAGAGGCAATACTTAAAGGCTAACAGTAAGAAATATGTAGCTATTTTTTCATTAAATGCTCTGAAGTTTATACACACAGTGTAGTAGATCTGACAAAATGGCATCACTCCCTCCATGGTCTGGTGCTAAACAAGAACACAGAAAATACTGTGCAATTCTGATGAGCTTCTGGCAGGTGAAAAGTAAGGTTTCTGTGACATCACAAATAGAAATGTGGTACTGGGAATTCCACCTCATTCACCCGATTAATATTTATGCAGTAGGGGAAAAATAAAAGATCCAGTCTGGGATCTGAGCATAGCATGGGAAGTATGAACTTAAGTTTCCTTTAAAAAAAAAACAAACAAGGTGTCTCTTCACTGACTTGCAATGGTTTGTATTTAAGTTTTGAATCAGTTTGTACAGGAAATGGCCCAGTTTCAGCTGGTGCCTCCAACTGTGAAAAATACCAGAACTTGTGGAGGCAACAGGGGCATCGGTCTGCCCTTTTGCAAGCTGAGTAGTTCCATTTTCAGCCATTTCCAATCACTTAATCATGTACTAATGAAAAAGCTACTCAGAGAAAAGGTTAATGTGAGATTTAAGTTGGATTTATAGGTCATCAATAAGCAAGTTATTTTAGGCAGTCTACACTGGCGTTGCAAATTTCCTAAACAGTGTTCGGAGCTGATTTATTCACTCCACCAGAAGTGAGAGAAAATAATGAGTAAGGCAGCAGTTCTTTCTGCCAATATTGCTATATACGCTCTGACCATTTATTTTTTTTTTAATGGCAAATGTCCTGTTAACAAGTTTGATAGACTAATCCCAAGACTACAGCATCTGTAGATTAATTGGGGATGGGGCATGCTTAAGGCTGCTACATCCTTCAAAGGTTCCTGCTGAAGTACTGAGACTTTGATTGCTTGCCATAGCTTCTCAGAGGACTGTGCGGGTCCCCCCTAGCAATGGAGATGTGACAAGCTAAATCGAATGCTCCCAGGAGATCAGTTCTGATGTCTCATGGTGGAACATGGGGTTCTGGGCTGGACTGATGAGACTCAATCAGGCAACAAAGATTACCTGTCAAAAGTTGTCATCCTAAGCTCCTTCTGCACTCCCTGGAGAGAGACAGACTCTTCTAACATGCAGCTCATTTTCAGGAAAACACTGAAAACTGGTCACACAGACTGTGCCCAACAGGTCATCTTTCCAAGGAGGATTATGTTTTTGGTTTAGACTCCTGGAGTCCTTTCATAGGTTATGGTTGCAACTGCATGAAAATATATCCCAATAGCCATAATTGTAGCCACCTAAACTCAAAGTTTTGTCTTTTCTGAGGCTTTCCTTGACACTTTGGTACCAAGACAACTTAAGTCAAACCAAAATTGTCATCTACCAGCCTCAGGTTTTTTCATTCAGTATCTGACAGACATAATAATTTAAAAAATGTTATTATTGCTTCTTTATAAATTGTTACAATTTCTGTTAATTTTCTAGAGCAGACACTCTTTTCTCTAGGGTTTGGACTGCTGCATAGCAGAAATCATAAATTAGACCTTGCAAGACAATTTAACATTTCAAAGTATATTTCACTGCAGCTCAGGATGGGAACAACTTTGTTAATTTCCTAAAAACAGGAACACTTGAAAGAATTCATATTAAAAAATACTTTCTTCTAAAATTAGTTTCTGTTATTTCAGAAAAGGCATTTCATTAATGCTGGCAAAATGCTTCCCTAAATTAATTTTTGAAAAAGAGGAACTGGAGTATTTGACCTATTGTAATGGTTTGGTTTAGTTTGGTTTGGTTTGGTTTGGTAGGCAATAATTTTTCTCACAGTTCCATGAAAAGAATATTTTTTTCATAAATAGCCTTTGAATAGCTTTAATTTTTATTCCATCCCATCTACTCACATCTTTCCTCAGTCAAATCTTTTAGCTATGCTAAAACCCCTACTACATCTAATTTTATTTTGCAGCTCAAAATGATTAATTCCCTCTGTGCACTAGTCAATAAAATGAATAATGCAGCAATGACACTTTTTACAAAAAGTTTGAAGTATTGCTATGGATTGTTTTATTAGATTATATATCTATAAAATCTAGTTATATTAATCAACTTTAACAAAATAGTACTAGACAGCAGAGTCATAAACATGCCAAACCAAGACTGTGTGAGCTTCAGCAGAAGACACACCTCAGCAATCTGTTTTGCTCTGATTCAGCCAGTCATTTGGAGCAAACCACCAACTGTGTTTAATCCTTTGTTGTTGTTGATGTTGCTCTTTGGTGTGGTATCATCTGAAGAACTGTCTTTAGTAACGACAGTAAATAAGAGCTGAGTAGCTAATGGAGAAAAAGAATGTCTCTGACCAAGAGATTTCTCATGGAAGAAATTCTAGATTCAGTTATTATAGCAAACAGTGCTCTTTGACCATATAGTTTATTTCACTCAGGAAATTGTTTTATGTTAAGCTAGTGACAGAAGCTTGGTAAGGACATCTTTTGCCAAAAAAAGCTACATGCCTCTGGAGAGTAGTTTTCCAGAATTATTATTTTTTAGGGTAAACATAGTGACAGACTGAGAATTAGTTCACAAGATGCTCTGAGGGTAAAATTCAATCCTGTTTCTAGTAATACATTACATAAGATGAAGTGTAAAATGTACAGGTTTTTGTCTTTAAATTTGATGTAAAATTTAATTCCAGAAGTTTTGTGGTGCAAAATATTATAGAAATTATATACACAGCCTTTTCTTCTTTTGTTTCCTCCATGGTCTTTCCTTCATAATTGTAAAAAATCTTTCCTCCATAATTCCTCAGTGGTCTTTCCTCCATAATTGTTATATTTATTTTGTTGAGTACCTTATGGAATCTTGAAAAAGAGACACTAACATAGAAAATGTCCTTGAGTAGATGGAATTATCTTCATTTGAATAAATGGGGTTTAATTAATTTCTGGCTAAGAATAAATTATCTTTTACTCTTCAAAATAGATTGAAAATCCACTTAGATGAAAGAACGATATTAAATACACAACAGCAAACGGTGGGGTTGCATTGACCTGTCAAAACTTTAGAAATAGTTACTTTAGGTGGCTGAAGTAGTTTGAATGATAAAACCATCCAAATATCACCTAAGCCAAAATTGCATAAAGAAACATAAGGCAGTAACCAGCTAAATGGTCTTCCCATAAGATCACTGAAAATATTTTCATCTATATTTTGAAATTATACTTTGTTCTTGATTCCACCTCAATTTAGAATGGCCAAACTCCCTAGAACATCCTCATGTCTTTAGTACTGAGGCACAACTCGGTAATGCTTTTATCAGTTTTTTAAAATGCTTTCTAATGCTTTTTAAAAATTATCCCTGATGTGACCATAAAATTAGCATTCTGTGATTTATCAGTATTACTAAAGCCTTCAATCAGCCTCATGAGCCTCTAGGGGCTCGCTGGCCAATATTTGTGTGTATATATGCCTGTCATGATCTGCCTTCTATATGGTCATTTGTGCTTTCCATAGTTCTTTGTGCCATGCCATGTTCAGAGTTATAGGCTGTGGGTTCCTTGGGCAGGGACTCATTTCTGTGAATTTACTGCATTTCACACAATAAAAACCAGGTTCCTTATGTGGCACCCTGGTTCTACCACAATACAAATAACATTTCTTTATACTGGCGCAACTCCTCTGAGCCAAAGGAGTCACAGAAAGAGGCAGTGAAGAAGCAGAGATTTCATCACTTTAAAATCATGTCGTGTGAAGCACGTCTTTCTGTAAGATGTTATCCAGAGGAAGCAAAAACAATATTTTGAGAATTCTAGTGATATTTTTTAATCCACACCAGCCTACTATTAAACACTTTCTGGATCTTTTAATATATTGACATAGCAGCAAAAAAAATCCTGCCTTAGGCCAAATTTTCTAAGCCACAGATCCAACGGCAGATATGATGCTTTTAGTAAATTGAAAGGGGGAGCTGTAAGAGTGGTTTAGATGATTCATATTATGCCTCTGGGCTGAGTCTCAGCTCAGAGTTCTCTGAGTCAGCCTTGGTGTTCCCTTATTGGGAGACAGAGCATTGTTAGAAAACACCATTTTGGGGCTAAAGCAACTCTTCTGTTATAACAGCCCTCTGGCACTGACAAATGTTTAGCTCCCTTTAACAGCGAAGCTCCCTGTGCATGCCAGCTAAATCCAGTGTGCTGCTTCTGAGTCATCTTTGCATCAGATCTTCATTTCTGAATTTTTGTTTTAAGTGCTTTAAGCACCAATTAACTCAGCTTCTACATGTCCTTGCTTTTGATCCCCGGGTTTATCAATGCTGCCTGTGTGTTGGCTTCCATTCCGGTTTAGGTGTGGAAACAGACCTGCTCACTTGCCTGGCACGGCCACTGGGGCCTGGTGAGTGCAAAGACTTGGGGCTGGTGGCTATCAGTGCTTTGGCCCACCTGCCCCCATCCCACGGGAAGACCCACCCAGTGACCTATGCTTAGAGCAGCCCAGGCTGTGAATAAAGCAGGACTTTCTTTTCTGGGAACAGATCTTCTGCTTAATGACATTCATGAACTCAGAAGAGATGATGCTCTAATGGCAGCAGCAGAAGAGGCTTCCCATTGCCCAGGAGCTGCAACATTTGCTTTCTAGACCCACTGTCTTTAACTCTGCCCATACTTTTCAGCAAAGTCCATCAGCCGCCAAGCTTCAACATCCTCTGGCATGGCACAATCCTCCTGCCAGCAACAAAAACTACTCTGAAAGGGAGATGAGATTACAGGGCTAAACCTAGTGAGCAAGATGGTACTGGAGTCTTTGGCCTGTTGTGAGAAGAACCTCCCTGGAAAGGGAGAGTCCCAAGTCCTGCTCCTTGTTCCCTCTCATCTATTTGTTGCAGTTTATTGGTGACACTGAGGCTCATAGTTTGAATTTCTAAGATGGGTTGAGTTATGGCTTCACATGTAACTGTAGAGCATGAGCTCACCATTTCTGACCAATGCCAGATCACTTAAAGTAACATATAGCTCAAAAATATCAACCTTTACCCTAACTCTAAAGGCATTTCCAGCTCTCTGTGAAAGCAAGCCTTTGTCTCAATCCATGTGAGCCATCCCCAAATCCCTCTTTCCCCATACTAGACAATTCCATCCTTGGGTCCTGTCCTTTAGACTTTTTGCTCACTTTGCAAGTCAAGACAGAGACACAGAAGACCTAACAACAGATGCTGTTCGTGTTCAGCAAGTTTACAAATGCATGCTTCAGGCACCTCCAGAGTCAAGCAGCTTGGCTTGCCAAGGGCAGGTATGCCTGGGCTGCCTCCTGCCTGGCTCTGGGCTGCCCTGAGAGCTGTTTCTAGACCCAGTGGGAGGTTATGGGCCATGGGGCAGCTCCCTCGTGCCTGCCCAACCAAGGCTACGAGGAGAGTCCTGTCCCTGCTTGCAAAGTATCATTCACTGCAGAGCATCCACCAAGAGAAGGGAAGCATCAGGAGCACCAAGGTGTTTGACATAAATAGGACAAAACGAACCTGAGGGGATTTCTCTGCACCACTAGTGCTCAGTTTACCTCTGCTGTCCCAGCCAGCTCTGCAGGCCAGAGAGACTTCTAAGCTCCTCTGCACTTCTGTGGGGAGTGGATTTGTAACATATCTTTTGGGAAAGGGAAAAAATTGAAGGTATTTAATTTAGCCACTGTTTCTGGTGAAATGTAGAAGCACCTCGTGTTTTGAAATTCCTAAGTCTCATACCAGCTGTTGCCAAATGAGAGGCACTCAGCATTGCTGAATTCATAACAACAGGCACACAAACATGTGACTGCTTATCTTCACTTGTGTACTCCTGTTTGTCATAAGCTCCTCAAATATGCATTAGTGAGGCACACCCCCATATGGAAAATGTTGCGCAGAATAAAGCTCTCAAGTTTTCTTGAAACAAGTGGAAAAGGAGAATTCAAAAATCTTGAAATTAGTATAATTTTATTTCCTTAATTACCTGTTCTTTAAGTACCTATCAGAGTAAACTGAAATCTTGCTGCACAAATGTTAATTTGAGATAAAATGGGGTTTGATAAAGAGCATTTACACTAATTATCATGGCCATGTATCAACAGAGTACACATGCTTGAGGAAACCTTCCTAGCTGTCTTTTTAATAACCCTTAAAATAGAACTTTCACAGTCTGGTAGGCATTTCTACAGTAGCATTTAAACTGTCTCTGAAGAATTGCTTTCATATACACTATTTGACTGGCACCACTACGCTCTCCCAAAACAAATCCTTGGAGTTAGTAGTCCCACTATTAGTAGTTAGTATTTTATCTTGCTTGCATAGGTTGAGGTTCATAACTGAAAGAGTTCTTTGGACATCCAGAATGCTGACACTGTCTTCAGCCTGAAGCATGCAAATGAATAGTGGACACTGCTGCTTTCCCACATATCTACATTGTATAGGGAAATGGAGTGTGGTGAGGGGGCTTTGTAGCAGTAAACATACAGCAGGTAAACTCTATGGCACTCTGCATCTTGCCCTGAGAAGAGGAAACTCATCAGTATTTCAGGTAGAAACGCATAAAAGCCTTCTGCTTGCCTGTACCCTCACAGGTATGATGTTTATTTAGGGTACTTTCAAATATCTTTGGAATTGTTTATGCAAGTTAACATTTCTTTACTTAGCTGAAGGTCATCTATGACAGGAATTTACTAAAAATTTGATGTTGCCAGGCAGGTACTGCATCCAAATTAAAGGGGAACTTAACCTTTTGCAAAATTACACAACTAGATGTAAATAACTCACACAGAGGCAATGTTAATTACTTATCACAGCACTCAGTCAAAGATTAACATGTCTTGTTTCACCATTGCCTTTCCTGTATTGGCACGTCCTTGGTCTCCTGTCTCATGTGCAGGGTGCAGCAGGAAACCCCAGGCTGCAGAACGGTAGGGACAAGTCACTAAAATCCGTATAGTAATATACATTTTCAGTGGGAGCAAGATGAAGGTCTGTCAAGCAACTCTCAGTCTGATAGTTGTCAATCTCTCACTGCAAGGGAAACTCCTAGGAATCTAAAATCATGACAGCCTTCCCAATGACTTGAAGGGATAACAGTAGTGCATTACAGCAAACACATCGGGAGTACATCCCAGGCTGTCTAATAAGCAGAGTCTGCTAACTATTTGCATATGTGCGAATATTCCACCAGCGTAGATGTTATATTTTAATAACATAAATATAATATGATAAAATGCAATGGAAAAAGCTTAACAAGTATGTGAATATAAGCAATTTTAGAGTGGTGTTATAATTTTCTGTATATTTATACACAATCTGATTCTGATCAAGGTAGTTAATTTTCATCTGCTGGAGCAACTGAAATTTTAAATTATTACAAATCTTCATTTATTTATTTGTTATCATGCAGCCTACTTATTAAGCTCAGAGAATGATTCTTACAGGGCTTGTTGAAGCCTTGAGGATATATTTTTTGGGAAGTGGCACAGCTAGTATTCCCCTTACTGTGCATCCTTGTGTTGCTTTTACACAGGGCTCAGTTTTTCTCCAGGAAAGACTGAGAGTAACTCTGCTTTTCACTGCTTTTGGGCATCATCTTGCAAAGTGGGGCTTGACTAAAGCAACATGGCCCTGTGGTTAATAATACATGGTGCCTTTGTTGCTGCAGGCACTGCCACGTGTTCACATAACTTCTGGCGATGAAAGATGAACAAGACCGATTCCATGTTCTCCCACCAGCAAAAAGCATAAAAACTGTTCATTTACTGCAGTTTAAAGAGGGAGAGGTGGCAGTGAGAAACCTGTCAGCAGTAAGTGGCCTGGTGTGGGTGGCCAGAGGCAGCGACATTGCTGGTTTCTTGTCATGGCCACTCTGCCTTCTGTGGGTGATTTGCAATTTATGCCCAGATGAGGTATGCAGAGAAATCTGTATTTCATACAGCTGCATGGCCCTGTCATCACTTTGGCTTGGGGAGCCAAAGTTGCACTAGTTATAGTCTTTTACCATTTTTAAGCTTCTTTTAGGAACAGTGGGGACTAAGATATGTATTAAAAAACAGCCAGAGAGAGCTCGAAGGTTTTAAATCAGAGTGTTTACTGCTAGACAAATTTTCCCTTTGGAGAGACACACTTTAGAAGTGGATGACATTTTACAAAAGCAAAGGCCTGCAACTTTTTGAAGATCAAACCTTCTTATATATTTAGTGATAAAAAGATCAAAAACTTTAGCCTTAAACTATATGGTGCATTAGGGTAGGAAGGCACTGAGTGCTTAAACTTAGAGCATTTTTTTCTACCATTTATTTAAGCAGAGAGGTATTAAAACTGTCAAATAGTTACTTCTTTTTATACTTTTAAACTACTTATTGTTGCTCTCCTGTTTCCT
>VZTJ01011332.1:1001175-1163297 GCA_013397795.1 Orthonyx spaldingii | reverse complement strand
CAGCGGCCACAACCTTCCAAAAGTGACTCCAGCTGGGGGAGGCGTTCGGCAGGGAGCTACAGCCTGCGCACACACCGGGCAGCCCAGCGAGAAGGAAACGAGAAG
Source organism: Orthonyx spaldingii (assembly GCA_013397795.1). Lineage (NCBI taxonomy): Eukaryota > Metazoa > Chordata > Aves > Passeriformes > Orthonychidae > Orthonyx > Orthonyx spaldingii. Next base: position 1,163,192 of record VZTJ01011332.1, on the reverse strand, counting down.
GGCCTTCGTATAGAGTTCTGAATGCAGGTTTATTAGGAGGGCCCACACAGGAAGGGCTTCAGGGACGAAGACCAGGAGCAAGGGACTGACAAGGGGTTTTAGATGGGGGGAGGATAGGGAGCTACAACCAATGGGAGAAGAGGAGCGGGGCGGAACAGAGGCGGGACAAGAATGTGGGAACCAACGAACACTACCTAAGGGATTACTGACAACCAGTCAGCCAACAGGGCATTGAGGAAAGGAGAACTTTCTGGTAGAAGGGGAAGAACAGGGAATGTTGCTGCCGGCCACTGCTGATTCTCAAGCTGCCTGGTGGCCTGAGAGCGACCGATCTGTGCCTGGCCTTTTGCCAGACCTCTGTGGCCATCAGGCTCTGCAGATTTAGTCGCTTGGCAACAGCCCAAGCAGTTGCAGATCCCAGATGCAGGGCAGCCAGGAAGCCTCGAACAACGGCTACATGGATTTATAAGGGGGACGTGCGAGGGAGGAGAATAGGGACTGACAAATCAGGGGATGACAAAGGATGATGACAGGTAGCTACCAACATTCAAACGGGGGAGGAACAAGTTTAAACAAACCAATGGGGATAACAGAACAGCCAAAGTCTCTGGAACAATATGAATATTAACACAACGCTGAGGGAAGAAGGTCGGAGACTGACAGCCTAAAGCCTGGGAATCTCCCGAGCCATGCCTTCCTCCGCCTCCTCAGGCTCACTGCCCTGAGGGGGAGAGTCGAGCCAATGGATGTTGTTCAGTTCCCTAGAGGAGGCAGACTGGGTCACTGCCACAAAGGGGGACTATTACAGATGATGTTTACAAAGATCATTTGGTTAGGCTGATGAACTGTCTGCATCGTTGGTATTACAGGTAGTTCAGGCGGACCCAGTGTCATGTCCCCAACAACTAAGATGTTTTGAGGGCCATCCGGGAGCCCCATCTGGGTCGTAGGGATTTGGTAAGTTATCTCTCTGTCCAGTTCCACAGACAGCAAGCTGGATAACACCCAGCTGTCTGCATATGGGTGGGCCTTGGGGAGGCAGTGGGTGGAACAGGATAATTTGGCTGCTGATTTACTGTCCCAGTGCGGTGCCGATCCGCGCTCCGCTGCCCGTTTCCCTGATGGTGGTGGCATGCAGGACAGCTTCCTCCTGAATATCTTCCATACGGCTGGCCATTCCTATGCTGTCTACAGGTCTTAGCGAAGTGACCAGGTTCGCTGCAATGGAAACACCTTTTTGAGTCTTGGTTACTGTTCATAAATTCAGCCACCCCCCTGGCTATAACCATGGCTGATTTGTGTTCGGCAGAGGTTAATTTTGAACAAGGCTTGATCATCATATCCAGTGTTGGTTCTGGCTCCAAGGAGAGACCTTTGAGAATCCTCCTGCACGCCTCATTCACGTTGGTCTTTGCCAAATTAGTGCTTTACGTGCCTCGGGATTCTCCACCTGCCTCTACACCAAAACCTTGAGTCTGTCTATTTATGAATGACTCATCTGTGGCTTGTCGGATGTCCGAAAAGTTTAACGAGGGGGTGGTGTCATCAGGGGTTTGAAGCAGTGCTAGTTCAGCAGGTCTCTTTATATCTGATAGTTCCTCCTCTGGGAGCTGCGCCTGGTCCTGAGGCCTCTCAAAGTCACCTTCTCTGCTCAAATCAGCTACTGACATGCCATTGCCCCCACCATCAATCCGATATTTATTTTGTACTCCTTTGAGGTATTTTTTCCAAATCCTCTCCCATAAGAGACACTCGGTGGGAGAGAAGAGGCAGGACAAGATATTCTTAATATCATGGGGCACCAGTGTTAGAGCAGAGAAAGTGGCCTGAAGCAAGTTTTTAACGTATGGTGACCCTCTGCCGTACTCCTTAGCAGCCTTGCACAACTCCCTTAATTGTTGGTATGGCACTGGCTCCCATTGGGGGTGCCTACCCCTCCCGGCATAAGTTACTGGGGCGGCAAAGGATGACATTCTGTTTGCCAGTTCCAAGTCCCCATCTGAGGCTGCTTGCCTCTTCAGAGCTACCCAGGGGTCCTCTGACTCAGTATCTGAATCAGAGGCCTCATTATCAGCCATATTCAGGGAGGAGGGAAGCCTTAGAGGATGCCGGAGAACCGGAGTAGCTTGTTTTCGATAGCTAAGGAATGCCAAGATGGCATCTTTCTGGTTTCCGGCTGGGCCTCTTCCAGTTCCGGTGGTGTGGGAACCGGATGTGGGAAAATTCCCATGGGTGGAGTCAGTGCCCGAAGGGGTGGGGCCAGCTAAGGGGCAGTCCTGATGGTGTGGGAGGGACCCGACGCAGACACACCCATCGATGCGAGGGGAGGACCTGACATGGACACACCCACCGGAGCAGGGGGAGGATCTGATGCAGATGGGGCAGAGTCTAAGGAGAAAGGGGACTTGACGCCATTTTGTGGATTTCTGGAGGGGGGACCAAAGGCAGGAAAACAGGGTAAAGAAGGAGAAGACAAGATGGCCGGTGCCATGCGGCCAGAGCCATCTTGAGACATGTTAAAACTTGACAAAACCAGGTATGAGGGTGGAGGTAAAAGGGTCTGGGCAGTGTCCGGGATGGCGTGGCCAGTGCCATCCTGAAAAGGGGACAGAAGAGATCCGGCGGGAGCAGGGAGACGTTGGCAGCCCCGTGCCAAAGGGCAGGATCTCCCTCCAGATTCCCCCTGAGATAGGGAAGAGGGGTTAGGGACATGGGGTGAGGAAAGAGGGTAAGCGTGTTTAGAACTGGGGTCCTCAGAACTTTCCCCAGAGTTTTCCCCAGTACACTGAGAAATAATAGAAAGTAAAGGAAGAAATTTCGAAACCAACAAATCCCCCCTAACTTGTAAACTGAACAATCCCTTCTGAAGTTTTTCCCAGAACTCCCAAGTTAAAATGGTTTCCGGAGAAACCTCCGAATAAAACTTAAAAAGCCAACGAATAAAAGACTTTAAATCCTTCTTTGAGAACTCAAAATCTCCCCTTTCAAGGGCTCCTACAACTTGGATGTAAGCTTCTCGCTGAGGCTTGGGTAATTTAGCACCCATCCTCTTCCTTCCAGCACCCGAGACAGAAGGAGAAAAGAAACAGAAAGACCCCAAATCTCAAAACTCAGCAAACTCTGGGTCAACAAAAAGTCTCGGGGTGGCTCGCAGGCTTCGGTTGGTCCTCACTCTCCCCTGGAGGGTCTCCGGCCACCCCTCAGATCACTCCCAATAGAACTCGGGAGATCTCTTCAGGGAAGTGGCAGCTCCGAACGCGACTTGATGTCCAGCAGGCAAAAGACAGCTGGAGACGCTTCCAGGGACATCCACAAGAGGTCCCTGTTCGGGCGCCACTTGCCGCGGTGTGCTGCTTTAGGTGGTCAGCGGCCACAACCTTCCGAAAGCGCCTCCAGCCAGGGGGAGGCATTTGGCAGGGAGCTGCAGCCTGCACACACACCGGGCAGCCCAGCGAGAAGGAAACGAGAAGGGTCCTCATATGGAGTTCCAAATGCAGGTTTATTAGGAGGGTCTACACATGAAGGGCTTCAGGGATGAAGACCAGGAGCAAGGGACTGACAAGGGGTTTTAGACGGGGGGAGGATAGGGAGCTACAACCAATGGGAGAAGAGGAGAGGGGCGGAGCAGAGGCGGGGGAAGGATGTGGGAACCAATGAACACTAACCAAGGGATTACTGACAACCGGTCAGCCAACAGGGCATTGAGGAAAGGAGAACTTTCTGGTAGAAGGGAAAGAACAGGGAACAAGGGGCGGGACGGCAGCAGGCCAATGGGGAAAGAAGAATTTGGGTACATTCAAATGAAAGCGCAAAGGATCTTGGGGGAGACCATGCTGCTGACCCTAGCCAGGGAGAGGATCCCAGGGAATGTCCCAGTTATGGGTTCCCTGGGCCTCTTGTTCAGTGGGCCTGTTGGCCCCTACAAATATTAGTATGAAAGTATTGCCTCCAAATGATGTATGCATTTTCCTTTACGCTGGCTGCTTGTGAATAATTGAACTTCAGATAAACATACTCAAATAAAAATCATACCTTGTTTTGTGTCTAATGAAATACCGGTTTGATTCATCTTTGTGTAGAATATTTTTCCCTCTCCCTATCATGGGTTTTTTTTTTCAGTCACATGAAAATGTTTCTCAAAATAGCCTTTACTGTCTCTTGGAAACTGGGCTCGCATTCTTGGTGGTATGCAGATGAAGAGATTTGCATTGGTCCCTCTTTAAATAGTATCACTACAATGAGATCAGGTATTCTGCAAGTGTTTGGCAGTAGAATGAGAAAATACATGGGTAAATATATCCAGTGTTTGTTAATGCAAAACCTCTCCAGTATTTATTCACCTAGTGAATCCTTCTTCCTTTATAGAATGAATAGAGAAGGATTTTTGGCTTTTGTTTGCACTGTAGATCTGTTGTGCAAATGAGATCTCTCATGCACTCTGTATTAGTTCTGTGTTCATGATACCCACTCTTGCAGAAAGCTTGTTAGGAGGAAAGGCAAAAGAAATTATCACTAGAATATCAACCATGCTTTAAATTGAAAGTGTAGAGTGAGATGCACAAGAGTGAAGTTTTATCAGTGTTGTAAACTTTATTTTAAATTTTTGGTGTCTTTCAAGGATAATACAGAACCCACTTTTGTCATTAAATTCTTTGTTATGAAGTTGATGATGTTAAAGAGATCTAATACATCATAGTACATTTGGTATCACAGCTGCTTGAAAGATGGATTCAGTAGCATAATTTAGATTTAGACAGCTCTAGGTCAGAATATTTTACGTTTGGGCATTGATGATAACCTTGAATACAATTTGATTTCTTTTATCAGGCTTATTATCTGGTAATATTTAGCGTAAGTGTGTTAAGTGTAGCTGACACTGTATGTTTGTTCTCATATTTTTGCTGGTTTAGAGTGAAGGAATGGCCTACAAGTCTTACTGCCATCTGTGGTGCTAAGGACAGGTTTCAGATCCTTATTATGTTTGGGATTTCCACATACCCTGCTTTGTAGACAACGGATGTTTTAACATAACCTGTACTATGCTGTGGTTTTCCAACCAGAAAGGGGTGAAGTCATGAACCAATGGTGACCTATCTTCTTTTTACGAGTACAGGATTGAAGTGGTGAAAGCTATTGCTACCAGATTTCAGAGCAGGAGAGCTTACTGTTAGCAGGGATTTAAAGTGACTAATTATAGACATATGGCTTTACCCGAAGGAGGTTGAGCTGTGAATGCACTCTCAAAGGCTTTCTTCTGCTCACTAAGGTTGTCTCTGTCTTGCCTGGTTTCATCTATTTATTTATTAATTCATTCTATCAAGGCACTGGTACCTGTGTGGGTTGTTGAACCTGTGTTGGTGAATACATGGAGCTGTGCATCATCACTTGCACTTGAACCTTCAATGTCTAACAGATTCACTCTGTTTAACTTAAATTGCCTGGTCAGAGAGTGGGTTCAAGGTTAGTGAGCTTGCTCATCCATCTTTTCATGTCCATATTGCTCTTAGTAGTCTGCCTGTAATTTATCTGCTGCCATCCACAGTGAACTTGGAACACCTACACATTCTTTTTGTTCTTGCAGTGGATTATGTTGAGCCATTTGTAGTAAAGGCTCATGCAACAAGGGATAGTGCTGTGGGGCAGATAGACTACAAATAAACAACTGCACACCTGGGCACACACTAATCTTTCTTCTAAGGTCATCTCAAGATGGTGCTTGAATACAGGATCACATCTGTAAACTGTGCATATGAATCAAATTTAACTTTGGTTGCAATGGCTAAAACTGATCATGGTCCTTTTTGAGAGAGATTGTAACCAAAACAAATCCATTCATACAGCCATTAGAGAGGTAATTACGGTATGAAGGCATACTCTTGGACACAGAGGAACTAACTCAGAAGAATGTGTGGGTGTGTCATCAGTTCCACGTTTATATGCAAGACCCTAGTGCAATATGGCCAATTATTTCAGCTGGATCTCTACTTTGTGGCATAGAAATGAGAGTGTTACTTCTCCCTTCTCTTGTTTTTCTCTGCTTTACTCTCACTGCAGTATGACCTGCTTCTCAAGAATGAATGTGACACCAGTTGATGCAGGTTATTGGAGGGTTACAGTTTTGGAGGAGGTATATGTCTGGAGCAGCATTTGAAAGTCCTGTCCAAATGTACGCTTGCAATTTTTCACCATTTTTGTAACTTTGGCTGCTCATGGGTACACAGACAACCAAAAACATTAATGCTATTTGGTTAACCTGGTATTCTTCTTTATGCTTTATTTTTTAAAATTTTATAAATAATCATATCAGAAGAAAGAACATGTATGGAAAATTGATTAAAAAATAGATAAGTAGTCTTTTCAAATAATCTGCTATAGTGTTATTGTAGTTCAACATTTTTATCCTCCAGGACACAAAATAAAATGTACCTCTTATGGAGAAAGAACACTGCACTCAATATACTTGGCAAGTACTTTTCTGAAGTGAATGATCTGAGCTTTATTCGAGTAAAGCTTATACAAATCCTATGTGAATAGAACCCAACATACACATATTAAGTTTGTCCCTACAGAGTGTAAATGAGTTGGGGACAATTTTATGGTATTAAGATTTCAGCTTCTGAAATGTCTGTGCTGAAGTAGGCTTCTGGCAGGACCTGTGACACATGGAGAGAGAAGCCCACGCTGGAGCAGGTTTGCTGGCAGGACTTATGACCCTGTGGGAGACCCACACTGGAGCACCCGTGTCTGAAGGACTGCATCCAATGGAAGGTACACATGCTGGGGCAGTTCCTGAAGTGTGGCCCATAGGAAGGAGTCACACTGGAGAAGTTCATGGAGGACTGTGGCCTGTGGGAGGGACCCATGCTTGAGCAGGCAAGGACTCCTCCCCCTGATGAAGCAGCAGTGGCAGAGATAATGTGTGAGGAACTGATTGTAAGTCCCATTTCCTGTCCCCTTGCAGCTTGTGGGTAGGAGGTAGAGAATCAGGAATAAAGCCAGGGAAGAAGGGAGAAAAGGTGCTTTAAGATTTGGGGTTTGCTTCTCATTATCCTACCGTGATTTGATTGGTAATAAATTATACTAATTTCCCAGAGTCAAGTCTGTTTTGCTTGTGCCAGTGACTGTTGAGTGATCTCTCACTGACACACACATGGGTCCCTCTCTTGACCCATGAGTCATTTATCATATTTTCTCTCCCCCTGACCAGTGAGGAAGGGAGAGATACAAAGACTTTGGTGTGTATCTGGTGTCCAGCCAGAGTCAACCACAACGACTCTGTGAGCTGATTTTTGTGTTAGGGTGTGCTCATATAATTTGGTAATATCAAATGACAAAGAGGATCTGGAGAGTCAATCAGATAGTGCTGCAGACCTTAAGTCTCCATGGTGTGTTTCAATGGTTTTGTGTTGCATTATTCCTGTCTGGGTGCAGTGTAGTGAAACACCTTTAGCAGTTGGAGTGCATTAGGTATTCTGCAGGAAACTGTTTTTTGGGTTTGCTTTCATCTTGAACAAGTGTATGTAGTTTGAATGTCAAACCTACTTCACTAACGATAGGGGGTTAATTTCAAAAAGATAACTATGGATTTGAACCAAAAAGCTAGTGCTTGTACACCCTAGGACTGCCTAATCTACATTCCAGAAGGAATTCTCCAAAGCAATACCCTTTTTCCAACAAAATTCTTTAGCAGCTGAAGCATGTTAACTTAAATTCTCAAATTAAAGGAAAACAGCCCAAAGTAAAGAGAAAGCATGGGAAATACCGAGTCCAAACAATTTTGAGAAGTTATAAGCAACTGAAAAAATGGGTTTTAAATGGAGAGAATTAGACATACCTCTTTGTTTTGCTAACAGTGCCCACATATCAAGATATCTGCTTTAATATTAAAAATACTTACGGGTGTCTGGTACAGTGGTTGGATTTCTTTATCTGTTAAGCTCCTGTTAAATGTGAGAAACTTTGTACAATGCTGGTTTAGATTGTAAAGTCTGTGAATGCCTGTTTCTCCTAACCTGGCACAATGTTCACTGCCACTCAAGAGCAGGCTGTCTGGCAGACAATTTTTTGCTGTGCTATTGTACATGGAACCCCTCTTTGTTTAGAACACTTTCAGCTCTGCCTACAGAGCGACACACTAAGAATGGCTAATTTTTGACAATTGGGATTTTAGTGCCTTTTCTACTGCCACAAAGAAATTTTTCAGAAAGCTGTTGTTTGGATGCCTGGTTCTTTGTCTGAAACACTAAGAGCACTTTTCCTCCCCCATTATTATATCAAGTGTATATGTTTTTTAGAAAATACACAGTACATCACTTCATTGTTATGCTGCATATTTCTTAGAGACATAAAATTTGACTTTTAATGAAAATCCCTATGTGGATGTAAATAGAATTAATAATTTTTAATTTTTTAAGGAAATTAGTATTTTAAATCTGACCTTCCCGGCCCGAACACCTAATTTGTCACTTACCCTGAAACTTTCACTCAGGTCAAAACAGGCAGGTTCTGATTTATTTCTGACAGGGATCTGGCCCACTTTCCGTATTTTTATCTTTGTACCGCAGCAAACCAGTGATACTCCTCAGGAGTGGCAAGCTGATCCCAGCAGCTTGCTTTATGCTTTCTCAAACTACTTATTTATGTATCTTTCTTCAGACCTGAAGTCTCACACTGCAGTGGAGAGCGAAAGACAGATGTTGCTGTGTTTTACCCAGTCACAAAGTTCTTCTCCTCACATGGTTCCCCTGCTTCTCTGTGTTCTGCTGTTCAAACCAGGAATGTTCAGTAGCACAATGCAAAAGGCAAGGTAAATGTTTAACTTGATTTTGTAAGAGAAACAGATTTTCATCTTGTATTGACTTTGAACTAGGAAAACTGCGATGTTCAGAAACTAGCAAACAGGAGAATCCTTTGTAATGGTGATTTTTGAAAAGAGGTCATCCACAGCATGGCATCACTCTGTGCCCCTTACATATGGAAATGGTAGTTCTAATCTCCTTTAAGAGCATGGTGGCTGCCCCTGCCCAAATGCAGCAGCACTAATGCCTTGCTGTAGATCTTGGGTGCTGCCACCAACCATAGAAAGCATGTGCAATTCTTTCTTTGGTCAATTTTTTTTACAATTTATGTTTCCAGGCAGTATGTGCTACCAAAACCAGAGATACCTGGAATTACTAGGCTGTATTTATATGGTTGTATTTATCTGCTAGCTAATATAGGGCTTAAGAAAATCTCATCATATTACAGAAAGTATAGTCCAGACCCCAGTCTGAGCAGTTTCCCATATGAATCATATGAAAGATATATTTCAGAAACAGAAAGCACCTTATAGGGAACAGGTCTCAGTAGGACTAGAAAAGGACCTGGATCATCTTTTTCATATTAATTTGCAAGATCAAGTTATCAATTTTTTTAGTGTTGACTGCTGCCCTTGTGGTGTGTCATTTTCTTTTCCCCATCAGGATTACAACTAGACATGTTGACAATTTTGAAGTGAAAATCAGGTATATATGAGTGATCTTAAAATATAACTTGAATCTAATAAATTATATTTTTGAAAATACTTCTGGTTTGTGGTTAAGGAAAAAATATACTATAGTTACTCTAAGGCTGGACTAAGAACCTGTTCATGCTAAGTTTAAAAGGTGCCTTTTGGAACCCCCTACTCAGTTTATATATGGGGACAGCTAGGTTTCCCTCATCAGTACAAAATTTTCCTAGCTGCCTAGTGCTATGCTGCTGGGCATACTCAGAGTTGTTGGCTCCTGGATCCTGCTGAACTCTGACTGGGATTCAGAGAATAGATCCTACATTTTCTGATGTGCTTGAGTTCTCTTTGTACTCTGTAATAAATAGTGGTATCAGCCCTAAAATTCTCACTTCTCTAGGTTAGTGCATCAATACTTATACATTTCTGATTCCTTGTTGATTTATTATACAGTGATAGAACACACTAAAATGCTCCATCAAAAAAGGGAAATAATGACTATTTGCCTGTAATTATGCTTCTAAATTCTCAAGGGAACAAAAAACCCTGAAGAAAATGGGTATTTGTTAGTAAGAAAGTTATTAAAAACCTGTTTTAATTAGTTTGCCTTCAGAATTTCTTGCTGTGTTGTCTTGTGTGTTTCATCAGCTTTTCATAAGTTAGAGCCAACTCTCACTCCATGCAAGTATTAAAGAAGTTTTAATGGTCTGGATAATTTTCAGAAGAAAATTAATTAAAGAAACTGTTTTCCTGGTGGCTATCAATCTCATGGCTCTCCAAGCCCAGGCTATACTTTCCTGCTCCCTTCCAGCATACTAATGTGCTACCAATTTACAGGAGAGTAATTGCATTTTCATGCCCATGGCTTTTCATGCATTCAATTTTAGAAAGCTGGATGGCTATTTTTATTGATAAGGCAACAAGTAAGACGCATCTCAAAAAATCCCCCTGTTGACCTTTTATCTTTTATCCTTCTCCTAAACTGTTGAACTCAAGAGCCACCAGAAGTGTATTTTCTAACAAATTAAGTGCAGTGACATTGCTAGGCCTTTGAGTTTAATGGTCCTGAGTTTTAATTAAATGTCAAACAAATACCATTGAATTTTGACAAAAAAACCAGAGTGCTATTTGCAGAAAACCTTGGCATGTCACCACTTTACCTTGCTTGCTTTTCTCTCTGCCTACTGCTATGCAGTGACGTGCCACAGAATAATTCTACTGAGAGTATTAAAAGCAAAAGTTACTGTGTTGTGCACCCTGATACCTCTTGGGTATCATAAGGTGAGTTAGAAGCTGTTTAGCTTTGTATTTTTAGTTAAAACTGGGTTTTTTTCCTTTATATGTGGTATCAAGCATCATAAATCTTTGCTGTTGTGTAATTGATCTCCTTTCAGGGAGATTTCAAGTACAATTTCCACACTGAATGACATAGAGAGTCTCCTAAATAAAAGAGTGGAAGCGATTCCTATCTTACCATGCTTTGAGCACTAAGATTGTTGCCACCACCTAACTGTTTACATCTTCACTTCTTTCTTTGTGTTGACTTAGGTGGTGATTTTTTTCATTCTCATATGGAATAATATTGTGTTGCTTTTGGTATCATCTGGGGATGTCATCCTTTGCCTGTCTGGCTCAATATGATTGCATTAGAATCATGACCAAATGGAAACCATACAAGCTTAGTAGAGCTTAAAAATTGCTTAGGGTCAGTTATATCTCACTTGATCAATTATGCTAATTTCTGAAGGCCAGTTAATGGATATATTTGATTCCTGTATTTCACTGCTTGGCTAGTCTGTACAAAATGAGATGCAGAGAAGGCAATTTTTGGCAGTAATTATTGAAAGCACGCTTCAGTTTTCAGTTGCTCTGGTAGAGTGATATTAATTTTAGTGCACTTACTTCCAAATCATGCCAGTTTAATTAAGATTTATTTAATATTCTAAAGGTATCTGAATTTCAAGTATCCCATCTAATTTGTATGTCTGTGAGCACTTTAAAACAGATGAGTTTCCACATTCCCTAAATATAGGTTTAAAATTCTACTTTTCCAGGTTTTTGCTGTTAGAGGTTTACCTGGGATCCTCCTCTTCTCTCAAAGATAAAGAGTATCATATCTACCTATATCAACTCTGGGAATATTGCCTGTATTTAATTCTCTGAGTATACAAAAGCAATGTTGAAGACTAAAAGATTGGTTGCGGCAGGTAAGTAAATAAACTAAGTCCTAAATAATAAATAGTTCAAAGGGAGAAAAGGGATATTAATGGGCAATGGGGAAAATGACAGAGGTGTACCTTCAGGGATTAGCAAAGGCAATAATCACTTTAGTCTTGAGTTGAGTTTTTATGTCCTTAGGAACCGCTTGCAGTACTGTGAGAAGCATCTCTGAGCTTCTTGAGTTCCATTGATCTACTTCAGTCACATTTCTTGAAGAGCTAGGGATCTTATGACCATTAATTTCCAAACTTGTTTTATCAGCAGATGGCTGGACAGAGGAGGAGGGCCATACTCATACATTCGTATTGTAGGCTTTCCTGTTTTCTTTTTCCTGGCCATGCTGCTCCTTTCACATCCACACAGTAGAGGCTGTGCAGGCTGGTTGGCTGTTCCACTTTTCTATTCACTCAATGTCCTTCATGCAGTAATTCCCTTGGTTTTGTTTGGGGTTTGCTTTTTTTTTCATCTCCTTTTTTTGTCTGGGAGTGTTCTGAGGAGAGGGTTGGAGATTTTTGGCTTGCTTCTTTTTGTGATGGTCCACAGAGACTGCAGTTGGGAGAATGTGCAGATGAAGATCATAACCTTGTTTCTACAAATGGGGAAGAGAAGTCCCAGTGAAAGGAAGCCCAAGATACAGATGTATGCTACAGAAACATTTCCCCAAGGCCACTTATGACAACAAGCATTTTCCAAAAGGAGTGTTGTACAGGACTAGAAGGCCATAGCCTCAGGCTTCATCTTCTGGCCTGTATGTGCAACAAGGTGAGTCTGCAGTGCAAGACATGTACTACAGAATAGGAAGGGAAGTAACTTCTCCTTTTGTTCTAATTTCTGTGAACATGGCATATCTCGTGACTGAAAGGCTATATCTAAGCTAGCTTTAAACAAGCACAACCTAATTAACTTTGCAAAGAAGGGCTAATAAGCTAAATAAATGTGTGCATTACGTGCCTTGCTCTGGGGCACAAAACAAGTACCCTTAATGTCAAATTATTATTGAAAAAAACCAACACCTTACTAAAACATTCCTCTGTCAGGTTTGACGTACTCTTTCATTATTTTGGGCACTTTGAAGTGGAAAATGACCAAAAAAGTAATTGTTTCAAAGGCCCAGAGGAGACTTGGATCAAGCGTTAGGCAGTTGCTCTGCTTCAGAGCACATGAGTCCTGGGGAGTGGGACATGAGCCAGCTCACACCAGCTGGCCAGCAGCCAGCCCTCTGCTGCTGCTGCTGCCGCTATTCAAACAGTATGAGCAGACATGGACAGCTTCTCCCCTGCATGAATTAATCCCAGAGGAACACAGAGTACTGATTAGGTATGAATTTACTAACTTTGCTTTGAAAAGTATTGACTATCATATTTACAAATATGAGTGTGTATAGGCATATACAGGATTTAGAGAGATGCTTAGATGACTGTGCAGAGCACTTTCCCCAGTGGATACTCTTTCCTATAATAGGTGGAACAAGCTTAAAAGATAACTCACATTTTCAAGAAGCTTCTGAAAGTCTTGTTGTCTTCTTGATTCCCGTTATAATTCACTTACTGCAGAAGGGCTGAATTGGATAACTCATAACAAAACATATTGACATTTCAAGCCTTTTTCACCCATGTTATTCGCAGTTTCTTGCCTTGCTGAGTTTTATTGAAACTCTTATTTTGCTCTTTTGTTGAGCATCTGAAAATTACTGGACTGAAAAATACACTATCTGTGCTGCCTGTAATTAGCTCGTAAATTATTCCAATTCCCAGTGGAATGTTTTTCACATGTGGGAAATAAATTTATTAAAAATTTAATGGAAGCTTTGTAAGTACATTCCCTTTTGAAAAATCGGAAGGGAATTATGGCATAAAAGCTTTGAAATATAATTTTCCCTTTTAAAATGAAGCCTAAACCTTATATAAAAAGTAACTACAGCCTGTTCATTGGACATGGTTTTCTACAACTAATACAATTAAAAGTCAGAAATGTTAGAAAATACATGTGTGATGGAGAGCTGGAAAGAATGGTTTATTTGGTGAACTGGAAATATATGTTTTTGCTACATTCCACTTCAATTTAGCTCATTCTGAGTCAATACAATACTGAATACTGCTCCCATTTCAGGGCTGGGCTTACAGGCTGGTCTCAGTTTGGCACATAATGGCCAGCTTTGTGTTTATAAAATCACCATTGCATTTTGCATTATTGTTAATAATGTTGGTAGAAAAGTAGAAGGATAAAGAGACTGTAAATAGTTCTATAAGCCTGATATTTCTTCTCATTTAGACCTGACGAGGGCTCTGAAATGTTGGCTCTGTCAGTAGTAAATATGGGGGATTAATAGAAGCTTCTTCTCTTGTAAAACCAACATTAATTAACTGTGAGAGTAATGCTAGTATGGTGATAAAATTTTTGACTAAATGGAAGGAGCCAAATAATTCTGCATAACCCTGAGACAAATCAAAATAATATATTGTATTTAAAAAAAAAAAAAATCCCCAAACCACTGATGTAGCTGAAGGCTAAATAACTTTTCATTAATTTAAGGACACTTGCTATAGAAACAAAATTTTAACCAAATTGTGTGCCTGAAATTGTAAGCAGGTTTTTTTAGGACCATATTTTTCTTACATATCCATGTTTACTCTTTACTGTCCCAAGATGTTATCTGCAAAACATCACAGTGAATGGAGATAAATGATAAACAAGTTTTCAGAGAGATTTATAACCTTTTTATAGTGCCAGTAATCATAAATTGCACCTAAGTAAACACTAACACTTGTCCAGTCTGGTGTTGATACAAACATGGAGACTGTGCTACTTTATATAAATGTCTGCTTTGAAAATGATATTAGAGAGGCATTAGATGTGAGAAAGGATCCTGTTGACTAATGTTACTTGGGTTGTGGTGAAGTGTTGCTTGGGTTTGACAGGGAGACGATCCTCAGTGATGTGAGCGTTGAGCTGGACGCAGGATCAAGTGGCTTCCTAAGGACATGGTCCTTAAGCAGGGTCCTGCGTCCTGAGGGCTGAGCAGAGTTTGGATCCTGGCTTAAAATACCATGGCTGAAGTTCCTCTCTAGCAATAATTTGTTATTGATGTCAGAGTAGCACCTGAAACATTGCAACTAATATTAGGCCCAAACCAGTTTGTCAGTGCATGTAGAAAAACAAATGGATGCATGCTCATGTGAAAGGTTTAAAACCTGGAATTACAAATGAAAGGTAACATACGCAGAGGAATATTGCATTTGCATTTGACTGGTAGTTCACTGAAGCTGTAAGTGAAAGTCTGCCATCAAACAAATATTTTAAGTCTTGTCTGTGGCTTTACAGGACCTGTGACTTCACTGTAGACTATTTTCAGAGTTATGATGCTAAATATAGGTTTTTTTACCTTGAGAAGGCTTTTGGAGTTTTTCTTTCGTTTTATCTTAGAGGGTTACATTTGGGGGATTGTTTAAATGATGAAAAATGTTGGGAATAAAATAGAAATTTTTACAGTTGTAAATATTTCATGACCTAGCAGCAGCAGGTATTTCACACTGCTTTCTGCAGGCTAGTCTCTAAAAAGTTATAACTGCCCAAGTAATATATTTCTTTAAGGCTATTTCCATCTTTGTGTTGAATATTAATTTACCCTTCTGTAACTGTCACAAAGCACTTAATACTCTGTATTTTTCAACATCTGAAAAACTTTCAGCACATTTTTTGTTGTCTGTCACTATATTTCATAATCCCTTTCTTTAACAATAGAGAGATGAAGTCCTCAAATGACAATAAGCAGCAAGTCACTTGCAGATCTGTATGAATTGCAAATTGTTGTGAATGTTAACCACTGACCAGGGCTTTTAAATCATCTATATATTTTGTCCCTGGCAGCCATTTTCACTTCAACACATGAGTTGTATAATTTCTTACCTGAGATAATCTGCCAGATTTTTACTTATTACCATATTTTATAGATAGGATGGTGTCCTGGTTAAGGTACTAATTTGGCATGAAGAAGATTGAAGTTCAATCCTAAATTTTCCAGCATGACCTGGGCAGACCATTTAATTTTGATGCCTATTAGTTTTGCTTCTGAATGTTCTCAAAGCACAGGTTTATTCCTGCTGTGTGCATGAACTTCCAGAGCAGAAAGGAATCTTTACCAAAGCTTTAGAGTGTATGGTTGTAAATTCTGCTAATTTTAACTTTGTCACAGGTTCTTATCTACTCTTATATCGAAGAGCCAGATATTGTTTATTTTATACACACTGGTGCTGAAAGAAAATAATTTTAGTCTAGAAATGTTAGCTCAAACCTTATAACTTTTTGGGAAAGGAATAAAAAAAAATAATTGTATCAGTCTTCAGTCTTCTGGTGTTTTCAGAAGCATTTATAATATTCGTTTCCCTATTTGAAGAAAAAAGAAATAAGAAAGTTATGGAGAAAGGAAATAAGAATGATCAGAGAGGTTAAATGATTTCTGTTTGAGGATTAATTAAATAAACTAATGTGCCTCAGGCTCAGAAAGAAGGTATTGAGGGGATATGAAGGCTTATAAAATCTGGAACAATTGGGAATGATTGTTCTCTGTCTCTTTCAATACAAACCCCTATTATTATCCATTGAAACTAGCGGCTGGTAAGGTTAAAAAAAAGAGACAAAAAAGCGATAAAAAAGGAATAAGCTAGTATGCAGTTTCTGCTACACGGACAGGTAATTATTTGCCATCAGTGACTGTGGGTACTGTAATGTGACATACATCTAAAAGTGATTGGGCAGATTTGAGGAAGAAAAAGCTATTAAGGTCTGCTTTGGACAAGGATGTTAGCTCTACTTTGAGAAATTCTTGTGCTACAAATCTTTAGAATTGAAAGTTATTCTGAAAAATAATCACATAGTGCCTGGTGTGTTGCCACTGTGTCTATTACTGGTCAGCTTCTTCCTTTAGGGACATTTGTCCAACTTTTCAGCTTTTTAAATCATGCTTTCTTTCCATGTTGAAGCATGGAAGCAAGGAACACAAATTGCATCTGTATATGTAGGAGGAAAAAAAAGATTCTAAAAGTACTTTTGCTTCATTTAATTACTGGCAAAATGCATGTGTGTGTATGTATATATTCCAGAATAATCTCAAAAACTGACTACAGCTATTTGTGATTTACACTCTTCTAAATGGTATTGATCACTTTGGACATAGAGGTTGTTAGGCTTTCTTTCACAGTAGGTATTAAAACAGCAATACTGATGTTCAGTATGAACATAGAATATTCATGTTGATATTCAACCAGAGATACTTGCACAGTGGATCAGGAATTTGCTTTATGGCATATCGGGTTTAGAGGAATGTTCAATTTGGCATCAGTCAGTCACTGTGGAAATACTGACCATTATAATAATGCAGTAATATATTATCACTGTGTTAATATATTATTGCAAGGGAAGCGTAAAGTGGCTTTTTGCAACAGTAGGTTCTGTGAACTTTTATCAAATCAAAATAAACAATTTTAACATAGGAAGAAAGTGCAAGCTGCCAAAGCTTTGATAGGTTCCACAAATATCTTTTGATCTATGTTGCTGTCTCACCAGCAGGGTGAACTGGGGAACAAAAAACCCATTAAACGTTAGGGTTAAGACAGCCAAAATGCCAGAAAATTAAAAGAAGGGGAATGCTAACTGAGATCAATCAGACTGCAGGTGATGCTCAGTGCAGCTGACAGAGCCTTGTGTTTGATGGGCAGAATTATTATTGTGGAGTGGCCTTTCCGGCTGTGAGGGTTTGGCTTCCTTCGTCAAGTGCTCCTTCATAAAGGGAAGGACCTTTTGTGCTAGGAAGTGCAATTTATCAGCATCACAACAATGATGGATTTTGTACCTGCAGGATGATATTAGGCAGGAAATGTAGTAATCTGTGCTGCTCTTTTCCCTATGATTTACTTTAAAAAAAAAAAAGAAAAAAAACCATTTTTCTGCCTATACCTAGTAATTTCAATCAGCTTGAGATACAAAGTTTGGGGTCCTGTTTATGCGTAAGAAAAGGAAGTTCAGTCAGGATAAGTTTCTTTTACCAGTACAAACACTCTCAATCTTTTATGTACCTATTGTGGATGTCTGCTGTTTTTAATGTTATGGTAAATCATAGCCATTACAAGGTTTGACCCTTTAGTCTGTGGATACTGATAAGTACAAGCTGAGTGTTTGTTTCAACATGTGTACAACACAGGTTAGAAAAATTTGTCTTTTACCACGCTTCTATTTTCAACCATTGCAAAGAGAACACTTAAAAAAAAAAAAGGTAACATTTTGAAATATATATCTGATAATAAATCAATAAAAAGATAATAAGAATGTACTGAATTACATAAAAATCAGTAGATATATCTTAAATATGTCTGGGTCACTTTAGAAGATGTTTTTTAATCTTCCTGTTAATAAGAATTTTTGTTTCCACTTATAATTTTTTTCCTTTCACATATTCCTTCCTTATTTAATTATTATTTTCTGGCAGAATAGCCCATGAGACCATGTCTAACTGATGTTTTCATAAGGCTTGACACTCAAAAGTGACCTCTCCGATTTTAGTTGCTTACAGTGAGTAATACAAAACGGAAAAAAAAAAAAAAACTCTATGAAAAAAAGAAATCCTGAGTTTGTTTCTGAGAGTTCCTTGGATATCATGCATCAGAGCTGGATGCAGTCTGAAATGTTCCAGGGACTATGGGAGTTTGGATTTCTGGCAGTAGCACCAGTTCAATCTGAACGTGAATGTTGGTAATGGCTCCCTTCTAATAAAGCTTTTACTGTAATAGAATAATATTTCTAGACTACAATGATAGAAAAATACCTTTAGTGTTGAACATGGTTGAGTCTGGCAGAAAAAAAATCTTGTGTTTTAGAGTCTGCTCGTGTTTTCAGCTAATATTAGTGTAATCTGCAACACAAATGGTATGAGAAAAGATGCAAATCCAAAGACGAGTGTCTGTTATCTGCAGACTTCAGGAAAATCTAATTTTCCCAAGCAATCTCCAGTTTTCCTGTGTATCAACAAATTTGCAGTCTTTCCTGAGGTTAGACATTGTGACATCCTAAACTTCTGAAACCTAAACTCTTCTAAAGGCTGAGAACTGGCTCACATAAATGGGTTGTTATGTCTGCCAGTATTAGAGACAGAAAACCATCAAGGAAGAAACATCTGCAACTTAGGATTCATTTTATTTTTTCCACTGGAGCATGCTTGGAGCAGGAGTGCTCCTGGTGGGAGAAGAGTATCAGATTGTAGCACATATTTTGAAAGGTGTATTCATTCTGAGAACTCTGTTCTTGTCCCATATCTAGCAACTAAATGTCTCAACAGTAGCTTCCAATCAACTTCCTCTGGAACAGTACTTGCCATAAAAGATAATTTACTGGATGTTGTGTTGGATGCTGCAGCAGCTGAAGCCTAGTTTGATTTCCATGGCATTCAGGATGGCTGTAATTTCCTCCATTACTGAAGATGGATTTTCAGTTGCTCAGAGCACTTCTTTCTAGTTCAATCTAATGCTTTCCCAGGGGTGCATATGGCCAAATGAAGTTCCTCACTGAATTCGGTAGCAACAGTAGAACTCAGCATGATTTGGAACACATTTGCAAGAAGGGTCTGGGGGTGAGGCACAGAGGTATGTGAGATAGCTGGTGTGATGGAGTGTGCTCCTGTGTGCACTTTGTGATATGCACAGTTCAGTAGAAACACAGGTACTCACATAGTACAGATAGAGCCTCTGAGGTTATGCTTGAAATGCTGGGGTTTTTCTACATCAGAATCTTCCCATTAACAGCTTCTCAAAAGCTGTCAGTGAGTTGGTATTCAAACCACTTTAATAGATATTCTGTTAGTTCCATGTAGGTTTTTAAAATCAAGGTTCATGTGACATTAAATCAAATGGCTTGTAGAAACCTGCTATCACCAGAGGATATGAGCAATCAAATCCCTTCCAGTACCTAAAGGGAGCTTACAAGAAAGCTGTACAGAGACTTTTCACAAGGACATGTAGTGATAGGATAAGCGGGAATGGCTTCAAACTTAAAGAGAGTAGGTTTAGATTAGATATTAGGATGAAATTTTTTACTGTGAGGGTGAGGCACTACAACAGGTTGCCCAGAGAGGTTGTGGACTCTCCATTCCTGGAGTTGTTTAAGGCCAGGTTGGATGGAGCTCTGAGTAGCCTGGTTCTGTGAAAGGTGTCCCTGCACATGTCAGGGGAGATTGGGACCAGATGATCTTTAAGGTCCCTTCCAACCTAAACCATTCTATAATTCTGTGATTCTAAATCACGAATCAGTAATCCTTTGTTCAGTAATCCTTTAAAAAAGCCATCAACATTTGATTGATTTTATTTCTATGAGACAACACTAACTGATATTCATTGCTTCCTAATACTCTTACACCTTTCAAGAATGGTGCTCCTGCAATTTTCTGGAGCTGTCCCCATTTTCCAGGATTACTTAGAAGAAATATTAGTGGTCTACAAAGTTCCTAGCTTCAACCATTATATCAATTGATGAGAAATAATCCAACACTGTTGTGTTTTTCATTCTTTCTGGGAAATATGTTTAAAATGCTTCCTACCAAGTACAGTTACAGATAGTAATCTGTTTGTCCTGTCCCTGACACCACATGAGCTGGATACAGACTCCTATTTTGTTCCAAGGACAAAAAAAAACCCACCCAAAAACTAGCTAATGAATGCACTTAGGTTGTTCCTAATTATTGAAACTGTTACTGTTTACTCCAAGAAGCAAACCTACACATAACCAAAATAGACTTTCTTGTTCTTAATAATTTAAAAAATGCCTTTTGATATTTCAGATTTGTTTAGCACTGACATTTCAATGATTTCTTTATCCTCCTTTATTAGTCTCTTGGGCTTATTTTTGTCTGTTTTGTTCACCATTGACTTGTTCAACATTGACTTTTTGTTCCACATTGACTTGTTTTTCTGTTTCTCTCTGAAGTAGTTTTTTTTTAATTCTTTGTTGCATCTGTTTTTGCTCAGCAAAACTGCTTGGCTGCAGTAAATTTTTCTGTTTGTTTGAAAGACATGTTTTCACAGTTTTTCCTGGTATGGTTTCAGATAGTCTCCAGCTTTTTTTAACATTTCCCTTTATAGGTTTCCTGACAGTTATGCTGACGGTAGGTTTGAACTAATGGGGACAAAATCAAATTGTGAAATACCAAGTTCCTCCATAAAATTGATTTATCATTCTCAATAAAGCTCTAGAATGAAACCAAGATTCTATTAGAAAACAGATGCATCATAATCTTAGGCAGAATTCTGGACATAAAGAGTAGTGGAGCTGCTGTAGTTAATTCCTAGTTCAGCCGCTTATGATGATGCTTTTAAGTGAGTGGCTTTCTTCAAGAAGTCTATGTTTCTAAGTAATTTGTGTTTTTAGAAATGCTACCATGGAATATAGTGATGCCTTTATAATGATAATCTGTTTTCTGATTTGAATGACAGGGAATTACTGTTTTATAGGATTAGTTCTTCAGGGAATTGTATTCAGTGTTGTAGAAATGGAAACAGCTGTCCTACACCATTCATTATTAAAACTGTAAGGTAGCTAACATCATGCCTAAAGCAGTTGATTACCTTTGTCTTACTAATTATTATTGCCTTAAAAACTTCTGCCTATTCTATAACATCTACTTAAATTAGATTGTGGACCAATGCCCTTTGCTTTTATAGATCCATGAAGCAGAGTTCAGCAGTTTTCATATTAAATTACTGAGGGTACATCAGCTTTCTTGGTCCCTAGATACAAGACTGAAGTAAGGAATTCAAAGAAAGCCTTGAAAAAGTAATAACTAAAAAGTAAGTATGATAATGTAGTCTTAGATACAATATGCTGTATGTCTAGATCATCAAGTACATAGAATATAAATGGATCAGTAACAGATGTATTAAAAATACAGAAGTCCCAAATGTTACAGTTTAAAGAAGGTGGGGCCACTCTCCTGCTAGAATTTCCTGACTATTTCCCGAAGAGCAATCAGCTGAATTTTGTTACTTCTGTTGTAAGCTGTCTGTCCTGCTCTACTGGAGAGACATGGAGTGGAGAGAGGTGTATATGGAACTCTTTTCTATGGCTCAAAGGGAAATGTTACAATGGGGAAGAGCTGGGCATGTCAGAAGATTACTTGAAATATTCATTCACAAAGCAATTTAACTTTTTTATGTTCAGAAGATTTTACTTCTCAGAGAGTGCAAAAATGCTGTATGTTGTTCATACTCCCTAACCTAGTGTCTCCTCTTTGAGTCCTCCCATTTCTGTACAGGCTCTGCTTTCAGGCAATGTTCAATCACACCTCCTTTTTCCTTTCCTCTAATGCTGTATAGTTCTTTCAAACTCTTCTTTTGCTTCCACAGTGTCTTCTGCATCTTGAAGGATTAGTAGTAGAAATTCTTGATTCCAAAAATGAATTTTATACTCCATTTTGAAGTTGGTGAAGCAATGTGCTTTAAGCTTTGTCCTAATTCTCAGAGAAGCCTTGTCCCTCTGCAGCTGATAGCATAACTTTCCCTGTGATGTTAGGATTTGGTAGGAGTTTTCCACGTGAAGTGAATACTCCTAGTTTAGAATGAATACCAAAACTTTGAGTTTAGCCTGGGAAAATGGTAAAAACTAGCCTAGTGAACAGAGTGGTGTGATGACCTGTTCCAACCACAAGATAGTAATAAAAGTCCAGGCAATATGAAATAAAATGAAAGCTCCACCCTGCAAAAATGTTTGCACCAAGGTAGACAGTGATGCAATAGTGTACAGGTTGTAATATTCCATCTGTGTACTCAAGGCAATCATGTCACAAACCAGCTCCTTTCAAGTTAAGGGTTCTTGTCTATGTTTGTCTCCTATCGATTGTACTAGTGATTCTTTGGCATGCATTTGCTGTCATCTTGCACTGTATTAAAGCTTTGTGCTATGTTGTTCCATACACTCTGACTGTCTGGATTCACAAGTAACCGCTGAACATGAATTGTCTCTTTTTTGTCTTTTGGTGTGGCATCTGTAGCCACAAGGAACTGAACTTCATGGTATTATGATCTTTTTACAAAGGATCTCACCTTTCCATGTTAATGCTTTTGGCTGTCTGATTTTCTCTCTTGTCAGTTCATCATAGAAAACTACATTTTTCCAATTACACACTTGCTTTTTGTGTTGTTGTTGCTGTACCCAGCAGGAATGTACCCAGTGAGGAAAAAGCAGATAAGAACTCAGATGTCATTACCAAAAACAAGCTTCTGTGAGCAGTGCAAAGCAAGCTAAATCACAAGGCCGTTACAGTACACACTAGTGAAGATAAATTAAATAATTGCCTCTTGGACTAGTTTATTTATAGAGACAAAATGTCTGTTATCTATGTCTCTTATCCTTCATGCAAAGAAACAAACACTTTTGTTCTAGTTAGGTGTTTAATTCAGGAAAAAACCAAAACATAAATCTGTAATGGGCTAAAGGAGAAGAAGACTTCATCAGTTTCTGCTTGATTTGCATGATATTTTTTCACTGTATGGCATTTCTGAGTAAGAATTTTTACTATATCAGGAGTCCCACTGCGATGTTTGTGGCATGATCTGATCATTCCTGCTTTTCTGAGGTTTTGTTTTAAGAAATAGACATGGAATTATTTTTCAGAAAATTTAATGTCTGAAGCAGACACATGAGTAGTATTACTAAATTGTGAAAAAATTAAAGAGGCCAGTTAGAGTCTCAATTACCTTAGAGTCTCAATTACCTTAAAGTGAGTACCCCTAATGATTTAATTAGGACTGTTCACATATTCCTATATTTAAAAGAATGGTCATTAATCTGTACAGGACTAGGGCCTGCTTTTGTTTCTGTATTCAATTTGTTTAGTGTTTAATTGCATTATGAAATAAATGGATGTTTTAGCCACCAGTAAGGTTTTTGTCCCTTACCTGAGGTAGTTGTTGCTGCATAGAGTTGATAACTGTTACAAGAACAAGAAAAAACCTGATCTATTTTAAGCATGTTTAAGCAAACAAAAAGTGTATAGTATTTTCTGAACATTAGAGCATTCTGAACATTTTCTGAAAAATCTCTCCCAAATAAATTGTCGATGTAGGTTGATATTTACCAGTGTTGTACTTTTCTGTATATTCACCTGCATGTTGTCAAGTAACATATGGTTCAGATAGTGTTGTGGGTTTTTTAATCCCCATCTGTCTATCTCAATTTCATCTTTTCAGCTTGCTTACAGTCTAACATGGTGCTGTATAAACAATAAAGAGCTTTGCTGCTAATTTTAACTCACTTTGCATGTTTGAGAGATGTTTGAGGAAATTGTATCTTAAATGGTGTAGAAGGACTTGGGTGTTCACACAGGTGCAAAGCTGGACATGGCCTGGCAATGTGCCCTCACAGCCCAGAAGGCCAAAAAAAGCACTTCCCGGGGGCTGCATCCAAGGCAGCATGGGCAGCAGGGCGAGGGAGGGGATTCTGCTCCTCTACTCTGTCCTTGTGGGACCCGCCTGCAGTGCTGCATCCAGCTCTGGGATCCTGAGCACAGGAAAGATTTGGACCTGTTGGTGGGAGTCCAGGGGAGGCCATGTAGAAGATCAGAGACCTGAAACACTTCTCCAACAAAGATAGGATCAGACAGCAGCAGGGTTCAGTCTAGAGAAGAGAAAGTTTTGGGGAGACCTCATTGAGGCCTTCCAGTGCCTTGAGGGGGCTTATCAAAACATGGGAGAAGAACTTTTATATGTGCAGATAGTGGGAGCAGATATATGGGCAGCCAAGGGGAATGGTTTTAAACTGAAAGAGGGTAGATTTGGATTAGTTGTTAGGAAGAAATTCTTTTCTCAGATGGTGGTGAAACACTGGAACAGGTTGTCCAGTAAAGCAGTGGATGCCCCATACCTGGAAGTCTTCCAGGCCAGGTTGGATGAGGATTTGAAGAACCTGGTCTGTTGTGAAGTGTCTCTGTCCACAGCAGGGGAATTGGAACTAGATGATCTTTAAAGTCCCTTCCAACCCAACCCATTCTATGATTCTGTAATTCTGTGATACTCACTGAGTGTCTACAATCAGCTCTTTTCTGCAGATTGAACTGCACACCCGAAAACTGGGAACTTTAAAATTTTACATTGTCAGAATCATACATTGTGACTGAATATTTTCCAAAGCTCTGTAACCAATAACAGATTTTGGTGTCCATGTTCTGCATAGGCTAGGAATAGGGCATACAGGGGATTGAAAAATTTGCCAGATGCAGTTATGAAGTCAAGCAATTATTCCTGAAAAAATCAAAGTCCATGTTTCCTTCCAAATATCTAGATGTTTTGATATTGCGGGTGTCAGGGTCTGTGTATGCCTAGAAGCAAAATCTCATGGATTGAGTGGCATGCTGAATTCACCCTGACAGGAGTGCAGTGCAGGTGCAACTGTAGTAAGCTGTTGCCAGCATAGCTCTGAGTATTTAGATACTATATATTGACTTACTCTGAGGTAAAATATTTGATCTGTCTCAAATCCTGAATTTCATTAAGTTTGGTATCACATCTTCATTAGGGTTTATAACCAACCAATAGTCATGTTTTTTTGCAGCTGCTTATGAAATTCCAAAAGTATTTTTTAAACATTCATTTAATTAACTGATTTGAAGATGAAACTTTTTTTCAGTTGTTGAAATTTCATCTAATTTTAAAAGCTATGTTGTTTCTTCTAAGCAAAATGTTTAAATACGATTCGGATTTGAAGTTTTCTTTATCTCTTCTTTTTGCACATTAGAATAAACTTTATAAAACTGATAAATAGGATGTAATATTTCAGTAAGTGGGAAGAATGGATGAATATTTATTGCTTATTCAAAATGCCTAACCAGCTTTTTATAATTGCCTTTGGTTTTCAAAACATAAGCTTTCTGATATAATAAAAAGTTAGCCTTTGTGAATACTAAACAGTGGCGCATGAGCTTGTTTAACTTCATTGTGTGCTTCAAGTTTGTATTTATATTGAATGTTGAATATGTGAATCCTTCTGAATGTAGTGTAAGGTTTCCCAGCATTTGGGAATAGATCTGTGAATTTCTATCTGCCTGGTTGTCACGAAGTTTTCCTGCATTATTTCCTTTTGTACTGATCAAGTACAGTGGGAACATTTTCTTTAGGTGAAGTAACTCAAAGGGAGTAAATTTCTGTTACGGCAAATTATTGCATCTACCATAACATTCTCTTTGATTGATCTTACATTGATATGTTTCTGATTAATGAAGTTTCTTTTCTAAATTATAAAGCAATTTGAGAAAACCTTTTGCCTATATGGAATTGTATCAAAGACTTTATTAATGTTGTAATACCTGTCCGTTAATACTCTTTAAGCAGAATTTAACATGTTGAGGTTGCAAGAATCTGTACAGGCTGCTATTAAAGTGTCCAAAAATAAATCAGTAGAACTAGGAGTAAGTGTAGGATCAGGTTCGTAAAACCTGACTGTCTTGCATATTAATGAATTATGCCAAGATGGTCTACCAAAAAAGAAAAGACTCTGTAGTTAGCAGCAGTGGTATGGAATATAATTAGTAACAACAACATTCCCCATGCCACAACTCCTCAGAAGACATTGGTCATTTTCTAACAATGTAAAATCATCATCAGATATGACAAGCTAAACATTCTCAATATCTCCATGAAGATAAAGAGAAGGTAGTGTTTTGTCCTAAGCACCTATCCTTCTGAATTACTTTGCTAAATTCACCCAATTTGATTTTCTGAAAAGATATATTGTTTTGCATCCTTATTTTTTCAGGCCAAGTCAGAACTATGGTGTCAGAAAATGTGGTTTTTTTTCTTCTATTTCATAAGCCTATGTGAATCATTAGGTGGAAATTTTATACTCCTAATATTCTTTCAAATAAAGTCATCTGAAGGTTCATTGTATGGACTCCTCAGGGAGTTAAGACGAAGATTGTAGTCTTAAACATTTCTGAACTACTGCTGTTTTTCAAAAAAAAAAGGTTTATTATAATTGAAATTAATGGAATCTAAGAAAAAATTTTATAACCATAAAATAACAATGGGAAGTTTTGAAACACTGTATGATATTAAATAGACCGATAGATATCTCTGCTCAACAAACTTAAGGATATGAATAGCAGTGAATGGTGCCTCTGAAGTTAAAAGCACTGTACAAACTGCCTGGGAAAATCTAGTAACACTATAGGTGCCATTACATATTATTGTAAATAGTGATGCTAGTTCCCTCTTTTTGACATTCACATTCACTACATTTGCAGTCAACTGTCTCTCCAAAATAATTACCTGCTCAGTCATGGATAAGTCTCTCTGAGGGCTGGGTTGGTTTTGTTTCTTTCCTTTTCTTTTTAAAATGTAACATTGTTCAATGTTGACAACGAATGCAAAAGTGTTATTTTCTTCTTAAATGTACACGTATGCCTTGTGTAAAGCATTTTAATAAAAGCATAAGGACAGACTGCTCTTTACATCCTTCTAAAGGTTGGCTTTAAGGAAGCAGGAAGAGGAGCAACAGGTAGCAAGCTGTCTATAAAATCTGCTTCACTCTCAGACTGAGTTTCCATCTGAAGTTGGATATTGCCTTGACTCTATGCAAAGTTAACTACATCCGCTTCTGGGGCCTGGTGAAGCTACTGAGCTGCTTTGTTAGCTGCATTGCTCCCAGGGTTTCTTTTTCTCCAGTTATCCATGTAGCAAGAACTGTTGAAAATGGGGTTTGTGCAGGTTCCTTAATGCATAGTTCACCAATAAAAACACCGATGCAGTCTCAGTCTACAATGTTTTTCCAGTTAAGTTCATACAAGAATAACCAAAGCATAATATCCTAAAGCCTTCGCTTGGTCTTATAATTTTGACTTCTGCATTTTTCTTTTGCCTTCAGGCAGTCCATTATCCATGGACATTATCCATGTGGATCTTACACTCCTAATATCTAGTGATGTAAAAAAGAACAGCATTAATTTGTGCTTGGCAGGTCTCTTCTGTGTTTCTATCTAGAGGGCACAAGCTAGCACAGTACTAATTCCAGTTTAATTTTTATAACAAAATTTCATTCTTGGGGCTTAACATAGTTATTGTAGACTGAAAAAAACCTAAGGTTAATAAACTTTACTCCTTTGAAGATTTTAGATTTATTATACTGGAATAATTATATTTTAGCAGACCTTGTGAGCGGATTGCCACAAGCACTATTCCAGCAAAATGCTGTGAAATCTGTTCTCAGTGAAAATGATGGCAACACTTACTATGGGGTGTAATGTGTGGACATCTCTTTAAACAGATTGCAATGAAATGTGGATTTTGGGAGCTGCCAGTGCTTTATGGGGATGATCTTGGCATATGCCTGTGAAATCACTAGTCACACCAAAAGTTTCATGAGAGAAAGCTCTATGGTTGCATGAAATTCTTATCTTGGATGAGTGCAAAATTTGAAAAAGGTGATGACTCATTCTGATACCAAGGGGACAGGGAAAAGGGGCATCAATCTTTCCATTTTTCAATATTTTTTAAGGGAAGAAGTAGGCCAAAAAATCCAGTGCACAGCGCAGTGAGAAGTAAGAGATTTATTCATTACTTGATAATCATGGGTTTTGGCAGTGTATTACAGTAGCCTCATGCTTCTGGGCTTCTGCTGATCTTTCAGAGAAGTATGAAAATAATTACTTTTTTTTCCTTGAAGCTTAGAAAAATGTTGTCAAACTGGTTTTCAAAACTTCCATAAATTTTGTGAGAGAAAGCTAGGACATTTGGAAGACTGCCTGCAAATTAAATAAAAGCACAAATTCCTGATACACATAGGAAGATAAACCTATAATATCACATAATCAAAGATTAATTTATAGTGCTGCAGCTTTTCTGAATGCACTTGCACATTCTTAAGACTAAGTTGCTGGCAATTTTAGGTGGAACAGAGCTAAAAACACAGAGCTTAAAATCTTAGCTAAGAACTGTTTGGAGATGTAACCTGGTTCTGTTTTCCTTCAAGGAATGGAAGGAGAACACAGGTAAAATCAACAGGACATTTTGGATGTTGTAAATTCAGTCCCACATATTGTGTCCTGTCTCTAGGAGTTGATAAGGAGTCTTGACACTGAACAAAGTGATCTTCATATTTGGCATAGCTGAAAACCAATCCATACTGCTCTGAAAAAAATATGATCAGGCTCCAAGTGAACAACTGAAAATATTTTGGAGTTTTCTCAAAGGATTCCTAAGGGGCTGTACAAATCTGGCCGTGCTCTCCAGTAACCACTCCTGGGACCCTTCACCTCCCCATGGTACCCCAGCAGGGAAAACCTCTGTCTGAAGGGATGCTGCACATAAACAGTCTCTCCCACTCCAGGTAACTGTGTTTTTAGAAAGTTCCACATGTAATTTCTCTTTCAGAAACAGAGTTCTCTCTGATCAAAAGATGAAGCAAACTCCTAAGCACCAGCTAAGATTCTACATGTTGTATTATATCTGAATGTCATTATTGACACTTTTTGGCATTTTAATTAGTGTCTCACAGAGTTGCATAGTTGACTTGGTCTCTGAGGAAGACAGAAGACTGTGCATAGGGTAATTCTGAGCTTGCTTAAACACTTGGAAGCAAGAAAACCTTTGTTTCTTGTTTTTCTGCAAATAATAGCCTTAGTGACAATGTTCCTTCCACCATCTTTCATATGTCAAATAAGATTTTCCATACGAGAGACTGTTCACTACATGTATTTAGTACAGATAAAACAATATGTTTTGAAAAATTTGACGACCTTATTTTTGTGAAGGTGATGACATTGGAGCTCATCTTCCCCTTTGCTGATACAGTCTTGTTTCAGTTCATCTTTGGATCACTACATAAGTATTTCATTGACCATTAGAATAGCTTTCCATATTTTATGAAGTATTGTTTGTTGTTTTATTTCTTTTTAAAGAAAATTCCTTTAGAAATAACATGCTAAGTTTACACTGAGGGAGAATAATACCAGACAGACGTGCAAGGAGGTAAGCAGGCATTAAGAGTGAATACAAACTTGCAAATACACAGTGCTTCCAAATAAATTCATATAGTGAGGTTGAAAGAGGCTTGTATTGTCTTTTAGCAGAAGTTGAAACAGTTTAGGCTGGGTTAATAGTTTACGAACGAGGATTAAATAGGAAAATTAAAGAAAGAAAAATAATAAAATTAGCAATCCATACTAATTTAGAAAGTTTGCTTTTTAGGCAGTCAACTACACAAGTAGCAGTAATGTAAAGCCTGAAGGGAGGGGGGAAATCCCCAACTTTAGCAATCTGTTGGACTTCAAGCCAAATAAACCAGTGCTCCTTCATTCACCTCCAATCTTTTTTTACTAGATTAATACATTTCTTTCCCTCTTTTCTCAACTGAGCCTGGAAAGTGAAGCTTATCTGGCAGTGAACCTGTTCCTCCTATACCCGAGGTTTAGAGATTTTAGAACTCCTTATACTTTGTGAATTTGTTGTTTTACAAATCTAGATTTAGTGTTAGCCCAGAGGGCTTTACTTCACATCCATGAACCCTTTTCACCCTGGAAAAAATACAGACCTTTTCAAGAAGTGGCAAGCACTCAAGTTAGACAAGTCCCTCTGTGATTACAAGCTTCTTTCAATGGTGATTAAAGTCCCTGAAACAGGACCCCACTATCACAAGCACTAAATAAGGGTCTAAATATGCCTATTTTCTCCTTGTGTTGCTTTCCTTCTTCCAGAGTCTTATGACTATGGAGGCTGATCTTTATCTTTTGTTTCTTTGTTTTGTTTTGCACAGCAGTGTGTTCAGCTACCTGCTGTCCATTTGGTTATATCATCCAGCTGAATCCGGTGTTGTTTGCCTCCTAATGTTCTGCTTTTCAGGCCAAAGAGCACAGAGTCTTTAGAAAGTGGACATTCTCCATTTGGCAGGTGCATCCAAACAGATGGAGTTACCTTTGATTTCTTCTGGTAGTGCAAGACTCTTGCATCAATTTTTTCTTTGTATCATTTTGGTTTTGATGGGGTCTTGCCAGCTAACCTTAAGCAACTGCTGGTAGCAGCTGACTATGTGTTTTTCTGACTATATATTTTTCTGACTTTTTGATGGTCCAGAGCAGGACTGAGAACTCTAAAGTATTATTCTTTGGCAAAGTATTCAGTGGATCATAGTGTGCAAGCACATTTGAATTTAGGAATTTCTCTGGACGTGGTAATTTAGTGCAATAGGCACAATCTGTTTGTGCCTTGATGTTTATTTGAGATCTGGACTCCGTCTGTATTAGAATATTACCACAGCATAGAAGCTTTTGTACTAGAGGGAAGATATACCTTGCATAAGAAAGGGAAACAGAAGTTCAATTACTTGCTCAAAGTATATGGTAATCAAAAAGCTATGAAATCTACCTTAACTGTAAGTAAGTTCTGCTGGTGAGTCGTTGAGGTTAGATATTCACTCCATGTACTCACATCTTGTTCTCAGTTCAGTGCCCCTCAATGTCATAGAACCGATCCATCAATGGCAACCTGCCTGGAATGAAATGCAGCAGCTGCTTAACGCTACTCAGTTTAACTCTGCATGTGGTTCATATTAGAAAGAAAGAAAAGTCCCAGCCAACTGAAACTGGAGGGAGACATTTAGCTAAAAAAATGTAATTATCTGAATTAGAGCTCTGGCCAGGATTACTATACAAAGACTGTCAAGGGAAGTGTGACAAACAGAACCAGTCACAGACTTGGGTTCACATTTTCACCATGCCACTGCTTCTGACCTAACCCAAATCCTTTCTACTTTTATTTTCTTTAAACTTTACAAAATGTTCTAATTTTACAAAGACTGAGGTAATTGAAAGCTTCCATTGCTAATTGTTTCCTCAAACTGGGCAGGCATCCTCTGGTGTCACCATAACATCCTGTGAAGCAGAACAAGTACTGTAAACTGATTTTCTGGGAAATAAATGTCTTCTAGCTGCATCTAGAAAAATGCTAGTGCTGTCTTCTCAACAAGTCATTACACATAGGTGATGGATTCATTGCTCCAGGCTATCTTTTGTTGATATTTATGTTCCTGTTCTGAGGGTTATTTTTTCCTGTAAGACACATGTTTAAAAATCACCATCTTGCTTGTAAAGTTGATGGGAATGAAGCTAAAAATTCTTCTAAAGAAGTGCTGTTTAAGAGAGTGTAGGTCTAGGAAGCTTTATTTGCTCAATGACCAGTGGGTAACAATGGCCATGGAGCTTCATCCTTTCATGCTTTGTTCCCCTGCCTTTAGAATGGCCACAAAGGTAATGATCTTTGTAACACACTTTGAGAAAACATTCATATTAAAGCACTTTATAGGAAAAAGTTCTTGTAATTGAAGCCTACACTTGTTATTAGCAGAAGTAATGCAATATTTGATTAAGACCAACCCATATGAAAGACTCTTTTCTCCTGTAAGGATTAGACATCAGTTTAAAAAAAAATATTTATTTCCTTCATTTCATATATTAAGAAGGATTGACTAGTGAGTACAATGATAGTACACTAAATTTTAGTGTTAGTAATTTGGCTACATCTGTTCACCAAATACTGTTTTGCTCTTCTGTTACAAAAGTCAGTACATACTGAGGACATGATATCTATTTGTTACTCTATTTTTCTGTTCTAGAATACACTTTCAACATCATGTATTGACCTTTCTAGCCAAATGCCTCTTGAATGATATCTTGATTGATACTCATGAAACTTACTCTGTCTCAGAAAATTCATATAGTCATCTCAGTTTTTGTTGTTTTTTTTTTTTTTTTTTTTTGGGGTGGTGTGTGATTAAGACAATTTGTTCACTGATTCTGTACTTTTAAAAAAGGTGTGGTTAAAGCTGCTTCTACTCTGCTTTCAAATAGCAGTGTACCATAGGAATGTACTATTGCTGTGTATATGGGAAGCAAAGACATGTAGCAAAAGGGTTGCAGAACAAATATATTTGAATTTCAGTGTTATAATGATTCACAGGGAAAATATCTAGCTGAAAATTCAGGAGCAAAGGTGAATTTATGAAAAAATACCATGCAAATAGATGAGTAAGTAAAAGCAGATTTGAGAACAGGCTTTCTGGATTCTTTCTCTCCCCAAGCTTGATATGTGTTCTTATGCAAAGTGCTCTCCTGTCATGATTCTGCCTCACAACATCTGTCTACCAGTAATTACCTGCCCAACTTTATCTGATGTTCTCTTTATAAACCTCTTCTATGTGTACAAAGGACTTTAGTATTAACTGATAGTTGTCATGGTGTTGCCTTATGTTGCAACGAGACCTTTTTACATTTTTATTAAAAATTAGTACAAAACAGTTAGGTCAAAGATTGTTGTAAATAATTTTTTTTATATTTAAAAAAATACAACACAAGTGATACTGGTTTAATCACTCACATACTGTCTGAGTGTCCCTCATCCTATTTTGCAAAGTTGTTTTTCTTTTCCATTTAACAGGGCCCTTCTGTTGTGAAAATACAATTAGCTCTGTCTTCGTGGCTTGTTTTTATTCAGCTGATCTTGGTATGATCAGAAATTCAGTTCAGACTTTCAACAAGAGGTCTGACTGAGCAGAAGACTTTTGATCTGCACTGAATTATTCTTCCATCATCTTTGTGAACACCTGAAATCACTGACCTGTTATGCAGAGGCCAGTTTTCAGTCAGTGGTGACCTATAATAGACGTGATCCAGCAACCAAGCAGGGAAAGTTTTATCCAATTCAAATTTCCCTGAGTCATCTAGTCTCTTTAAAATGAAGAATCTAAATAATAGATTGCATGAAGATAGATAACATTCTCAGCATCCACTTTGTTTCAGTCTTCAACACAAAGGGAGAAGAGAAAGAGCATAGGAGTCAGCTAAGTGAGATAAATGGGAATGAGGATCTGGGAATATGAGGAAATAGACTTAATAAGCAGCAAGTAAAAGAATGCTTCAATAATTTAAAGCATCTATAAATCAGTGAGGACCCAGTGACATTTAACCAACAGTTCATGAGGAACAGCAGCAAGAACTGTCATGATATGTCAGCTGTATAGGTGGATGGATAGAGTAAAAGTGAGCCATCAAGGAAGAGTGAAGTAAATAGAAACTATGCTGTAAAAATTTTTTTGAAGTGCATGAGGCAAAAGGATCCCCAAACTATAAGCCATTTCCTTCACATTAAGAAATAATGTATTTTGCTTATGTATGAAACTTCAATTACCACACCAATTATGGAAACTATCTCTAAACATCTCTTAGTACAGCCTAAAAGTTTTCTAATGTATACCCTTAAGCTTTTGTTGTAATTGTTGGTATGTTTTTTCCTGAAGAAATGGCAAATATGCTCTTGTAACTTTTTGGTATCCCTTCTGTGTGCAGCAAATTTCATGTTTGTTTTTAATCTTCTACTTTCCTGCTAGAATGTATATATCTGCATGCAGACACATCATCTCCCCCTTCTCACAAGGAAAATCTCTAGACAAGTTCTTATTTAGTTTGTTGAATGATTAAGAAGAATGGTTCCCTTCTCCAGGGAAGATATCCATTGCTGAACGAGTTTGCTTCTCTCTCAAGAAGCAGCCTTTGAAGACAGTGAAACTGCAAACTGGAGAGAGAATTTCAGAAAGACAGGTTGTTGACTTAAAGACAAGTTACTGGCTGGATATATGATAGATGGTGTTTCTGCACAGTTCAGCTGCAAAAAACTTCATATTCCAGAATTAGCAGTCCTGTCTAGAAGAAAATACAGTATTTCTGAGGTAGCAGAGAGTGACATATGACTCTAAAGAACAAAATATATGAAGTACTGAGGTAGCTGAAAAATTTGACTAATAGTTTAAGTGGATAAGGCTTTAAATGTGGTAATGATTTTCTTTTCACAATCCTAGCATGTTGTGCATGGAACAGATTAAATGAATGGAGCAGTTGGAGTTGGATTTCTCCCTGGGTATGAAAAAATAAAGTAGAACCAAATACATATGGGTCTGGAAGTCTTTCCTCTTTTGACTCCTCAATGTGATGACCTTAAAGGCATACTGCAGAACCTTAACTGCATACTGCTGCAGCAGTAGAGCATAAGGTTTCTGGGAAGAGTTTGATGGAATAGTGTCTTAAGTCTGTGAATGCATTCTAAAATAAGAAGGTGAAATAAGTTTGTGATGTTAGCTAGATATGTAAAAATACTTGTTTCATAACAGGATAAAAAGTATTGTTCTGGGAATTAGGTGGAAATCTGCTGTGCCATTTTAGAGATTTCTTAAAGAAGCACTAAACATGAAAAATTTCATAAGATTCGAGCTATATGTCTCTGGGTCCTACTAATTGTAATCATGATACTTATCGTATACATTCATGATATTGCTGTTCTGAATTATGTAGTTATGACAGGACTATAATAGAAAGAAAAGTGAGTATATTTAATTTCCAAATGATCTGGTATGCTTTAGTTCAAATGGCTTGGGCCTTAAATAGCTAAGTTTCCTTTTAAAAATTTATATCTTTGAACCTGAAAGGAAGAATTTCTTTTGGAACTTAACCACTCTGTGAAGACGTAGATGCCGAAATGGACTTAGACTGGAGTCAGACAAAGAAACAGAATGAGACATAATGGAATTAGTCCTGTGCTCTGCTGAATTGGAGATACTGGTGTGCACATTCAAAATTAAGGTGGGCTCCAGTTCTTTGCTGAATTTGATCTTGATCTAAGGTCTGAGCTGCTGAATTATGTGTGAAGTGTTGTCAGTATGAAACACTTGTCCAGTGTTTGGGACGATGCTCTGCTAACCCCTGACTGTGATAAATAAACTTGTAGTTTCATGGTGGCAGTGAGCAACAGGTAGGAACAGACTCCTTGATGTCACTTCTATGAAAACATTTTAAAGGTCATTATTTTTTTCAAAATAAAGTATCCTCTTTCCTATAAATGCATCAATTTCTAATGCATAAATCTTAGCTGCATTCCTCTAATGAAACAGTCTCAGTCAATTTTTTAAAGTCCGTTACAATTCTCATTTAAACCTTTCAGCACATGATTCATAATTACTTCAGTTTCAAGAGTATTCATTCTTTACCTTGTCTAGAATTACAATGAAACCTTTGGATTTTTTTTATATTAAGGATAAATTAATTTTTTCCTGTGGATCAAGTGCATTCAATTTTAAATCATTTATTGCAGTTGCTTTTACAAATTAAGGCACAGCTTCCATGATTCAATTTCTTAGACAAGGCAAATCATTGTAGTATTAATTCATTCTACGTATATTATTTGCCCTAATAAATTTCTCCTATTTGGTCTTTTGATCACAAGTGACAAATTAGAGCAGGATAATTTTTTCTTTAAATCTTTATTCGTATTTGCTATAGGACAAAAGAACCTTTAAACCATTTGTATTTGTGATTCACAATTTAACAGGGCAGTGAACTGTATAACAGGGTTAAAATTCCTCCTTATCCTTAAGCAGTCAATATATAATAATGAGCACTGAATTACAAATGGAAATATGAAGACCTGCAGACCTCTACCTGGCAGGTGACTTTTTTGCTTAAGAAAAACAAAGCAAAAAAAAAGGGGGGGAGGGGGAGGAGAAGGCCATTTTTACAGATTGTTAGTATCCCTAATTGTACTCTTCATCTAGTTTTACACTGACTTTTCAATGTGGCTGTGGCTTCTGCCTGGGTCTTCATGCTGCCTGAACAGTAATAGTTTACTGTATTCACAGAAGTGGCTTTGACATTGTTCTCATTTTTCCAAGTCTTTGACTGTTCCTCTTAACATTTCTGTCACAGGTAGTATTCTCTCCAACACTGAAACATAAGGACCAAATAGAGCATGTTTGTATCCTTGAATTAATCATTACTTGAGGCTTCTACTGAGACAGGAAAATGTTATTCCATGCTGAAAGTCCTGTGGCATGGAACTGACAGCAAAATTATTTTGCCCAAGTGTGGGCTGCTGCTATCCAGGTGATCTTAAGAGCATGTCAAGGACAGAGCCTCATTGGGCTGGATTGAATCTCACCAGTTTTACATTTAAGTTAGTCGGATTACTCTGTACTCCTCTCTTCATTTCTTGCCATAGGAACATTTCCTTTCCAGGGAGAATACACTTAGAAAGAAACCTTACAGCTGCATGTGCAATATTTGTGTTGCTAGAAACACTGTCTGCTTAACATCAAATAAGTTTTAGGATTTTTTTTTTTAATTTGATTTTAAAATCTGCAGGTCTGAGGTTATAAAGTTTTATTGCACATCATTCTGCTTCTATTTCCCTGTTCCTCACTGGGAGAGTCTGCTTTATGTCGTCTATTTGCTTATCTTCCTTGCTGTGATTTAGGCTCACTGGAATAAGAATTTGCATGCTATAGACCTAATGACTATACTGAGGTATCCTGTATGGACAGGACTGGAATTCTGTCTCTCTACTGAGTGACCCACCACACTTACTGTTGGCCTTGTGTTTGGCCCCACTCTCAGAGTTGACCAGCTCTCCAGTCTGGGAGACTGCAGAAGGATGTGTCTTAGCTCGGACTCAAGATTTTCCCACAAGGCAATACAAATGCATCAGAGCTGATTCTTGGAGCTGAAGCCTCAAGTCAAGCCTGGCTAAGCAGGAGACAGGTTAAATATAGCCTTATGATTCCTTTTGCAACTTGGACACAAATAGCCAACGGAAGGATTAGAGAATCCACATGTGATCTCTTCAAAACTGCATATACACAAAAAAGAGCTGATGGTGGAATAATGATTTTGAGTATTTGTAAGCAGAGTGCACTCACTTTTCATCCTGGCTGTCACATCACTACCGGACAGAATAAGGGCTTTACTTCATGGAGGTAAAGACTTATTATTTGAATCTTTGAAGTCAGCTTGGATTTGGCTTCAAATCTCCTCTGACAAGCACCCTTCAGCAATTCTAGTATATTTTTGTTCTCCCAAATCTTTCATTTCTAAGAATTATTCTTCCTGGTGGATGTACTTCCCTCATCATATTAATTATTTATTGGTCTTTAAGAACCAAGAGTGTGCTTGAAGCTGGTCTCTCTGCAGAGAGCTGCAAAGGAAAGGAGTTGAACTGTCTTCTGCAGCTCACACTGTGTGACCAGCTTGGTGAATATTTGATTTGCTAAGGGAAATAGAAGTGCTCTCTTAGACATTTTAATTAGAGTCAGTACAGGCAGACATGTCTGCATTTAAAGTTGCCCAGCAGATAAACCTACATTTATCGAAACTTATTAACTCTTTGAACATTAATGGCAGATGCAGTGATTTTTTGCTCTTTCTGAATTTGGGAGAAATGAGCTTCCAAGAGGATAGGAATTCATGTCTTTTCCATGCATTTTAAAGGATATTTTTCTTTCAGATACCTTTGGTCAGGTTGTCACAGATGGTCTTGACACTGAGCTAGATATTCACAAGACCTTGCACTCCCTAGTGATAGCAGTTCTCAACTGGCAAAGTGGCAGGGCTAAAAGAATAGATGTTTCTATGTCAATTGTAAATTTGGCTCCAAGATCTGTAAGTACAGTGGAAACTCATAAATAAAATGTAGAAAGCACACAAGGGCTTTGAACCCCTGAAAGATTTCCAGTTTGGGTAGAAAACTATACTTAAAAATTCACACGAACAATTGAGACATCCCCATCTCAGAATGAGATGCTGCACAAGGCACTTGAATGCACTAAAAATCTCTGAAATGACATTTGCTGTGGGATTAGGACATTGTAGTGATAAGAAGTCCAGTGCACCCTGGAAAATTGTTATATGTCATGAGTATATAGTGTCTAATAATAAGAATGATTGAGACTGGAAGGGACCTCTTGGCGGTCATCTGGTCCAATCCTCCTGCTCAATCGGGGCCACCTAGAGCTGATTGCCCAGGACTACCTCCAGATGTTTTTTGATTATCTCCGACGTTAATCAAAAATCTCGCTTGGCAATCTGTGCCAATGCTTAGTCACCCTCACAGTAAAAAAAGTGTTACCCCATGTTTAGATGGGGCCTCCTGTTTTACACATTATGCTCATTGCCTCTGGTCCTCTGGCCTCCTGGACAACACTGAAAAGAGCCTGGCTCTGTCCTCTTTGCAGTCTCTATTTGGGTATTTGTACACATTGCTGAGATTTGCCCCCAATTCGTCTTTTCTCCAAGCTGAACTGTCCCGGCTCTCTCAGACTTTTCCTTGCAGGACATATGCTCCAATCTCCTCCTCATCTTTGCCACCCTTTTCTGGATCCTCTCTGGCATCATAGGATGAAAGAAAATCTCAAATTAGATGGGGTCATCAAGTCTCCATAGGTCCTTCTCTCTCTTGTACTGGGGACCCTAGAATTGGACACAGTACTCCAGGCAAGGCCTCGCCAGTAAATGAGAAGGATCACTTCCCTCAGCCTGATGGCAATACTCCTCCTAATGCAGCCCAGGGTATTGTTAGCCTTCTCAATCACAGGGGTATATTGCCGGTTTCTGCAAAACTTTGTGTTCACTGGGAACTCTGGGTCATTTTCTGCCAAGTCCCTTTGCAACTGAGTGGTCCCCAGCATTTGCCTGGGGTTGTTCTTCCCCACATGCAGGACTTGGAACTTTTCCTTGTTGAATTTCCCAAAGTACTTGTCATCCCATTTCTCCAGCCTGTCAAGGTCCTTCTGGAAGATTGCAGAACCCTCTAGTATATCAGCCAGTCCTCTCAATTTTGTACAATTAGCAAACATTCTGAAGGTATGGTTTGCTTTGTCAACCAGTTCGTTAAGGAAGGTGTTTAACAGGATCAGACCCAGTATTGACCCCTGGGTTATACTGCTAGTTAGTGGCCTCCAACTAAAATTCATGCCACTGATCACCCTTTGGGCCCAGCCATTCAGCCAGTTTTCTGTCCATCTTGCTCAGTATAGGCTCATCTAGCTCATACTTCATCAGCTTCTGCCAAAGACACTGTCAAAAGCCTTACTGAAACTGATGTGGACAATATCCACTCTTCCATTATTTACCAAGCCAGTCATTGCAGTGGAAGGTTATTGGGTTGGTGAAACATGAATGGGTGTTATTGCCTAGACAATTGTGTTTCCAGTAAGCAGAATTATCATCAGCATGTATGAAAATAGACCTAGGGAGCTGTGGCAGTAGGCTGAGACAAGATGTGACCTGGGGTCATCTGTCTCTTAATAAATAAGTACCATTTCCCCCTATTAACAGTCTTTCTGTTTTTTCTTGATGTTGATACCACTTAGATCAAGCCATCACTTTCTTGGAAAAAAAAATAAAGGAGAAAATATCTTTCTTATCTCTATCTTAAACATCCACTTATGTTGTAGGATACAACAATTTTTAACATTTTTTGCTAGATTATAATAGAGGGGTTAAGCATCTATTTTCTTAAACCATTGTAGCTTTGGGGCCTTGAGGACGTTAGGATCAGGCTCATTCAGCCCTTCTTGTTGGGAATATTCTGCTTTCAGTAAGCAGTCAGCTACTTACTGGCCTGAAGAGATAATACTGCTGCAGTTGGTGATAAGGGCAGTTGAGATACTTGGATACTCATCCCAATTCAAATAATATTTAAGGATTTTATACAAAGTAGACAAGATTCAACAAGAGAGAGAAGATCCTGAAATATTTATCAGAACAGGGATTAGGGCTTGAGTCTCTCTGGTGAATGTCCTAACAACCAATCTACAGAATTCTCCTTTTGCTTTCTGTATTTCTCCCTGAGTAGCCACATATTTCCTACAAAACAGAACAACTTCAGAGGCAGACCATGAGAGAGCTTTTTTCCTGTGCACTGACACAGATCTAAGTTCAGACTTCAGTCACAGATCAAGCAGAAAAAGGAATTAGTATGTTGGCCTCTTATGTGCCAGGCGAATGCTCGAATCGTTAGATTTCTGGATGTGAAAGAGGGCATCTCTTTTTCTGGTACTTTGTGTGGGGTTTTATGTGATTTGACAGTACTCCACAGTCAAATTGCATCAGAAGTCTAGAAATGTCTAGGTTGTGCATCCCATAGGCCTGAGGAATTACTGAACCTTAGGTAGTACTCAGCCAATGAAGCACTGATAGTACTGGGAATTTAAAAGAGAAAGAACAATAGATTTTCAAAAATGAGACTTCATAAATGATGGCTTTTAGCACCCAAAGTGGGTTTTTGGGCTTCATGCCCTGGCAAATTGTCCCTAACGTGTCCATTCTCTTTAATGGAAGGTGTTCTTAAGAGTATTAAAACACTTTCATCTTTTGTGGGGGGAAAAAAATGGAAAGGAAATAAAGAGGGTTGGTTTTTCCTGTTAGTGACATGTTTATTATATTTCTAGGACAGCTTTTGTGCCATGATCGCTCATTAAAAATAGTGTCTAGGACTCAGAGCCCTTCCTTCAGTTGCAATGTTTCTCTTTTTTTTTTTCAAGTTTGTAGCTAATCATTATGATTTCTGAAAAAGTGAAAATCAGGAAATATCTGGATAGGGATGTTTTTAAAAGAGTGGTAACATTGAGTAGAAAATGAAATGTCAAATTGACCCAGCTCCATTTTTTCTCATTAAATAGAGCTTCTTACAGTCACATCAGTCAAGATATCATTGATTACAAGAATCCTTATTAAAATTTGTTAAAAGCTTACACTTAGCAGACAATTTTGTTGAAGGTCGTTTGCATGAAAATAGAAATCCTTCTCACTACCAGCAAGCAAATTTACACAGGGATCTGATCAGAAAAAAAAAAGAAAAAGGAAAAAGTAACACTGTTCTGGAGCTACATCCATTTCCTTCTTATACCCTTGTGCCAGGAAGATATAATGAAAGCAGAGGTAAAATTAAGTGTTCCTTATATTACTGTAGCAAATCCCACATGTACCTATATTTGTGTTGGAGGGAAAAGAAAAAGGTCTGTCAAGCAGTAGTGCTATGTTTATGCGTCTGTTTTATTTCAGTTGTTAGAGAAAGGCTATTGTACAGGGAAATTTATGAAAACATTGTTTTGCAAAGCAAAAAAAATGGTGGAAATTTTCTTATACATTTTCATAGACAGCAACTGTATCTTCACGCGTAAGAGAAGACAGCTTAACACTGTTCTTTTTGTATAATTTATTTTTTAATTAGGTTATACTCTATATGAATGATAAGGCAGTATTTGGATTACTAAAAACCCCAACAGTCTGTGTACTGGTGCATCTTGTGAACCTTGTAATGAGTCAAAATGGTAAAAGAAGGACACAGGAAATACACAATTCTCTATAGATTTTGAAGTGTTTTCCTGTCCTCTGAAAAATTTGGAATGGCATTGTCCCTTGGCACACCTATTTTTGCATGTTGCTTAGGATCACAGCTCTATTTTGCTCCTGTTTACTGTGCCTTGGTAATCATTGAAGGGTGGTCTTGGACTCTTGCTCTCTCTGCCCCCTCACTCATCCTATCTGTCAGTACAGGGGCTGCATTTGCAGCCAGGAAAACGTAGCCAGGACATCCTTGTTTCTTGAAACCTTGAGCTAAACTGGAACATTTGAATATAGGAGAATACATTTCTGCTCTCTGCCTTCTGATCAGAGAGCCCAGAGGATTTAGAACTGCTTTAGGACCTGTACATCACTATGCAGCATGAGTTGCACCCAGCATCTGGTGAAATCTGGTTTAAACAGTGAAATACCAAAGACACTTTTTACAGTTTCTGAGCTACTGTGTTGACTTTTTTAATATCGTATGTTATTAATCCATGGATTCCACTGTCACAGAGAAAAATCCTGAAAGTTTTACCTATGGCAATTTGTTTGCATAAAGTATGAGGAAATAGAATTGACTTTCTTTGCTTGGACATCTTGTTATTCTAAGTATTTCTTCATCCTTGTCAATATATCACAAAATAATTTTAAGTAATCTGTTGAAAATAATAATAAAACCCCCATTTAACTGTTAAAGTATAAACAAATCAAACACATTACAGACTCTCTTGTTATGGTTCTAAAATCATTTGGGCTTGAAATTAAGATTGGCAGGCCATGACTGCATTTAGTAAAGAGCAAATCAAGTATTAATTGTTATATTTTTCAGTATCCAGTCTGCAATTTGAATATCTAATCAGTTTCTTCTGTAACCCTTAAGTGATATAAGACTTTTCTGCCTTGGAATTGTTCAAATGAAGTTCCAAACATGCCCCAGTTCTTAGGTTTTGGGTTTTTTGTGGGGTTTTTTTGTTTGTTTTTTTAATTGGCATTGAATATTCCAGCTTGTTTTTCAGCTTTGCTGCTCCTGCCATGGACAGAGAAATAATATCAATAATTTGAAACTTTCAGTATTTCACGTCCTTTGAAGTTCTGAATAACTGATATTTTGAGAGAAGCTGCTACTCAGGGACTTTGTAAAATGAAATGTGATGAAACACAAATAAGGCTTTGGGTTGACTGGCCTACTTCTGAAGTCTAGGATTTCATTCTGCTCATTGTGTGAGCAGTAGGAGAGTTAAATTTGATGGTATTCTAGTAGTAAAAACTTAGAGTGTTCCTCAGATAAACTATCCTCTGCCTTGCTTAAAGCTTTATTTACTACTTGTCAAATTATAAATGTAACTGTAAAACATCTATTGAGGCTTGTAACTACACCTTTGTTCCATATGCCTGTTGTTTAACCGGATATCTCACACTTCTTCAGTCTGAATGGAAATAAATTAAAAGCAATAAAATCAACCCTGATCTATTTTGTGCCTACTCAGTGGCTTTCTTAGTGAAAGGCACTAGGCAAAAAGGCAAAATGTAGGCTTTCCTTGTGAATAGGTTCAGGTGTCTACA
Source organism: Orthonyx spaldingii (assembly GCA_013397795.1). Lineage (NCBI taxonomy): Eukaryota > Metazoa > Chordata > Aves > Passeriformes > Orthonychidae > Orthonyx > Orthonyx spaldingii. The sequence continues at coordinate 1,119,741 of VZTJ01011332.1, read as the reverse complement.
TCACTGAGTACTTAAATATAAACCTGTTATCTGTAGTGATTCATTAATTAATGATCTGCCCAAGCAGGCACAAGGGAGAAGAAAACATGGGTAGAACTCTTGAAAATGGAAATAATATTCGAATTCTACAGACGGTTTTCAAGAGCGCAGCCAAGTGACTCAAATGAATAATGAAGTGTGTCTTAAAATTGCATAGAAACTGATGAACCTGTGGATAAGTGCATCAGGTCAGTTTCATTTCATGGAAGTGAAAGAATGTCTCTGTAGGAGAGAGGGGGAAGGAAACATTCATCATTATATATTTGCTACATATTATTAGTTTTTCCTCTATTGTCATAGCCTTACATCTACGGTGTTTGTAAGACACAATGTGATGATAATTAATCTAGCGAAAAAGTGTTTTGAGACGTACTTTGCTGAAAATGTGGGGCAGCTCAAGTGTAAGAAATGACAGCCGGGAACATTAATGGAGAGAAGGGATGTTCTTGATGTTAAAGCAACAGCAAAGGGGTTTTTGGAGGTCTAGTTTCACCTCTCACAGCTGTTGAGTGCTGTATGTGATGTTGAGCAAGTCACTCAAGCATGGTCTCTTTCCTCAGTATCTGTAGTTTAACCCCTTGGGAGCTTTTGAAAATGACTTTCCAAAAACTGTCAGCAGTACTTTTGTGTTTGTCATAGTTTCCACTTATACTTTTAAATTTCAGCTCTGTCATGGGTGAGATGGATGTTTCCTGGTTGCATTGTAGAGTACCTAGTGAATGGAGGTCCTTCATGTGAGTTTCTAGGCACTCTGTGACAGTGAATGTGTATTTCCACATCCTGAAAGACCAAATTATTATATAATGATAATCTGAACTTGAAGTATGCTGTGTCTTCTTACAGTAGAAAAATAATTCCTATACTTATACTACTAATTTAGGCTTACTGGTTCTTATTACACTCTTCCGAGTGAGCTCCGATGATTTTGTTGAGGCTTCAGCCTTATACATCAGTAGTCTGATCAACCAGGAGAACACAGTATATTTTTTTGGAATGGATTTGGAGAGCTGTAAAGTTTTCCAGTCTTGTATTGTGCTAGCTCAATGCTTTATGTGCATCTCTTGGTGAAACTTGTAGCTGAAACCCACAGGGAACTCTTCTGAGACGTGAGTTTGTAACTTCATGTAATATGAATTTAGATGTTGCTTTGTCCAAGAACGCAGGTGTTATATAAGTGGTAGAGACTGCATTCTCAAGACTATTACTATTATTACTATTATAATGTACTGTCAGAAGCAAAACTTGGAGACCTTTAGAAGTGAAGAAATTGATCTTCTAAGGCAAACAGAAATATTTAAATTCTTTGGGTTTGTGTAAACGCAGTGTGAGAATTCTGAAAAAGAGTAGAAAATAAAATGTGTTATAAAATTCAAAGGATTTAACTTTGACTAATGGGTGCCTAATGGGATCAAAACCTTGACTTTGGGCCTTGCTCCCTACAGGATGCATGAAGAGAGGCACCAGAGGTTAGAATCAGTATAACACCCTTATGGTTTTAGACATTTTTAACATACTTCAATTTTGTGCAACGATGGGCTGCTGCAGGAGGGATTATCTGGTTGCCAGTGGTCAAGAGAAGGTGCTTCTTTTATATATCTGATAAAGTGCAGGTCTGTGCACCTGTGTGAGGTTGCATCCTACAATTTTTTGAAACCTTATTGAAGCAGAATGCCTAGCATCCTGCTCTTAAGGGTTTCCACAGCTGTAGGGATTGCACATTTCTGTATTGGTTACCCTGAAATGTTCCTTGCCACAAAGAATGCTAGGGATTTGTTTATGAAACTTAGAAGTAGTCAACAATGTTAGACACATGCCAGAAAAGAAATATGCACCCTGTTTCAGAAGAGCTCTTTCTGTTCTATTAATCTCTGATAAGCATATTCTTGGTACTCAGGGTGCACTTACATAAGATACATTTTTATTGGGGGAGGTATATTGGCACAAGGTATACCATAAATATAAGTGGGTTTCATTCAGACCTTAGCTTTAGTTCTGAATTCCAGAAAGGTAAGTTCTGTTGATCCTTTTACTTTGGCCTTTGACAAATCCTTATGACTCACTCTCTCGGTTTTGAGTCTGCTTTCAGCAAATTGCTGTCCATCTTGTAAGACAGATCTCTTTCCTTCCCCTGGAAGTCACTCACAAGCTGTGATGTCTTGATATTGATTGGTTTATACAGAGATGTGGCTTATACAAGTACTCGTAAATGTTAACACAAAGAGTTGCCTGAGATCAGATATGCTGTATGTTACAGTACACTGTGTAGAAAGGGCCAATAGAACACTTCACAAATTATTTTAAGTAGTATGTCAGTAAAAATGTCTGTGCAATAAATCAGTAAGTTGTGCTAACCCTATATATATATACACACATATAAGGAAGAAATTCTTTACTGTGAGGGTGGTGAGACACTGGAAAAGTTTGATTGGAGAAGTTGTGGATGCCCCATCTCTGGAAGTGTTCAAGGTCAGGTTGGAGGAAGCTTTGAGCACCCTGGTCTAGTGTCTCTGCCCATGGCCATTGGATTGGAACTAGATGTTCCTTCCAATCCAAACCATGCTTTTATTCCATAACTTAATCTTGGCACTCTTTGGAGCTCTTGTTTTTAAAACTGCCTGTAAGGAAATACATGCTTTTGTACAGAAATATGAAATGATTGTCATCAGAGCACGGCCTGAATTGTTTGAGGCAAAGTTTTCGTGTGAGCCATTCATGCAAAGTTTTCTGTGAAGCTGGTTTCATGTGATGTGATGTTTCTGGCTAAAGGGTTATTTCATGTCCCTACTTCTCCCTTCTGCCTGACACCCGGATTTAGTCTGTCACTTGCTTTGGCATAACGTTCCATGGAGCCTGGCTTTCTACAGGAACCTGCTCTGTTTAGTAATAACTTAGAGACCATGATCTACAGATTGTTTAGCTGTTGAATGTTAAGACTTTATATAAGAAACCAGTGCTGCCTCTAGACATATGGTACTGTGCAGGCTGGCATTAGAAGATTTAAAGTTTTATCCAGAAATTAACATGGGTTTTCTTTACACTCTAATTTTAGGAATTGGATGTCTTCATGGTCTACAGCTTTTTCTAGAGAGTGGTTTACAGTTTTTTTATGTTGCTTCCTGAATCTCATCCCACCCTCTTAGTAAAATGTCTTTTTTTTTCTATATATAGAATACTAAGGACAATTCATAAAGGCTGTCTTTATGACTTCATTTTATGTAGTCCAGATAATTCAAATAGACAAATTTGAAGTTAGAATACTAAAGTTGTGTTTGTGACACCAGGATCCAATAGCAGAAGAATGATTATGTTGTCAAAAGACTGGCATTGTGTTTCTCATAATCAAATATTGAGAGTAAAGGCTGAACTAACTGTGAGAAAAAGAAGTAAACTTTTTGAAACATGCACTTGTGTAATAGGACTATCAAATCTTTATTGTCAGAAGTCGGGACATAAAAATAGAATTTCTGATTTGAATAGTTTGGCTGGATTGGTTTAGTATTCAGTCTTGCCTAACCACTCTTGTTGAATTGTCTTTATTTTCTCAATAGAATAGGATAACATATCACTTCTCTTATGTTCTGCCTCTTTTAATCCATGGGATGAAAAATAAGAGAAATAAATTGGTTTTGCAATATCGCTGATTATTATTCTGAAATTTTATGAAGAAATGGAAAGCCAATGATAATGATTCTTTTCACATTCTCTTGCCTCTTCTCCCAGCAGTGTGAAATAAAAAATCATATCCTGAAAGTCTAACACTCTCATGAAAAAGTTAAATTATTAAATTATATCTATTTTTGCTCTGTGGGGAAAAAAGCTAAGATGACTTCTCAGCAAATTATGTCTCTCTGGAACTGATTTTCTTACTAAACTTTTTGTCAGTTCAATATTAAAAAAAAAAAAAAAAAGAAGAGAAAGACAACAATCCATACCCTATTAAAATTTAATGTAAGAGAAGAGTTGTGATTATTCATAATAATGGAATAATTTCAGCTGCTGACTTGTGAGTGTCATTGCAATTATCCATCTTTGCCCTACCATCTGTATGTGGGCACTTTTTTGAATGTGTGGTAACTCAAGAAACAACTGAATTTGGTGCTTAGTCTTATGGTTTACTTGACAGGGTATTGATTGGTCCAAGGTTGGTCTGATGATTGTGAAGGTCTATTCCAATCTATATGATTCTGTGTTTCAAGAATTGGCTAGGAAAGATGAACATACAGTGTAATATCATTTACAGAGTGGCTTTAATGTCTGGAAAGAGAGGACTTTCCTTCTAACTTGGGTAGCCTGCTATGCAGTTTCTCCTGAGCAGGTGCACATTGCAGCCCTACTTAATCTATTCACAAGTGACCGTCTAAACTTCCCCAAAACTTGTGGTTATATAGAAATATCTTAAATCTCTTCACCACATAGGGAAGGAGACTGTATTTTCCCCTTCCCCCTTCCCTGTATTTTTTGTGGGTATTTGGGAACTGTGAAGATGAAAGGGTGTGTGCACTGCTTCCAACAACACTATTTTGGTGAGATGCTATTAATGAAATGGATATGGATCTGTTAGATGTATCCCAAGTCTCAGGGAAACTAAGTGGCAGCTGTTTAGCCAGACTTTTTCTACTTTCTGCTCTTGTATCTCCCATATTGTGTGAGCTCTTTTAGTAAAGATCAGAAATCCTCTATCATTTTAGAATTTACAGTGCTTTAACTAGAATCTGACCTGATGGCCAGATCTCTGTACTGTCTTTCCGTACACAATATATGGGAACTTTTTTCTTGTAGCAACTTTTGTGAGTTAGGAATGTGGATGTACAGCTTGCACAGCTATATGTCAGGGCAGCCACTATCACTGAATCTGCACCTTTCTTACTCCCCGGAGAGGTAAGGAAACCTCTGCCTTTTCTAGAGCCAAAGGACAAATATCATCCAAGTTATCTTGCTCTTTGAGGATAACTTTTAAAGATTTAATTAAACAGCTCTGAAGTGGAAAGGGGAAAAGGAGTTTCTCAAAAATCAGTAGGTTTGTGAAATCCAAGGCAATTTAACATAAGAGTGAGCAATGAGTTAGGATAATGAAAGTCGTAGAATCTCATTGAACCATACTGTAACTACTTGCACCTTTTAAGAGAAACTGTATTACAAATCCTTGACATTCTACTGTGTTCTGTAGTATTAATAAAAAAAAATTCTTGCCTGATTCTCTTTCTAATTTGCAAAGATTAGTCTCTATGACATGCAAAAAAAAGTGTAAACCCAGGCAGTATAATTTTACATTTGGAACAGAAAGAAATGTGTTTAAGAAGTAAGATGTGTTATCAGAGATTGCTTTTTCTCCAACTTTCTAACAATTTAAGATCCTTTAAGGGAAAGAGAGGAATAACATATGTATCTAAACCTACTGTTAAGTAGGTTAAGAAATATAATAATCACTTATCAGAGCAATATAAGTGAGATTGACTTTCCTCTTTTCCCAAGAGAATTGTGCTGTGATCCATGATTCTTGTATAACCCCTGTTTATGTTTCGATGCCTCCAGGCATTAAATAGGGGCTTAATAGGGCTTGTGGTAGGCACAATGACTAATTACTTGAGCTTCTGACCCTGTTCTACTCTGGAAAGATTTAGTATCTATTGACATGGGTGCACCCACCCCTGTGTTTTGACTATTGATCATCCTTTGTCAGCCACTGGCTGATGCAAGCACTACTGTAATTGTAAAAATTATGCGTTTTTGTGTTCTGAAATTATGCGTCAATGAAGAACTGAACTAAATGCATATCTTTCAAAGAGTCTTGGGATGCAAGTTTGTCCTTCATTTGGGCTACAATTTTCTGTATACTAATATTACCCAAAGCAATCTACTCCATTTGTCACACAATCAAGAGAGGCATACTCCCCCTCTCCCCTCCTGCCCCACCTTTAGATTTCTCTTCTCTAGTAATGGTGAGTTTTGAAGGGTTTCTCTTTTATCATAAGTCTCATCCATCTGAGATGTCAGCAGAGTGAAATGAACACCATCTGTGGATTTTTCATATGTTTTGGAAAAACCCCCTGTCTTATCTCACTTCTTTTAAGGAAAAAAAGTCCTACCTAGTTTAAAGATTAAAACTTTCTATATGGTTAAAAAAAACCAAGCATCTCTATTTCTTTGTATTGCTACATTACTATCAACATCAACCTGGCCATGCCAAGTTGTTGCTGTAGGGTTGTCCATAGCTAGCAGATTGTGTGGAGCATTGTACTACAGGAATCTTTGAAAGTTCTGGTAAGTTCACAAAAAGGCATTTCATCATTTCAATGCAAAAAATGTTCAAGGAGATGAATAATTTTACTCCTATGCCTGTCTCCTTGACTCATGATATTTTTTTTTTGTCAGAAAAAGGGCTATTGGAAAAGAGGAAAACTTCATGTCATGTAAGAGATACCTGTTTTGGAGGAAAGTATGCTGTCTCTCTTACAGTATATGAAGGATTGTCATTGACATTATTTTCAATAAAGGATTGCTACAATTCCCCGAGGAGTTACTGAACATACTGTGTATGCTTCTAGAACATTACTAGATCCTTAAAAAAAAAATAAATAAAAAAATGCAGGGGGCAAAACTTTTTCAAATCCTCTTCTAATGAAGTGAGAGACAAATAGAGCAATGTTTTGTCCCTGTGTGAGCCTTGAAGGAGCATTCCACAAAATAAATGGATTATTGGCAATGTGTCATTCTTTTTCTTTTCTCGTTGTGGTNTTTTTTTTTTTTTTTTTTTTTTGTGTTTTTTTTTTTTTTTTTTTTTTTTTTTTGTTTTTTTTTTTTTTTTTTTTTTTTTTTTTTTCCTAACTGAAGTACTTTCACACATTTTGGATAGCACTGCATAATAAGTATCCTGAGTATACTCCTTCTGTAACTGCTACCAGTGATTGTATTCTATATTCTAGAGGTCAGACCTGCCATTCATATAGAGCCAGACCGGCTGGAAGAATGGACTGTCACGACTTTGTGAAATTCATCAAGGTCGAAGATAAAGTCCTGTACCTGGGGAGAAATAATCACATGCACCAATGCAGGCTAGAGACTGGCTGAGGAGCAGCTGGAAAGGACCTGGGAATCTGGGTAGACAGCAAGCTGCACAGCTTGGTGGGTGATGAGAGACAGCACACCATGGGAGGATAAGATTTCAGTGCATATATTGAAACAAGGGAGATTATGTCTGGATATACGGAAAATCTTTTTCAATGTAAAGAAAGCGACACATTGAAAGAAGCTGCCCAGAGCCACTGTATTCTCTCCATCCTTGGAGGTTTTCAAGGCCAAACTGGATAAAGCCTTGAATAACATGGTCTAATCTCATAGTTCACCCTGCTATGAGCAGGAAGTTGAACTTGAGACTTCATCAGTTTCTTCCAACCTGAGTTATCCTGTGATTCTATTTTAAATATCAGTAAGTTCCTGGATGCCAATACACTGGATAATATACCTTTTGTTTTCACTTTAGTTGCTAATTTTTTTGTTCTGTTAGATAAATTATATTGCAATAAACAATGCTATCACTGGTCTGTTCAGTGTCTAGCAGTTACTCAAGACAGGCAGTGATCAGTTCATGAGGGACCTTATGGTCTTTGGATAGTTTTGCAAAGCTTTGTATATTCTTATCGAGCAAGAAGAATAAAAAGCTGTTAAAAGTCTACCTTTTGATACTATTTTAAGAACTTAGATGTGTTTCAGTGTTCTTGAAAACATATAGCTGAAGATTTGGTGCCTGTTTTATAGTCTTGTAAAGACTTTATTGTTACATTTCACACAGTGAAAAATAGAAGCAAGAAAGCATAACTTGCAAGTAACAATTTAAAATGAGTAGAATAAAATGGAAGACTGGTCTCTTCTGTAATCCAATATTTATGTGTAGATTTCAAATACAGAGAACTCTTTGTGCATTTACTCTTTTTAGCACTTCTTTTGCTATTTCTGGCACTTCTCCTTTGTTCTCACATGCTTTTATTTCATATTTTGGTACAGAGTTCAGATTAAAGGAATGGTCTCAATGTCTGATGTGAATATAGGCCAAAAAATATTTTTCCAGTAGTCTAAAGTCAGCGACTTCCCCCAGGCTGAACATATGAATTATTTTAATACAAAAATCTTTGCTTTAATACTTTCAGTTCAAAGAAGTTTCAGAAGTATGAATGGACAAATTTATTTTAAAATTATACAGAAAGTTATAAGACAATTTCATATGCAAATGACATTTCAAAATCATAAAATCACAGAACAGTTTGCAGTTGGAAGGGACCTTAAAGATAATTTATTTCCAACTCTGCTGCCATGAGCAGACACCTTACAGCAGACAAGGTTGCTCCAACCTGGCCTTGATCACTTCCAGGGATGCTGCATCAACTTCCCTGAGGACCCCATGTCTCACCACCCTCACAGTAAAGAATTTAGTCCTCATATCTAATCTATCCTGTTGCAGTTTAAAACCATTACCCCTTGTCCTATCAGTGCTGGAACTGTCTACAATTTAGTCCAGAAAATAATGTTGCTCTACTGAAGTACAAGTTTTGTCCCTTTACTTTAGATTTGTAATGAAAGTGACTCCATTGTAGAAAAGTCAGAAATATGTCCTGTAGACATGATTTCTGCCAGTGTAGCAAACCGTCTTTGGAAGAATATCAGAATTTCAGACAATGTGTTTGAAGATTGTCTGAACTCATTTAGTCTGTGTGCGTAGGATTTTTCATTAAAAATAAAAGTTCACTGGAATTTTTAATATTATGATGTGAGTCATATGGGAATATTCTTAAAGCTGAAATAATGATGAAGTTATCTTTTGGGGTTTTTTCCCTTTGTTGCACCTGTTCTTTTTGTTACATCTCTGTTCTTTTAGTTTGTGTATATGTATGTACACAAGAGTTTTGCCTAACAGAGTTCAGCAGTAATTTCTTACTTACTCTTCTGGGTTTTGTAGCAGGCTTTTAGGTCCAAGAGTATTTCTTTATAAGCCAGACCTTCAAGCTCTGAAAACTGTTTCCTTTTAGCATACTAAATATATTTAGTGACAGGGGATCTTATAATGAAACAGAAACAGTTTCAAGGGATTTGATTTGGGAATCTCAGAGGAAGGTCAGAGATTTTCACTGCTTAGGTGAAATATTTTGTTATTTCCAAAATAATTTACTTATATTTCATTATTTCCACAGTATAAGGAAAAAAACTACGGTAAGAAAACTAGTTTAGTTAAGGAATGGTCTATTAATCTCCTATAACTTCCAAACAAACATGTTGGTTGAGATACTTAATTTCTCTTAATTCCTAATAAAATATTTCTGTTGAATAAAATACTCATACTGGTTCCTCTTGAATTACAATCCCTATTTTAATGAAAAGTTGGTCTAAGAATGCTGAAGACCTGGAATGCTCTGCACCACTTACTGAAGTCCTTTGCTATAGCAGGAGGCACAAAAAATGTCCAGCTAGAATGGATTTATGGAACTATTTCAAAAGACTTTCCCATAAACTCTTGACTTTTACTATCACCCTGCCCCAAGCCACAGGTATGGTGTCAGGAAGAAACCATGGAGTCCTCACAGAAAGTAGTTTGGTTCCCTGGAAACTATTTCTTTATAGAAAACCCCAGAGGACCCAAGGGAGGAGGCTATATGTTATTTTACAGTATTTAATAATGCCACATGAGTGACATATTTCTGCCAGATACTGAGTGATGTTATTTCAAAATCATACCTGAGTAAAAAAATCTCAACTTTGTTTCCAAGAATTTAAAGTTACTGGGTCTACTAGTAAGAATTATGTCCTCTGGCATTCATTCACACACTGGTAGAAAATGAAAAACTATGCAGATCAGCAGTAATCCAGAGATAAAATAGGCATTAAAAAAGTAAATGTCCCTTTTTGTTCTTCCTAGGACATTAGAGGAAGCTTGAGGTATGGGATTAATTCAATGTGTAATTTTTAGTTCTAGAAGTTGTTGCTCGAATGGTCTGTTTTCCCTGTTTATGTAGTATCACAACCTCAAAACTTTCTACCAAGACTTGATGTATATTTCTATTTAATTTCTTTGCTCTCACAGTTCAATGTTGAAAACATTCACTTCTCCTTGGAACAGAGTAAATAGGGGCTTACCTCTTGTTAAAAGCAAGTGACTAATATCCACATTACAAGGATATTTATTTAGGAAGGACTTAGCATGGTAGCTGAATTGTTGAAAAATACTTGTGTGGTAATAACCCACACTTTAACACAATATGAGGTTTTTGTTAATGCTTCTGACATTTTGGTCTTAGTTGCAGCCTGTGTCACACATTTATCCTTTCTCTCTCTTTTGAGTTTTCCAAACTTTGTGTCCCTTTTTCTACTCCTCTTTTATTTTAATTGGGCCCCAGGTGTTTCTTCATGCTGTCAGTTCTGAAATGTATACCCACCTTTATCTGACGCTGCTCTTTATAGATGTTTTCACTCTTATCATCTGTGCCTGAGAAAGCAATGAACAATAACTAATTCTTCTTCCTGTGTAAGCTGTCTTGCAGGTATTATTTCTGGGATCTTGAGACATATTATGGAAGGGAAAATTACACCTTGACTCTCCCTTTCATATTTAATAATATATTTCAAAAAGTGATTGTTAGAATGAATGTAAAGTTTCAACTGCATTAATGAAAAAGAAATAGCACTTACCAAAAAGTAAAGTACTTCCAGTGAACAACAGGACCTAAAGTCCTCTGAGTCTTTACCAAGTAAGTCTTTCATCAAAGTAACTTTTTGTAAAAAAGAAAGATGTTGCATATTCTTATTCTTCTTATTGTTAAAATAAGATGGTGTTTTTTGCAGGTTACTAAACTACTGTAAATCCACACATTTGTCATCATTAAAGATATTGTGGTTTGCTTGGGCTTGCTACAATTAATTAAGGTAGCCCAGTTTTTCTCTTTACCTCAGAGACATTAATAACCTGTATAACTTTAGCTCTTTAGCTAAACATTTTTTGGAACTCAGGAGTTGGAAGTATCAGCATTTGGCTTTATACATGTAAAAATCCTCAGAATCAAACAGGGGTGAAAACCCTCAATAAAACAAATATATGTGGTATGTTTGGTGATGATCTCCTTGCAAAAACCAGTCTATGAGTAGCCAAAGAGATAGAAATACTTTTTTCCCTTGAGAGTCTGGTCCTGTGGGTCAAACTGGAAAGTGTTAATGGCATATTTTTGGAAAGCTCCATTACCACCATCTCTTTCTTACCCTTGCAGTGCCAAGGCTCCAGGAGCTGTCAAATTAGCCACTTTCACAAGCAGTAAAACGAACACATATAACTGTAAATATAATATGAAGAATAGCAACACACTTCTCTCAGACTGTGCATGGTGAGCTACATTAACAGTTTAAATACAGGTGCTGTAATAAGTACAAAAGGTTTAATAAACTTCTGTAGAGAATTTTTTCTTCTATAGTGCTGTCTGTAGAAAGCAAAGTCATACCAAAATTCTAACTAAAAGCTTATGGCAAGGGACTTAAAAGCATTAGTAAAAAAATAGCTTTATGTGCCTAAATTCATGTCTGACAGAACTCAACAGTGCTGAGTCAGAAATGACTTCACCTTGAAGGAGGTGTTGGGCTTTGTTTCTGTAATTCCAAAGAAGGGCTTGCAACTCTTCATTAAGAGTTTTAGGGAAAAGGGGTGCCAGAAGATGTGGTTGCAAAACTTGCCTTTGGCAGAGGCCAGCCCAAGAGGCTCCTTCCCCAGTGCCTGTTTCCATCACAACTCCATTCAGGGCTGCATGGACCACCTTGGGTTACAGCATTGCTGGAGCACCAAGCAGGCCCTGGAGGCAGGAGCCTAACTGTGCCACCAAAAAAACCCTTGCTGAGTGGAGTTACTGCCTCCACCTGGGAGTTGTGAAAGACAAAAAGGAGTCCAAGGTGAACTGCTTCAGTTATTAATCTGGAAATACTATTAACGGGAGTATTAAATCTCACCATGTTCCAAGCCTGAAGAGTTTGTGTTGACCTGAGGGGAGAGGGACCTCTCACGCAGCTTGGGTGTCTTGGGTGAGGGCTGTGGACATGAGTGGATAGATCAGGTCTGAGGCAAGCACATCATCAGTGTTACCTCAGATACCAAGCAAAGCTTTTCAATCAAGCAGATGCCGAAAATTTTGGAGACTCTAGTATATCAATGGAAGTTTGAATCAGTCTCTGACTGAAAACCGAAAGTGTCCATAGACACTATACTGTGGTAGCCTGATATTTGGTAAAGCGCTGGCGATGGGCTGCTCCTTCCTTCAAATATGCTCACAAAACCTGGACAGCTGTGACATCACTGTCTGCTCTGATTAGGGAGTAGATATTAAGTTCACCTTTTTTTTGTCTAGATTTTTTTTTTATTGAGTGTTTTAGTGTGATTTGTTCTTTTTTTTCTGTGAGAGAGAGGGTGTCCTGGAGTTCCCAGCGGCATGGTCACTTTTATAGACATTCAATGTGCCTTCCATCTGGACTAACAAACAAGATATTTCAGCTGCTTCTGAAGAAAAAAAAAGTGTGATATAAAACGGAGAGTTTGGATTGATCACGGAAAGAAGATAATTTTTTTTTTTTTCAAATCCATAGTAGGGCATAGGTGATGTATAAAATGTGCAAACCCCAAAAAAATTCAAAAGTATTTGCCAAGAAAATGCATTTTATAGAATTGCTCTTCCTTTTGTTTTTTTTAATTCCAATTTAATCCAGTATTATCATATTCCTATGAAGGCAACCAGGCCTATGCACAAAGCTTTGTCATCACCCAGGGGATTTCCCTGCCTTGTGTAAAACTGAACCCTCTCTTTATTGTTCATTTTTGGTTTGTTTTTTTTTTTTTTTTCTGTCACTTGATATGGAATTAAGTAGAAACTTATTTCCAAATCTGTTTCTTTACACTTCTCTGAATTTTATCCTTATTGTATACAATGATTTGATGTACATTTTATTTCTGTACAGAAATATGCCATTACTCAAAAACTGGTATTTCTTCAAGTGACTCATCCTCTTGTGTAGCATCTCTATTGATAGTTTCTCTGAATGCTTTTGTGTTTTTCAGAGAATGCTTTGTGGGCTTAAATGTCAATGATTTCCCAAAAAATAACATCTCTGAACTTCATATATTCTTCAAGAATTTATTGTGATTCCTGATAGAAAAGAGACTGCAAAAGTAACACCTGTTTAATAAATCCCCTTTAACAAAACTGTATGGCTCGGATTTGTGTCGTTTCTCTTTAATGAAAAAAGTAACATGGATAAAACATGGTAATTGTTATTATGGTCAAAATTTCAAAGCAAATTTATGTGAAAACATCCAGACTTTTTGTGATCAGATTTATTTATAATTTTTCAAAATTAAATCAATCATATTGAGTTTTCTTACTGACATGCTCTGATTTTTCCATTTTGCTCACACTCTGTACTCAGAATGAATTTTTAAGAGACAGTGTTTTGTCCCATCACAAAATTTTTTAGCTGTTTTGTTGAGGCAAGCAAGAAAAAAAAAATACTTTGACCTGACCCCAGAGAGTTTTTCAGTACCTTTGCTGTATGTATGTCTTGACACAGTGTGGCAACTGTGTAATAAATTTGATGGTCATAAATATTTATTTCACTTGTCTGGACTAATTCCTAATTAATTCCTAATTAATCTGTGATGGGATTTCTTCACAAATGCACCAGCAAAGTGCTATAAAAATATTGTCTCTCTTCTGAATGAGAGGCAAGATGGTAAGAAAATAGAACTCATTCAGCCATGTGCATCTCTGGAGGTCAAAAGTGGCAAAATTAGAAATAAATCAGATGTTTGCTTGTTCGAATGGTAAAGTTGTGCTCCTTTGATTCATGAATTAACAAACTATTTTTCCATAATATTATGTCAAGAGACCTTGCTTTGCTTAGATAAGCAATTACATAAGCACTTTAAGATCTAGAATAATGAAGTTACATGTCATGACCACAAATAGATGCATGTGGTTCTTTAAATACACGTTATGACTCCTCAAGTCATTTGAATTTAGGTATGTGCCTTAAGATTTATTGGAGGCAGGTTACTATACCATAGGACTCACAGGTAAAATTCTAATGTCTACATGAAATGAAATGAGCACAAGTGGCACAGCAGAAAAATGAAGAGTTCTGTGGATGAGGTCAGTCTGGATTTCACTGACAGAATGAAGTCATGAGATTTCCACAGCATGCCAGGTTTTTTCTGCAAGTCTTTATCAGTACTGTAATTAGATATATGTTCAGGTAAGCAAATCCTAGGTACTTTCGCTGGGAGCAATACTAGACTTGATTCACTTCCTTCTGACTGATCTGAATACAAAACAGGTGAGTTTTAAATTTACTGCTACACTGATAATGCATCAGCTGCTTTCCTTTTTTTTTCCTACTAACTTTTGTGGAGCTTTCACTAAGCTTTAAGGGCATTTAAGGGTTTGGTTTTTATTGGTTTTATTTCTTTTAAAGAATTCTTCCTTGATAAAGTTTTTTGATTTTCTTGGGTTTTTGTTGTTTGCTTGTTTTTTTTTTTTTTGGTTGTTGTTTTGTTGTTGTTTTTTGTTTGTTTGCTTTTTATTGTTATTTTTGGGATTTTTTTTTTGCTTTTACATCTCTTCATGCAACACCTTAAGTAATTGCTCTACTCTATTTAAATGGAATGACAAACAATAGAAAGTTAATTAACAAAAAAAAGTCCACTGGAGGGCAAGTTAGAAGGGCAAGGAAGCCATGATTTACAGTATTTGCACAACATTCTTTATAAAGCAATTGTTCTTCATTATAATAATGCCAGGAGAGCAAATAGAAAAAAAAAATGTGTTGCATTAGCAAACAATTAATGAGCATTTGTAGCTGAATGGAACCCACTTTTACGTATTATTTCATTAAAAGTTTACAAGATCCATGAAACCAGACAATAAATAAAGGTAATGATTTCGAGGTAATGGTCTCCTAGGGGGCATGAATATTGAACAAATATGTTAGTCTTGCCTACTTACTTAACCCTTAAAACCAGGGGCTTTTTATATCTTAATTTTTCTACTCTTTCACTGAAAGATCAAAGTGTGCTATTAGATAAAAGAGAAATGGGCACAGGTATTTCAAATTTATCATTAGTGTTATATTCTTTGTTGAGACTTAACAAGAGCTCCCTTTTTCTGTTAAATCCTCCACAATTTAAATCCTTTTTTCCATTGTGAAGGTTAGCTCTTTGTGTCCTTGAAGAAAGTAGCAAGTCTTTTGTAAAGGTTGACAACTTCTGAAAGAGTGATCAGCATTTTCTTGGCTGTGTATCAAAATATACTTCTTATTTGGCAGTTTTCCATCAAGGCTGCGTCTCCAGTCCTGGTGCTCGCATGCACATTTAGGTGACAGGAGAGCTTTTTGCCCTCTCTATCATTGTTTCACATACTTGCATTTGTAGGCAGACCTAGTTAGCAGCTTCTTCACTTCAGCTCCCAGAAAGGTTTCATAACGTTTGATAATGTTCATAATTTCAACACAATACTGCTTTTTTTGTTCCGTACATCATGAAGATGTCATGTAACTAATGGGTACAGAGACTGTCTGCAAGGACAGCTGGAGCTTGTATAAAGACATGTTCATATGAGCATCTTGGAAATTTCAGGGTGTTCCTCAAATTCAACAGTCTGCATACATACAGAAACAGCCACTGATGCTCATTTTCTTGTTGTGTCCTTTTATTTCTTGTTGCCTGCCTGTATTCCTATGTTGGTCCTTGTCTCATATTTAGATTCTAAAAGTTTTGGGAACAAATCTGCCTTAGTTGTGTGTTGCTGTGGGGTCTAGTACAAAAGAATGCTGGTTCTTGGCTGAGCTTCTTAAAAACAAGAACTATGAAAAATAATTGTCAGGTTTCTAGTAAAACCTCTGAAAATTCCATTATTGCTACAGCTTTAGAATTCCCATTTCTAAGCAAATTCAATGGTCTAAGATTTTTATTTGTTTTTTAATTAGGCCATAAACTGTCCCTTACTTTATCACTTTTATCAAAGTTTCACTAGAATTTGATTAAAATTGTTTTAATCAGTGTGAGTGTGGTCAAAACAAGGGTTCAGGTGGAGTGTTCTGAACAATGAGTGTTATTTGTGGCCTTACCACCTAGCGTAGATGTCTTGCATGTCTGTGCTATGAATACATACACAATTACTGGATTATTGAACAATGGAATGCTACTTACAGACATTCTAGGCTGAGCAGTCATCTGAAAGGAAGTCTGAATAAGAGAAATGGAAGGGACAATCATTTGAATACTCAGAATGGAAATGCCAGTGATGACTGAAGGTTAATTCAAATCTAAACCAAACTTCTGGGTTAATGAAATTGAGCTGGAGGCTTTGTGTGGATTTTTTATCAAGACAGATCCATCTGAAGAAGATTTAATAAATTAAAAACATGAAAGGAAACTAACAGGAAGGTGATGAACTTCCCAAACCACAAAGACTGCCTTTAATATTATTTTGAAATAGGGAATCACCTTATACATACTGATTCATTCTATATGATCTGTTTTGCACTTCATTTTTAGTTTAGTAGTTGAATGAATTCGAATGGACAGCTCTTTCTCTGATACATCTAGATTTGTATCCAAAGAAAATGAATGCAAATTGTTTTTGTTTTTATGGGAAAAAAAAGTTCTTGAGGGGAGCTGTAGACAAACGCTGTTCATCTGAAATGCTGGAATCTTGACAAAACATAGCTTTAATTTTACAGAGGTAATGAGATTTTTTGTTCGTGTTTAGAGAGACTAAGTTCCTTGTGGAGAGGTAGTATTCCTTTGCAGACTTGTCTATCTGATTACTTTTCCCTAGTGGAAATGTGACTAGCTTGTTACCTGGAAGAAAGAGTAATGGAACTGGAAAGGCATGAACGTGTTAAAGTGTCTTTGTTTTATCTGAAATTGAAACCCCCTGATATTTCCTGGTGAAGCATATGAAAGTATAAAGTAAATTAAAACAGAGACCAACTTGGACAATATCAGATAGACATCATTTGATGGTTCTTCTTAATGAGGGGCATCAGTTCTTTCTTCTCTTTCTTTTATTTAATTCATCAGGGCAAACCAGCCCACAGATCTTTACAGTAACATACAAACCAATTTCTAACCCCAAAGACTGTGTCGGTTCAAACAGAACTTTCACAAGCACAGTGACAATCTATTGCACTTCTTTAGAGAGTTCATTTTTGGTGTCAGTTATAGCATCATAATGTGCACTGTATTATTGTTCTACTTAGTGAATTGCTGATGTGTATAATGATGCACCTGTTATTCAAGAAATCCCTCCGAAGCCAAACGGTGTTATTAAATTGACATACTCACACAGAGCCAGGACTGTCAGGATGTTTCCTCTGCATTATGCAATATTTTCTGCTTTATGGCCATTAAAGGCAATAATAAAACAGCTGTCGCTGAGTGTATGTTGTCAAATATCAGTGAAAAGCACTGAGATGATGATAGCAATGTGATACACAGGGCAATAGCTAAGGATGGGTCAGTGTTTTTATTATCAACACTGGGTTTTTTTCTGTGTATATATATCTTTGCCCTAGGCAGGAACTTTCCAGTCAGCAGATAAGTCCTGGAGCAACGACCAACTTTTGCACTTGCAAAATTTTCAATAAATATAACCCTCTAACTTGATTTATTTTCTGGAAATAAAGTTTAATGACAAACTGCCAGTGAATTTCACAGCTTTGTGGGCCTACCACTGGTGCTGACAAATATTCTGACTTCTTTGGCTCTCTGATTGTTCAACTGGACTGCCTTTATTACCATGGAGAAAAGCTGAAGAGAGAGGGTAGAAAGATATTCAGTATTTCTTGAGGCTCAATATCATAAAGAAATTATTTAATACATATTTTTTCCAAAAACACTAGAACACTAGGGAGCCTTGGAGCCTTTGCCCAAACTCTTGCATCTCTCTTGGTCACCTAAGTTTGGGATGAGGCTGTCTGTGATTCTAAGGAAGATATCGGGATCTCTGCCAGCTATCTGGCTCTGTTTGGAAGCTTTTCCACTGATAGGGCAGAGGGAATAAATGGTCCTGTGAGACCTGGTCACTGCATAGGTCCTGGTATGATGGAGGGTGTGCT
This sequence comes from Orthonyx spaldingii, assembly GCA_013397795.1. Classification (NCBI taxonomy): domain Eukaryota; kingdom Metazoa; phylum Chordata; class Aves; order Passeriformes; family Orthonychidae; genus Orthonyx; species Orthonyx spaldingii. The sequence goes on along the minus strand of VZTJ01011332.1, from coordinate 1,101,573 downwards.
TCAAGCACCAGAGGTGTGAAAGCCCTCCACAGATGGCCCAGGAACACTCCTATGGAGAAGAAATGTCAGTAGGAAATATCATGCCCTTGAATGCCATTCTATGGAGCCATGTGTTGTTTATCACCAGCATAATCTGAGGATTGCAAATATTATTTTAAGATAACCCAAAGAGATAGGAATATATTACTTTACATGAGTACTGGTAGTAACATTTTTTCTTGTGTAGCAAACACATTAAAAAACTACTGTCCTTCAGGAATGTTTTAGTACTTTCTCCTGCCATTACAGATATGTCATACAGATTACAAAAGATTGGTGAAAACCAATTATGCTAAGTTCTACTTCAGGGCTCTAGAACAGGACCATGCCTCTCTCATTAGATCATGAGTCAGCATCCTGATTGGTTTAATGATCACTGCTTAAGATAAAGAACAGGTTATAACTGGAATAAGACCAGAGAGCAGAGGTGAACAAAGGATTAAATTTTTTTGACATAAATATGACTTCCACTTGTTTCAAAAAAACACATCAAAGACAGAAAAACTGAACTAGATTGACATGAAAGCCCATTGGACAGATTTTCTAGTTAAACAAAATCAAGGTCTATTACCACAGTTGTTTCATTTGACTTGAGATTACGGTCTCATTTGCACCTTGCTTTGCACAGAGACATCTCTTGTAATCAGATCATAACATAGATACAATAGCAAATATGGCTAATTCGCTTGACTGACAGTATCTGTGACAAGCTAATCCATGACACATAATCCAGATGATATTTTAGTGTTTACAAGGAAAAGAGGGGAAGAGCACAACATGAGCTACATTATATGTCAGAAAGCATGGTGATAATGGGAGATGTGCTGTGTTGTGATTTGTGAAGTTAGCTGAGATGATTGGTGAAGCTGAGAAGCCACTGTGATGAGCTCCTCTCTTGAACTATATGTCACAGCTCAGCTGTATAAAACACAGTTTGAAATTAGATTTAATGTTTCAGGGCAAATATTAGAAAGATACCATTTCAGTGATTGCATTGAACATACTGTAAAATAAGGAAAGGGTGCTTAACTTCCAGGGAAAAGAAATTCAGTGTACATTATTTCAGTTCAACTATACTTTGCATAATGAAGCAGCCAGTTATATATTATGCTGAATCCTCTTCTTACTTCCATCTCCAAAATACATTAGGCACTCACTGGAAATATGAGTTAATATTTGTTCAAATATCGGTGTTGGCCCCTAAATGAGTTGTCAGTAGTGAATAATCTATTAAATGGTTAAAAAAGTTTTTTTCAGGACTTTTGTGTTAGAACATATATATTAGACTCTCTTTTCTGATTGCCTGAAATTTGTAGCTTTAGATTTCTGAAAACTTCAAGGAGATAATCTAGCATTTTCCAAATCAAATCTCTGCCTGAAGGGAAATGGGTAAAATTTATTAGTAAGGGAATATTACTAGCAACAAAAAAACAAAAAACAAAAAAACCCAAAAAAACCCCAAAACCCAGAAATAACCCCAAAAACAACAAAAAACCCAAACCTAAGTCTAAACCTAAAAGTCTTCTTATAAACCTTTACTCAAGGATTTATTGACAGAAGATGATATTGAGAAAACAGTTTTGAACATCACGAACTCAAGAAAATCCTAAAGGCAGGATAAGATGCAAGGAGATATTGTTTGAAGCAGCCAGTGATTCAAGAGATGGGCATTTGTAGAAGTCAAGTGCCATCATGACAGGTAGGAAATGTGTTTGGTCATCTCTGACCCAGGTTCTGTATTTCTCGAGTAAATTAAAACTTATCCTTTTTATCCATGTTTTGCAATATTTTGTGCAGAGAGTGATTCTTCAATGACAGAGAATTCCTCTTTTGGTTTTGTTTTCATTCCAACACTTGTAAATGGATAAAGTTACTGAATGCACCCTCCTTGCAGTCAAGCTTTAATTAAGTGTGAAACCATCGTCTTACGGAGTGAGCTTTCTTTGCCCTTAGAGGCTTTCTTCCTTTCACTTTGAAGTACCTCTAGCAAGACATGTCCCTTTCAATAGCTTCTGTTCTCATCCGACTCTCTCAAAATGCCTGGCAACATAATTTTTTTATCCTCACAGTGTGATATTGCCTTTATATTCCTCTTCAACCTACAGTGAAATATTTGTTATTCAGTAAACTGTTTTCTGAATTTGTAGCTGCTGTTCAATTCTACGCATTGTTTTCACTTAAATTCTTGCTTGGAAATGTAATTAATAGCCTATGAATTCTAGGAATAAAAAGGGGAAAAATAAGTAAAGTAGTGAGTTATTTAACTGGTTTATATAACTTGTTAAGCAACATCCATCACATACCGTAACAACAGACAGCAACAGCTGAGCTGATGACAGAAATGTGGACAAAAGCAAACCTGGACTTCCTTTCAGCCCTGCAGTGTAGACCTGGCTTTAGAGGGTGGGACAATATCTAGTCCATCTCCCAGCCTCCCTAAATTCACCACCTGAAAGTTATAAAGACAATAAATATTCATCTCTAGAAGCTCTATTACCCTCACCATTTAGGGTATGATACAAACATGACAAAATATAGACATAGAAAAGATCTAAATTAGCAGAAAGTACCCCTGTGCCTGGTGAGTGTTATCACAGCTCCTTGAAATAGTATAAAAGGACTGGTTTTTATGGCAAGAAGTATGATGACAGCTTAGGGAGGTGCTGCCCACTGTGCACATATGACATTTGCAGCTGTAACAGAATTAGACATACTTTGGCAGGGTCTACCCTGTGGGCTGCTCCTAAAAGGAAACTTTCCAAGATGAAACTATCCCACTGGTTACTAAGGAAACAGGATGCTCCTTACCAGTGAAGGGAAGATGAATTGAATCTTTGCACCTGTGTAAGAAAAGTGCTGAAGTCTGAAAAGAATGCAGAAAAATCGACCCCAAAATGAGTTTTGCTGCTCCACCAGTGATCATTTAGCATCCTTGGAAATAAACTTTCTGAGCATGCAAGACATATACATTCTAAGTAAATCAGGTAGGAGAAATAGTCTAATGAAGAGAATATCGGCTTATTAGGGGAATAGCGTGACATTGCAGAGAATATATAAACTGCAGAATTACTGAGGCTGCTAATCCATGCCAAAGTATATATTTTTAAAATACTACAAAGAATCATAACTCATTTTAAAAATGCCTTTTACCATTTACCACAGTATCAATATTTTCATTCTTTCTGGTCTTGCATGTGTTTCATACTTGTTCTTGAGTTAGAAACAATGTGTGCATACACCTCCAGAGGGGCAGAGCAGTGACAGAGTTGTGATTCTTGACGTTGATTTATGATGGCGATTTGGAAATGTTATTATGTAGTACAGTGTGGGAACCTAGGGGTTAATATGAGAAAATATTCTGATGAGCTCTTCTTAGGAATATAATCATTGTGTGTGAATTATAATGTGAAGTCCAAAGTCTTATCTCAGATTATACAGAGAGTCAGTCTCTTAGGGTGAGAGATCTTCAGAGCTATCACAATAGATGAGGTTATAACATGCTGGGGCTTAGTGAAATGTGTGGTATTTAATTTAAAATCTGAACTGCCACTTTATTTCTATTTTATGTAAATTTTACTGTGATTTCAGTAGGTCTTGTAGAAAGTTTTTGCATCTCCTTATCATGAATGTTACTTTATCTTTACAAAAGCATAAAACAAGGGGTAACTGAATCACAGTTTTCTAGAGAATTACCAGTTTGCTGGTTTATTGCTGCCAGATGAAGTAGGTAATGGGTCTTGATACAGACACATTCCTGTTGATTTCCATTCTTTTCTAAAGAGAAGTGAGTGGCTCATTTTATTAATATTATTTGATAATACTGTTATAAGAAATCAGAGTTACTAATAGCAAACAGACCTGGTGCTTTAGTATTTAGGCAGGTATAGTGCCCATTAAGAGAAGAATTAAAGCTAGGTATCAGGTGAAAAGTGTAATGTTCACTGTGATTCAGCTGTTTTATGCCAGGGGAAGATGACTTCACTTCTGGGCATTGCCTTACCTTTGGGGGAAGACCATGTGGCTTACATCGGGCAGATGAGATAATCTGGGGTCCTTCCTCAAATAGCTGTGAGGAAGCTTGTTGCTTCAAGTCCAACCTGAGCCAGGCTCGTGGTAGCTCAGAGAGTTGATAGTTTCTTCCATTACCAGCTGAGTATCATTTCCCTTTATATCTTTCAACTGTTATAAACAAGAAAACCAAAGGCTAGAGGGTAAACTCTATTCAAGAGACTTGAAATGATAGATGCAGCTAAAAGCAGAATGTGGAACTGAATGCATGAGTTGCTCTGTCCTGTTTCTATGCTGATTATATGCTTGATCTGTCTTTTCCAATTTTGAACTTCCAAAGCAGTTTATTTTTTCTTTCTGCTTTAAATTTTGTTACATCTTTATGTTTTCCAATTGCATATCAAAAACCTGAATTGTGATTGGGAAATTACAGATTTATCTCAAGTTCCTATCAACCACCAGAAGCTGAGTATTAATAATATTTGTTTAAGTAAGATTTATGTGCAAATTTCATTTCTTACATAGAAACCTTCTTCTTTGTCACTTAACAATGATGTTAGGCAGGAAAATTCTTATAAAACTGTCTTGTTAACGTTCCATAAGTAACAATATTGGGAAATACATCACAGACCTTTGTGAACAGTTCTCCAACTGGTGCTCAGTTGTGTGGCCTTTTGAAAGCTAGAGTTGGCAAGACCTGATAGATTCATTTCTTAAGTGCTTTCATTAATTAAGTGACTCTCTCTTATTGCTGATAGCAAAATACAGATGCCAAATAAGAAAGGTTTCTTCTGAAGAAATCATTCAGTGAAAAGGGTCAACGGTTCATATACAATAAAAACTGGTTACCCCGTAGGCAGCTCCAGAGTTACTAGTTAAGACCTGCATTTGCTTTATACAAGGATGCCATTAAAACAAACAATGTGAGCAAGACATGTAGAGCAGTATGTGTTAGGCTTCTGGAAAATGACCAAATGAAAAGAAGGGCATGTCCATTATGGACAAAGCTAGACAAGCAGAAGGGTGTGCAGTGTCCTTATGCTCCAAATACTGAGCTACAGAGGGTGTAATGTAACACCTTTCTGCATGAGATCTGCAAAATGTTGCTATTGTATTTGACTTCTTAAATATTTCTAAACAGATACAGTATGGGATGTTCTAAAAGGTGTTTGATGAAACTGAGCCCAGGCTCTGATCCTGATTGTGCCTTTTGTGTAGCCAGCTGTCTTCTGCATGGAAGTTTGACCATTAAACAGAAAGAGACTAGGAAAAAAGGAGAAAGGGTCAAATGTCTCTGTGTGTCATTGTGATGTAGTGCATTTAGCTCATGTTTGATTCTGGGGACTACAAATTAGATGTGAATGTGAGTCACCTAGATGTTGTCAAGATGTAGTCTGGAAATCATGAAAATCTAGGAATTAGGAAATTGTATCAGAAAGAAGAATGGGAGTCTGAGATCCTTTTATTATTTTTTTGGTGATTATATAAATCACAAGGCTGAGATAGTTTTTGTGTACTTTGATTAGCACTGAAGTCAGGAGAGAGTCTAAACTTTTTTCCTTGGTGCTCATGTTGAAGCGCTGCCTAAATGTGCAGCTCCATATCTGGGTTTTTTAAAAGCAGAGATCAGATAGACAGATTTTTAAAGCAAATAAGTTAGATTCTGATTATCAAAACTACTGATAAGTTGAAAGTTCCAGAGCTCGAATCCATTCAGGTGGTACTCAAAAACACACTCAACAAATATAGTAAAGATATAGCTTATTATTTTTACAAGAAAATGTGACAAAATATTGAGCAGAACTGCAGGACTAAACCTTGCAAGTTAAGGTACTGACCAAACACATCTATAGCTACTTCGATAATGGTTTGTTTATCATGCTGTAAAGACAGTGACTCTTGACCTCATGGCTTGTGCTTTTCTGGCCACAATGTTTGTTAACAAAATCATTTAGCCCTTTATTATAAGCCATTTTCAGGCTATTTATCAAATGCAAAGTGAAAATCTTAATCTTCCTGTGGGTAATTTATAATTTTTCCTGCTTCATAATGAAAGCTGTGTTTTTTAAGAAGGAAATTTACCTGGAAGAAGTCAGAAGTTGAGAAATACCCAGGTTTTAACCCTTTCAGTATCTAGAATTACACAGCAGGTAAATTAATAAACCTCTAAATTACATGAAGAGTTGATCCATATGTATTGTATATAAAATATACCCTAGCAATTTATGTCTAGAATGGTCTTATATGTTACCTAGTTTAGAAAAAGTGAATCTTTGTAAAATGCTGGATCACCCTTTCCAAATTTCCATTTTTTTCCCACATATACTACTTCAAAATTGGTTATAAAGGCATCTTATTTTTATGACTCCTAAGTATAGACATGACTTCCATAAGTTAAAAATCCCCAACAGAGAAACTGGTTCTGTCTTAGAAAAGAATGTCATTATAATTATTTTCAGTGAGAACCCATTTCAAAAGTCTGTAGCACCAATTAGAAAGAATTTTGGCCAGAATGGATTTAGCAGTGGTGTGCGAAAGCCGGCTCTTGTGAGGTTGCTCTGGAAGGCTGCAGCCGTCTGGTGCTTTCAATACAGATACAGAACTCTTGCAAGTCTCAGGCTTGAAGTTCAGGAGTCTAAGGCACCCCCTGATCTCCTACTGGGGTCGTGTAATGGGGAAAATTAATCTCATCCTGATGAGTGCATCATGGGCATGTCCCAGTCAAAGGTCATGCAACACGCACACATCCACAAGCAGGGACAATCATTTCCCATGCATTCAGTAGCCTGGAAGTCATTCTTGACTGTTGACTATGTCCCACAGAGGAAAGAATTGGAAAACAGCCAGTGATGTGGAAAATATGGCTTCCAGCACCTTGTGAGGAACCTGGAAAGGCTGAGAAAGAAGAAAGAGTAAAAAGGAATTTAAGGGAAGTCTTTCCCTTACTGCAGAACCTAGTAAATCTATGCAGGACATACCTGCCTATATATATACTTAATTTAACTATATATAGAGTTATATATGTCTTCAATACAAAATTATTAACAGCTGTCTTTACAATTGCAATGTACAAACTGAGTACTCACTGCATTTTATTCCATTCCTGAGACCATTTTCTTCTTGATGACTGCCAGCTTCAGGACTCCGATTGCTTTGTAGTAATTGCACACCACCTTTACTACACAGACAAAAGTGAAGTTTTTCTAATTTCCTCTTAGCAGGGTCAGGTTCAGATGTGCCTGTATTAAGTGGAAAATCTTAGCCTTCCTTGTGCTAATAACTAGTACATTAGTATGTAATAAATGGAAAATTATTCCCTATTGTTAACCTTAAATATTAAAAAAATCATAAATTAGAAAATAAATGTTAGACTAGCTTAAATAAGAGTACAAATGTTAGTTCTGGTACACTTTTTCAAGAGAAAAGGTCAAGAGCTCTTTTTGAGGTCTTATAATACATATTAATTACATTTTTCACATGTTACTGAATGCTCAATGCTAAATTTTGTTCCTTAAAAATGATGTCAAGTGGTCAGAGACTGAAAATAATTCATGCCTCAAACATTGATATTACAAAAGACAACAACTAGAGATGCCTCCCTGAAGACTGGGACTTTGGACTGAAAGTCAAGCTGCTGATTAGATAAAGGGAAAACCCCTTTGTTCAATCACCTGAAACAAACAAGGCTGGGGGAAAAGGTATGCATCCCCAAAAAGCCAAAGCCACCAGCTGTGCTGAGAGAATCATGCCCAGCTGAGTTTGGGGTGGGGGGGAACACAGCTCACAGAAGCCAGGCTTACAAACTTCCCCCCCCAACCGAGTGTGGTGGGGGAGAGGAGATTTTTGGGTGTGTGGCATAACCTCTGGCCAGAGGTACTGAACATCCATCCTCAACTATACAAACTGGCCCAGCTGTGTGAAACCCAACCCCACAGGCCAAATCCATGGGACTTTCACGTGAGAGGCAGCTGAGACCATCAAAGACCCCCCAAGGTGCCCTCCCAGATGCCTTGCACTACAGGACCACATGTGATGCAACAGATCCAAAGGCTGTTGCAAGAGACAATGGCAAACTCCAGGGACATGCCTAGACATCACCCCCTGGCTTGAGGGTATATTAACCCAGGGCACTCTGTGCTTTTGGGGGACCTTCACCATCCAGAAGACCGGCAGGAGAGAATCATCAGGATGCCAGTGGGACCCACAGAGCGGTGATACTCTTTTATTCTGCCTCTGTCACTTCTCTGTCCCCTCAGCCTTTTTTCCTTTTCCTCCCTTTCTCTTCTCTTTCTCTCTCTCTCTCTCATATTTACTATCAAATAAAACCCATACTATTGACTGGCATATGGTCTTGTTTGCACCTTAATTCGGGCAGAGGTATTTCTAAGAACCTAATAATCGGATCATGACACTGAAGGATTTAGCTGAAGTGGCACTACAGAAAATGTTGGAAATTTTTGTGTTTTGCAGGGAAATTTGCATGACATTAAATTTGCCTATTCTTTTTGCACTTTTCTACCCAGTTCTTTCTAAAGTTATAGGATGGGGTAAGAATGAGTAATTGGCAGCTCTGTTTATCAACAGTATTTTGTTTGGAATGGATGAGAGTGAAAATACTTGATCAAATAAATCTGGGCATTGGCACTGTTACAGAGGGTGTCGACACATCAGATCAGGTTGCTCTATTTATCTGCAGATGACTGAAATTTGGAGAACTTAGTGAAGACAAGAAGTTCTGGAAGGGTAAAAGCAGGAATGGAGAAAAGGAGAAGTATTGTAGTGCTAAAATGTATAGAAACTTAGGTGAACTGGGGATCATGGAGACAAACAATGGTTTTCGTTGTACACAGAGGTTTTTTTTTCTAAAAGTTTGGTAAGAAAAGACAATATAGAACATCAAATCCAAGATTTCTTTAAGTGATTTGTGTATTTTCTGCTAACGTTTCATTTTAAAAACATGTTCAGCAACTTGGCAAAGCCTTCTTCTAGCCTATCAATTGTGAGACTGTGAACCAGAAGATGATACACATGAGAAGAGACCTGGCTTTGACCCATGCTACGTCCCACAGTGCCAGTGATCCAGTGCCAGGGTTTCCTGAAAGCAGGCTAGTTAGTGATCTGTCTTGTTCTGCCCCAGTAATACTTCTCAAGATTAAAGATAAAACTGTAAGCCTTGACAAGCGTATAGTTTTATCTTTCTGCTGCTTCATGCAATTTGAGAAAGAAACTTGGCAAGTCACTTCTCATTCTTCTCAGCTTGGCTTACTGACTCTTATCTGTGTCAGGCAACCACAGTAGTACTTAGTCTCTGAAAGTGGGAAAGATTGGATTTGGATTATTTTAATAGTTGTTTGCTTGTTTTGCTTTTATGCAAATCTTTTATTCTCTCTAGCACCTACAAAACCTACAAAAGATTTATTCCCGCTTTGGAGTTGACTGGTCATATCTGATCACATCTGCACAAGGTATGTGTGACAACTTTAACAACTTTTAAAGTGTATTTCAGTGACGTACGTCAGTAATATTTTTACTTTGTTTAGGTTTTGCTGCTAGCAGCAAGTTAGATCAGAGTTGCTACTGCCAAGGAGCCAACTATTGAGTGAATTTTTCATTTCAACATAATCTTATTTATGGTTTGTCTGCTCAAGTAAACATGGCTATTTTTGCTCTCAGGCAACTGAAATAATTCATAAAGTCAAATCTAGTGTAAAAAAAAACCTGTATCCTGAAGCACAGAGAGAACACACACCATTTTTTCAACATGTTTTGACTTCTGATTTTTTCTCACAGCTTTATATGATCTATATAGGAAAGCCTCATACTGCTGTTGCTATTCTTGCTGGCAAGTGCAGTTTTAAGTTCCTTTTCCTCACAGGGCTTGCTATTTAGGAGAAAATCTTGGTGCAACGGAGTTCAATAGCTGCCCTTTTCTTCAGACACTTGAGCTTTTTCTGTTGACAAGTGTGCTGGGAACTCTTTGACCTCATCTTTCACATTCCCTGTTGCACAAATAACACTGAGTTGTGACTTCCACGCGGTGGGTGACTTCACCAGTTGCTGAGGCTTCCATTATGCTTTTGAAGCAAAACCAAAAAGCACTGTTACTTGGAATCCTGGAAATTACAAATTTGATTTTCATCTGTAAAGGCTGGCACAACTTTGCTAAGGCTGATGCCAGTTTACAGCAATTGAGATGCTCAACCTACACGGGAAGAAACGAATTTAGAGCTTTACAATTCTACATTAAATATTAAGTAAGGATAACATAATATAATCTAGTTTGTCTTAGAGAAGAGCTCTGACAGAATTTAAATTCTATGTTGATGACATTCAAAAAATGCTCTGTTTTTTTCCTTCTTTTTCTGCATTTGAGCCATAACATATCTGTAGTGTTTGTGCTATTGAACAGATAGATTTGCAACAGATCTAGTTTGAGTTTGAGCCATATTTTGGGGAAGGATTGTTTTTTATTGATCTGCACCAGTTGTATTTTCATTTTGAATGCAATTATATTTCCTGATGAAAACTATTTTAGCCTTGTAACTACAATATTGTAGTGTTGTAGCTTTTCAGCTACTCCCGAGCTAAGTAAGTGTTGTTGAGGTTATATAACCTAGCAGGCTTTGCATTCTAATGAAAATTAGAGTGTGGAATTTCTATTTTCCCACAGAATTCCACAGAAAAGGAACCATGAAATAGTTATTAGCCTTATGAGATGGGCACTGGTCTGATGTGTAAGAAACTGCTCTCCTAATACTTAGGTGCAGATCCTAATCCTTTTAATAGTGCAAAGCATATAAAGGGCTTTGAGCCAGAAGGCAGGAGCCTTGGTCTGTAGATTGTCCAAATTCTACCATAGGGACCCAGTAGTATCTAATCAAATCTCTAGTTCTGCAGCTTCCAATTCCATAGTGAATACATGAATTTTAGTCTGATTCTCTTCATCCCCAAACTGACATCTTTCTATATCCATGTTCTGTTTCACAACTTCTGCAAAATGTTTCTTCCCAGGAATGCATATGTGTGTATATGTCTTGTGTGCATATCAATAGCACTGTAATGACTGTCTGATTTTCCCATAGGTTAGAGCATCAAAAAATAATACAGCTGTAAGAAGATTAATAGGACAGCTAACCCTAAGCTGCTTCCTGTATGAGATGAAAGGAAGTTGGTGTGTATACTTTGGATGGTGCATTGAACCTGAAGAAAATTCTGTGCTACAACTGGTTTATGTGTGATGGATGTTAACACAGGTAAAGATGAAACCTTGGATTACCATGGAGTCAAGTTGCTGTCACTGGCAGCATTGGAGGCACCTGGAGTAAGGAATTTGATGAATGTGCTCTTCTAATGTAAAAGTAACAGGAAAAAGAAGTGAATTGGATCTTATTGAAGCCATAGCTCTTTAGAAACTCCTCCCTGCTACATTCAGAAACTGCCATTGCCCAAATGTGTCACTAGACAATGAAGCTTCACAGAGCTGGGTTGCTTCCTGCTGAAAGCAAGACTAAAATGAACAGGCAGAGATAGCGAGATGAGAGACACTGTCAGAGACAACAGCTAGAGCTCTTTGTTCAGTTACTTGCCTGCCATGATGGTTGTCCATGAGACTTGCCAAACTCCTAATTTACAGTCTACTTTTTGCTTGCAACACCATTAAAGTTAGCCTGTAATAAATTCCTAGGGAGCACAGAAGGGGAAAAAAAATAATTGCCTATAGAAAACCAGTGCTGTGCTGAGTTAATGAAGACCGTTCTGACCACAGAGAGTGAATTTTTTTTCTAATTGAAGGAAGAAATAAAACTATTAATGCAATTTTGAAAGACTGGGATCTAGAATAACAGTAAAAATGAAGAGGCTGAACACACCACTAGCTAAAAAGGTGAGGGCTAACCGGAGGCTGAAGACACTAATGGCTGAAAAGGTAAGGGATAACCTCTAATAAGCTGAATTCCTTATGATGTTTCTAGTGTTCTGCTCTAGTTCCCAATAATCACCAGGATTACTGGTCTATGATTCTTGCAAATCTTAAGACAATATGTCTGTTAAGAACTTACTCTCTTTTGCAGGGCTTTTATTTAGACAAGTAAACTGCTTTGAAAACCAGAACATTGTCCAAAATATAAAAGGAAATAAAGAGGAAAAAAAAGACCTACAGGCAAAAAAGGATGAAAACAGCAGAGAACTGATGATGAAAGTTCAGATTGCATCTCACTGGAGAGGTTCAGTTGGTTTATTTCCAAAGGGTCTCTCTCCAAAGAAGCAGGTTTTGGTAATTTGCTTACAATCTGCCACTGACTTTGATGGCATTCAGGTACTGCAGTCTCACAGTTTGCAAATTTCCTGTGAACTTAAAAAGGGCAGACCAGCAGAGAGGGGAAGAATAGCTTTGTCCAAAGGCAAATTGTTTTACTTAGTTCCTCATTGTAATTAACTTCATTTGTTTCAGTGTTACACAGCTGTCTCAACCAAGCATATGTGAGCTGCCCTTCATCTAGATACTATATGAACAAGTCTATTCTGAAGACATGTGATATGCAATTATGTGATGTTTTGGACATTTAGATGCTTTGGAAACCACTAGGAGTTCCAGTCTGTGTTTTTACTAAGACTTAGAAATAAATGAAAGGTTTTCAGGTTTGTTCACTGATCTTCAAAGTGTCAAACTGAGTGGGCATTAGGAGGCTGAGGTCTCTGTTATTTTATGTGTTTGATCGATTGTTCTGCTGCTTTGAATTACTTTTGTCCTTCTGAGAATGAGCAGCTGTCTCACAACTGTCACTCACTTCTAGGGGCATCATCCACATTTGCATATAGGTTTGCAATGTTTGTCTTATGTCTGAGATTTGGACACCTTTTATCATAGGAATGAAATATCCATTTAGTTTTGAAAATAAACCCCAACCCTTCCAGATTGTGATTGACATTTCTGCATGCTTATGACCTTAGAGAGTAGGTGAAATACAATTCCTACTGGACTGTTTCTGCTTTTTTCTCAATTTCTCATTGTTTCAAGCGTTGAGGAGTTCCATGTTGTTTATTGATTTTTTTTTAATATAAACTATTCCCATGGACTTTTCCATGATTTCCAGCACTCTGCTTCCCAGGCTTAGCCACGAAAGGCTTGAGCCTTCTAAAAAAATCTTCTGACTTTGTGATTTCATGGACTATTTATTTACTTGAGTAGTAGTTCTCAATCTTTGCTTCAGTTTTATGAGTGGTTAGATATGTACAGACAAGGGAACAAAATGTGGTCTAGGGCTTGCAGTAAAAAGAAGGTAAGCCAAGAATATGGGCCTGTGGTTTATGAGAAGAGCCTTTTTCTACATACATAAACTTCTATTTAAAACTAACTAGTTAGAGAGGAATATTTTTGCTATGATTTTTGAATGTTTAATTACAGAAACCCTGGGATTTGGATAACTGTTTTCTCATCAGGATCTTGGCTTTGCTGTGCGTTACTGACTTTTATATTAAACCCTACTACATCAGTATTTCATTTTTTTGGCAAAGCAGCAGGTGGAATATTTGAACATCTGCCCATCAGCCATGGAATCACACCTCATTTATTGAAAGAACTTGCCCCATTAATTTGGGCTTGTCCTTTTATATACTGTGCTGGGACTTGATTTAAGTCTTCTATTTATCAAAATTTGCACCACTGAACATTTTTACAGTGCAGCTTTCACTAACCTGGTTTTATAAATGTCACTATGCTAGAAAATTCATTCATTACCTTGACTTGGAAAATTAGTTTTGAACACCAGGTGCATATAACGCATACCAAAGTGAGTACTGTTATGCAACTTTATTGATTAACTGCTGTTGTTACTGGGCAACAAGTATAAAAGTGGTGTTGAGTATGACTAACTAATATGACTAATGTCTTTTTAAGTTTTGTGAAACCAGCAAACATGAACTATAGAAACTAGGATGTGTAGAAAGAGTGAAGAACTGGTTTTGTTTCAACAAGAAACAAATATGTATACTGCATTGAATAGCTCTGGCTGACTCCTGAATCCCAAGCATGCTCTAGAAACCAGATCTTCTGATTAAAAGTGTGTCCTCTGATCTATTGTGAACCTACATCTTCAGGGAAGAGTGTTTGCTGAAGGGAAAACTACTGTGGTCTTTTGAAGGAGATGGTTTTGTGGAGAAGAACAAGGGCAAAAGGTGAGCATTGCAAACTGTCAAGATTCTTGTGAGCATGTATTTGTGTTGAAATGATTAAATAATCTGTTGAAATAGTTCTACTTTTCAGCATAAGTGTTTTAGGGTTTTCCTGTTTTGCTCAAAAGTTTTACTGAATCTGAAACTTTTTGTATAAAAATTAATTTAGTGTAGGCCACTTCTACAGCTGTGTAAAAGTCAGGTACATGAGAGCACTGAGATGTGGTTACTGAGTGTGACAAAATGCAGAGACCATAGTACAGTGATACACTTGCTGTTGCAGCTGTGGGCTAAGGAACCAGATCAGTTTCACTATGCAATTCATCTGACATTAATGAAAAGGTGTGTAAAAATGGGTTGCTTATGGGTACCTTGGCTTCTGTAACTTAAAGGGATCTTGACTACACACAAAGACCTAAATTGCCAGTTTCTTGAGTGTTGGAGGTAATAAAAATAGGCTGCAAAGACATGCACAGTGCAGGTATCTTATTCCAGGTCCACAAAGCAGAATGAAGCCCCAGCTCAGCCCTGCGCTGTGTGCAGTTTGTAGCTGAAATTACCTACTGTTGTCTGCAGTCAGCAAGCTGTGATTACCCAGTTCTTGGCCAGACTTCTCAGCTGGGGCACAGCTCCCAGTAAGCATGCCTGGATTTCTCACAGGACTGTGGTGGCTTGTGTCCATCTGTCTCGGGTGTCTCTGCTCCTTTCTTGCCCACACTCCTTAGTCTGGGGTTGGAGCTGACAGGGCCAGATTAGGTCTGACACATGTTTGGCTGTAGTAAAAATACCTTGTCCTTTGCCTCCTCTTCTTTCTTCATTGTGTGGCGTCCCAGAACTGGTGCCCAAAGGGACCTCTCATTACTGTTCTATTTTGGTCCCTGGTGTAGATTCTGTGAATAAAAGAGTACAGTGAAAAAACTTTAGCAGAAGTTTGCTAGTTTTGCTATACAGAAGCATCCTTCCAGGTCCTTAGCCAAGACTCTGGCTTCACAGCAAATAAAATAGTCTGCAGTAGAGGCAGCAAAATGATTGTGCTTTAACACACTTTCAGAAATGTGAAGGTCTAAAAAAAGTACTACCTCTGCAAACCTTAAGTTTGGAGGAATATTAAGAATATTCACAAAAACTGCTTGCTTGGTTTTATACATTTCTGTGTTATTTTAGTACTTTAAAGGGTAGTGAGGAGTGGATTTACAATACAACTATGGATTCTTCACTTGTGAATAATGCTGCATATACTTGTCGTTAGAGATGAAGTTGTGCTGTATGCTGAATGCTTTTCTTTGCGCAGTGGCATCTCTAAAATAGGGAGAACGAAAATGTTCACTTGCAGACATAAACCAAGATTATATTACAGGCTTCAAATATAAGACTTTAATAGAAATGTAGGAACTCAGGTAAATAAACATTTTAAATTCTAGTTAAAGTTTGGAAACCAAGCAGGCTATTCCTAGATACAAATAAAAATAGAATAGAATTAAGGGGTAATAGTAAATTTAGCACACTACATACAGATCTATAATATTTTCCTTAGTAATAATATAATGCTGTGAAGTAAACCCATTTAAAAAGACATGTAAAAATAATTTAAAGTAACAAACTGTTGCATCAGTATATTTTCAAATTTTACTGGGTCTCCTCAAAATTTTTTCCAGTTTTGGGGTATCCTTCTTGCCCCACTCCTTTCAAAATTCCTTTTTCTCTTTCTTTTGGACCCTCACACCAGTAGATCAGATTACACGGCAATTCACATATTCATCCTCATCTTATGCAGTAGAGTGCAGGGAAGGAGAAAAAGACATCTTCTACATGTAGATTGTGAAGGTGATTCAAATGCAAAAAGGAAAATGTGGCATCTTGTCTCTTGCTGAGTCTAGTTAAGATCTCACTTTTTTCCAGCCTCAATTAGTGCCCTTGGGTACCATTTAAGAATCATTCTCCATGAAAAGAGCTGGATAGAAACAATTGCAACCTCTGCAAAACAGAAGTTGGATTCTGGACTTGATGATATGCTATCCCTTTGAGTGTTGAAGCAACACCTCTGACCCTGCTATTTCACGGACACTCACAGCACAATTGATACAAAGACATGCACAGTCAGTGCCAGTGGTAGTCCCACACTATTTTTGTAGTCAGGGTTAGTAGGGAGGAGCAGGTGCACAGAGGCGTGTATGCTGCCTTCTCATAAGTGAAAATGTGGATGTGATTTTTCTGGCTCCCCAGCGTGTGCCTGTTTGAGATGCAGCAGCTGGAAGCCCAGTGCTTAACCGAGAGGCCCAGGCCATAAGCAGGGATCATTGTTCCTCCTCCTTTGTGAACATTGCATGAATTTGCATGATTGCAAGTACCCTTGCTGTGGGGTTGGCATGCTGTGAGATTTTAATGCTTCACTAAAATTAGAACATTAACTCTGATACTGTTTTGATGCTTTTAAATTATTCTCTGCTGAACTAATAACATTTAACTCAATCAATCTGTAATTTGAAACTATTTTGAATGTTTCAAATTTGCTTTAAATTTTGAAGTAAAATTTGGCTTTCAGAACTTTTCTTTCCCTATATTTTAGGGCCAAAAATCCGCATTAGATTACAGAGTTCCTACCTTTGTACAGAATTCAGCAGTGACTTGTACCTGACTGAACCATCTTTTTCTAAAGAGTATCTGATCTTGATTACAATACAGAAGATGGAGAATCCATACCTGCACTTGGTAGTCTGTTACAGTGATCATTCACTTTTGCCGGTAAAAATACAAGCCCAGTTTAAAATGAAAAATTGTCTGGCTTCAACTTCTGTCTCTTGAATTTTATCCTGTATTTCTCCAGTAAATTAGTAAGATCACAATATCACTTTATATATTTGTGAAGGAAATAAATGTACTACTATATTATGAACAAAATACTCTCTTAAACCAAGACACTTATAACCTGTTGCATGTAATGTCACAGAGTTGCAAAACCTGTGTTTTAACTGGCAAACTAAATCTCTGCATTGGTGGTGAAGCAGTGGGAAAAAAACCCCAGCAGATTTGCCAGATTTAATATCAATGACTTGCACATCTCCTTTGTCATCTCTTAAAAGTCCATTGGTTCCAGTTACTTGGATCTGCTGGATACAGTTACTTGGATCTGCTGGATATATAAAGGCGTTGCATTTATACTGAAAAGTTTTCATCTAAACCTGTGAGATCAGGACAACCTCAAACCTCTTTTCACAAGCAGCACTTGTGAAAAAACCTGAAATCACATTAGCAGTTACTCTCCATCTTCTAATGAGGCTGCATGTCTGCCTTTTTTTCTTTGTTTTTCAGATTATTTTTAGAAGATTTTTATTCTTAATCATGCCATCCATAAGCCCTCTACTGCCAACTGCAGGTACATTGAAAAGTCTACCTGATTGATTACTGACCTCTTTTTCCCAATGTACACTTCTCTTATAAATGTCACATTTTCCTGCCTAATCTTTTCTGTCAAAGAATTTTGGCTGAAGTTTTTCTTCAGCTTTGGGGAAATTTAAGTAATCCAGTAAAAACCTTTTCTTTTTTCTTCTATCTCCTCAAAATATGCTTGAATATATAAGATTTTTAAAAGTGTTTTTCATAGACACTTGTTTCAGTTCCCATATTAGCACCATAACTGGTTGTGTTTTCTGAAATTTTATCTGGTTTTTCTCTTGACTTTGACTTAACTTGAAGGGACCGTCATTGAAAGACGCAATTTTTTATTAAATAATGAACAATAACCTGCATTGTAAAGTGTGTACATGTATATATATATATATGTACACATATGCATAGAAGACAATAAGAAATATGTAATACAATACAGAGTTTGCAAATGGAAGTAATTCTCTGATTTGAAACACAAGATTCTCTGCAGCTGCAGAATAGATTGTCAGCTGCAAGAGCAACCAGAATGGAAATTTACTGTCATTATGGAATCTGAAACAAAAGCACTAAAAATAAATTAACTTCTACATTTTGTCAAAGAAGCCAAGGAGAATGTTGCAATAAATTAAACAATCGATGTTCTGTGGTTCCATCATGCCTGCTACTGATTGTTAAACTGGAATAGACCAGCTACAGTGCATGACCTGAGCCAACACTTTCTCTGCTCAGGGTTGCCCCTGCTGTCTATTTACTAACACTTTGACTAATACGTTTTCAAGTAAATCCCTGCTGGAACTTCTATATTTTCTTCTGGGAACCTAACACTTGCCATCATTAACATACTTCCCTCCTTTGCTTAAGTTATTCTCTCTTCATTTCTCTTGCTTCCACCCAACTTACAAAATTTATTCCTTTCCTTAAATATTCATATCTTGAAGTTCTACATGCAGTGTCTTAATCACACAGATTCATTGATAGCAATTTTCTCACAACTGGGATTTTTTTAAACTGAAATTTCTGGCTCTGTAGATACCTGTTGGACAATATTGACACAATTTACACCCAGCCTTTATTTATTTATATTTAAACTCAGTTTTGAAGAACTCAGTTAATATTTATTCATTTGCTTGTGTTTCTCACATTTATGTCATGTTATAATCTCCAACAAGCAGCACTGATCTCTCTCATTATTTATTGTTTTGATGCAGAGAGCAATTAAATATAATTATCTGGCTGATTATCATTTGCTGGTAGAATTTGCTAAGAATGCATATGCTGCTGCAGGGAGTTGCTTGCTATTTCCTGCACCACTGATCTGATGCTGTTTGGAGAGAACCTCTTTTTCCCCTCTCTATTTACTGCTTCACTGATCTGGGGAAGGAAGAAAGTAAGTGTATGAAAATAAGTATGCCCTAGCTTGTGAATAGCTATCTCATGGAGAGCTGAGGGATAGAGCTTCACGTTGGCTTTGCACTGCTGAGATGCAGAAGCACTAAAATATTCATAATTGGACCATGAAAAAAAGGTAATGATGCAAGATTTTCACTGCCCATGCACTGCTGGGGAACTCACTTAAGCCAAAAGGTTTTGGGTTATTTTTGATTTATTTTCCAAGATGTCTTTTCAGACATGAGATTCTATGTCAGTAAAATGTTCTTTGTGTGTAGAACTGATAAATTTCCTGCATTAGGAATGACAGCCATCATTTTTCACAAAGCTGGTCTGGTTAGCATGCCACTAAACCTTTACTTAAGCCTTAAGACATTCTGTGCATGAATTTAAGTGATGGTTAGCTGGGCAATAGGTATTCTGCACTGTGGTTTTGTAATTGCCACTACTAAATTGATCCCTCAAAGATGAAGTTAATATACTGTTGTTTGCTATCACACAAGGTAGTAATTTGAGTTGCTGATCTTGAGATATTTAGGAGCTCATCTCATCTGGAGGTAAAATTCCTTTCATTAACTTGCCACTTGGTCCTCCCTGTTGAAATTCACACCTGGGTCTCATTTAGCAGTTAATACCTTGCCTTGTTATTCAAATGCTATAAAACATTTTCTGTGCAGTTAAGCTGTGGCTTGATACAAAAAGAAGTATTTTTTAGCCAAACTTTGTTTAGATAAGTAATGAACTGAGAGTCATTTTTACTGTATTACAGGAATGCTTTCAGTTAATTTTTGTTTACATTTAGGACTTTGAAGAACTGTTGTTCTACAAAGTTTTGCTTGTTATATTGGCATTTCTAGTAAACAATAAACCTTTTTCTCCCCAGGTGTTAAAAGCCCATCCATCTCTCTTAGTGCACTGCTTCAGTGCGATTTTTCTGATTGATTCTCACATTTTATGTAATGCAACCTTACCTGTAAAATGTTTTTCCCAACGTTTCTTTTGAGAGTGTCTGACCCCTTTCTTACAAACTTTCAGGACTTTTTAAACTTTTATGTGTCTGTTCCTTTGTATTGAACAATGTTATTTAAAAATCTCTCCGGACATGCTGGCAAGCACCACACTTAGAAAGAGCTTTGAGATGACTGTGCAAATGTTTGCTAATTATATCTGCTGTCATTCTGTAAGATAGCCTAGTTTTATCATCTGCATTTGCACAGATGGGAAATTCAAACTGAGATTTTCAAGTCATTTGCCCTCAACCAAGCCAGATGAAACAGCCCCAGAGCTCAAAATGGAGCCTGGGAATTGTTGCCTCCCACAACTCAGAGCAATTTCACCTAGGTTTTGGACACTAACTGATGCTGAATAAATATATCTGTTGAAAGTGCAGTAGCTTCATACAAAATATTCTGTATTTGTGGCAACAGCTATCCTGGAAAGAACTTGAGACGCACTTATCTTCATGCTGTTAAGGGACAGCTCTGATAACCCAAATTGATGTGTAACATAGCCTATGCATTTCACCCAAGTTATGCATGGCCCACAAACATGGAAGCTGAGTCACGGTACAACATGGACTTTTTTGGCATAGAGGTTTTATGGGGTTATTTACAATCCTTCTCTCTGTCTTAATTATGTCAATATGTAAATAAACACACACTTAGTACTTTTTTAAAGGAAAAGTTGCTGAAAGGAATTTTTTTGCTACCTTTCTTCTCTTGTTTTAATAACTATACATACACAACATTATATCTGTATATTATATGTAGTTAATGTATATATATGAAGAATTATAATAGCCATTAATTCATGTGGCAGATCTGAGAGAAGAGGGAAGCACCATGCCAGTATAAGAAGAGAAGGCTCAGGGCCTCATGTCAGGATTCCAGTACTTAAAGGGTGACTTCAAAGAGGATGGAGGCTCTCTCTCCACAAGGAGCCACACAGAGGACAGGTGGTAATGGGTACCTGTTGTACTTGGAGAGGTTTCATCTTGACGTTAAAAAGATATTTTTATAGTGAGAGCAACCATTCACTGCAACAACCTCCCCAGAGATGTGGTAGAGGCCCCATCAGTAGAGGTTTTCAGAATGCCATTACAGAGGGTGCTAGATAATCTCAACTAGACTCCTGTTAAAGGGATCTTTAGAGAACTCTTCAAACCTGGGTTGTTCTGAGATTCTGTGAGAAGGATGGAGTCAGAATTTCATAGGGAAGTGTACTAATTCCTAAAGGCTGAGTTTTACCATAATTGTTGCCCAGACACAATATTTAAATGGCCCAGATGTGCTAGTCAGCTCTTGTTGAGTTCTTTCAGAGATATTTTCAGCAGCATTTTACAGAAAGTTGCTTAAAGTCTTTTATTCATCAAAAGGTAATGCTTAGAACTAAGTTTTTACGTGTTCTAAAACCTTTAAACTCAAAAGATTAACTAGTATTTTGCTATATTTTGCCCAGAGAACTTGTGGATGCCCCATCTCTGGCAGCATTTAAAGGTCAGGTTGGATGGGGCTTTGAGCAACTTGATTTAGTGGGAGGTGTGCCTGCTTATGGCAGAGCGGTTGAAACTAGACAAACTTTAAAATCACTTCCAAACCAAACAATTCTATGACTCTATAACTTCTAGTGGATCCACTCTATTTCTCAAGATAACTTGGATCAGACAATGATCAAAATCAAGACTAGGATTTAAAATTTTTGAATTAACATCCCTGGAGCAGAATTGCATCAAAAGAGCAGACATGATATGCATAGAGTCTACTGCTTGGAAGGTAATCAACTTTTCATCTGTGTTTGTTTTATTTTGCAGGGTTTTCTAGATTTGAATTCCCAGATCAGTCTGACAGGCTGTGAGAAGCCAAATCTGATCTGGGTGCTTTCATACACAATTTGAAGGTTACTTGTTCACCAATTTCACAAAACTGTTCAATTATTGTCTTCATAGCCAACCTACACAACGTATCTGCCAATGCAACTGCTGCTTTAGACATGTAGCCAGCTAAAAATAATGCTTTTCTGGATTTAATTTTTTCAGCTGACATCTCTGTTATTCTTTTAGCACTTTTTGCTGTTTCACATTGTCCATCATTCTGACCATATCTTACTCTCTGTAACTCCCTCATATTAATAGTGTGGCAAAAGAGGTAGGCAGAACTACATCTGTTATCTGTAAGATGATAAGCCAACTGTCCACTTGCTGACCTCAAAAATATTTAATTTGCCATTTTTTCCTGATATCATCCTGATATTTATCTTGGGAGGTATATTCATACTTCATAATGAAAAATTCACTTCCAGTTCAAGCAATTGAAGAAAGCAGTTTGTTCTCACTCCTTGAGGGGATTAATCAAATTCAGGTTTGAGATATGCCTGTCAATGCCTTCATGAGGGATCTGCTATTCTAAGGGGAAATATTCAGTAAACCTGTAATTTAGTCATCTAGTTTTTTAGAGTTACATTTATGAAAGACACACAAAGGCTATGTTCCATACATTTAAATATTCCTAATCTTCTTATAAATGTGATGTTGGACATTGTTAGATGGACTAGCTCCATGGTCAACAATTTAATAAAATTTTACCCATTTGTTGTGATTTAACCCCAGCCAGCAGCCAAGCCCCACGCAGCTGCTCAATCACTGCCCCAGCAGGACTGGGGAGAGAATCGGAAGGATAAAAGCTGGAAAACTTGTGAATTGAGATAAAAACAGTTTAATAGGGAAAGCAAAAGCTGTTCATGCATAACGCAGTTCCGGGCGGAGGTGTGAGGTGGGTAGAAACTTCTGCTGTACCAGGAGTGTCTTGGAGGCTCTGGAAGATGCCACTGGCCAGTACAGCTGGGTGCTGTGCAGACAGCTCTGTCCCTACCCCAGCCGGGTCCACCTCCCCCCAGCTAGATGGCTCGTGTGTTACCAGGGTTAATCAGAGGGCTCAAATCACATGGAATTCCGAAGACACTTTATTCCTGAAGGTGTCCAGAGGCGAAAGAGGCTGAATGACCTTGCAAAACCCTTGTTATAGGGCACCGGCCAGAGGGCAGGGGGCACAGGGGAGGAGAGAGGGGTGGGGGGATACACAAGGAGCGAGGGATAGAGTTAGGGGACAGGTTAAGGTTAATGTATATAGGAGAATTAACATATCCAGGTAAGGTAACTTAGGGAGAGACCATTTTGCTTTCCAAGAGGTGGTTTCAAAGGGCAGAGCTGTCCCACCAACGTCCCGGGATGGGCTCAGCTACCCCAACACATGCAAGCAAAGCAAAACAAGGAATTAATTCAGTGCTTCCCATGGGCAGACAGGTGTTCAGTCATTTCCAGGAGAGCAGGGTCCCATCACAGGTAATGGTGACTTGGGAAGACAAATGTTATCACTCAAAACATGCCCCCTCTTCCTCTTTCTTCCACCCAGTTTAGATTCTCAGCATGATGTCATATGATCTGGAATATCCCTTTGGTTAGTTTGGGTCACCTGTTCCAGCTGTGTCTCCTCCCAACCTCCCAGGCACCCCCAACTTCCTTGTCAGTGTGGCAGTAGGAAAGCAGAAAAGGCCTTGGCTCTGTGTGAGCCCTACTCAGCAATAACAAAAACATCTCTTATTTATCAATCCTGTGTTCAACACAAGTCCAAAGCACAGCCCCATACCAGCCACTGTGAAGAACATTAACTCTACTCCGACCAAACTCAACATACCATTTCAATCTTATTTTGACTGTGACAATTATTCCTTCTTTCTCTGTTATCTTTCCCAGCCCTCTTCTGCTTTGACAGATAAATGATGAAATCTTAGCAACAGTCTCTGAAAGGGGCCTCCTGGTAGCCTGGCTCCTGTAGGAGGTACACAGAGCAGACATATATCTTAACCTGAGAAAAATTTTTCTTCAAAGATTACATGTTGGGATTGGAATGGTGCACATTCTGTGTCCATCAAAATAAGCTTTGGAAAACATTCCTATGCTTAATTACAATGACATGTTGGCATTTATTAAAAAAAAGAAAATCACTCCTATACAGAATAATGTTTTTGTTCAGAGAAGTGTACAGGTTTTATTAAAAATTAAAATTAGAGCTTTCTTGTTTAAAAGTGTCAGGTAGAGTCTTGACAAGCACTTTGAGACTGTACTCCAGAAGATGATTGATTAAATTTGAACTTCAAAGAACCTACAAAAACTTAAACAGTGTTTTCAAATGAAAAACACATTTTCATGAAACTTTTCCAGACTGGTTATATTCCATACAGTATGTAACTCTCTGATTCCTTATGCAGTATAGTCTAGTGTATGCAGAGTAATGCGGTAGTCTAATTTTATACTAATATCTATTA
Organism: Orthonyx spaldingii; assembly: GCA_013397795.1. NCBI lineage: Eukaryota > Metazoa > Chordata > Aves > Passeriformes > Orthonychidae > Orthonyx > Orthonyx spaldingii. The sequence continues at coordinate 1,077,261 of VZTJ01011332.1, read as the reverse complement.
AAGAACAGTAGGAAAGAAAATTTGAGAGAAAAAGTGAAAAAGAAAATGATGGGGCAGTAGTATAGTCATATTATCATGCTTATCCTGGGAGGAGCTCCCAGGTAGCACTTTAGTTGCTATCACCATGAAAAAATGTGTTACTTCTACATTATTAATCATACATTTGTAAGGCCTCCACTATGTAAAGTATCTGTCAGCTCTGGTGAAATATATTACCATTATCTTTATAGCTTACTTTTCACTTATATGTGCACAGTCTTTGATTTAGAAGAACTACATTATTGCAAGAGAGAATATTCTAACTTTATATTTCAATATTTCACATTTGTAAACCAATCTAAATATAAAGACAGAATATGTAATCCATATGTGACTTCAAGTCTTTCCAGAAAGTATTGGACTTGGAAAAATGACAGCTTGTCAGATCTCAAGTACATTTCATTAGCAGTATTTGAAAGTTTCAAATACTACTCAGTGTTTTTCATGTCTGTCAGACCTGCAACAATTTCTATATATCTCATTCCACTTGCTGCTCTGTCATTTTTGATAATGGGCTTTGAACTTTCAGACATAATCAATCAGAGAATTATTTCAAACCAGTGCATTAGCTGCGTTAGTGAAAGGAGTCGGATGTAGATCTTAATGTCATCCACTGGTTAAAAGGATGATGTTTTGAATTAGCCTCCTTCATCAGCTACAATTGTAATGGAGAATTTTCGGTATTAAAACTGAAACCTAAAAAACTGTAGGAGGCAAAATACCATGTATGGAATAGCTATTTTCATGTATTGTTTTGCTAACAGTTGCACACCTACCACATTTTTTTTTTTTTTTTTGCATTCATAAATGTTTTTATATCTTCTAGTGATTTTTAGTACTATGTGGATGGTGATACTGGTTAGGCAAAATTAAATTCCCAACTTGACAATGACACTGCAGCCATTTTTCATTCTATGCAGCAAGATGTTACCTGACTACTGAATATACTTTTCTTCTCTGTTCTGTGAATGTATTTCTGCATCCTTCTTTTATGGCTCTGTACTTCTGTATGCTTTTACTTCTCTGTATGTTCTCTGTAGATATAAAATCAAATCCCTTTCTATACTTTTTCAATATATTTGTAATGTCAGCACATGCTTATTTCTTAAGGTGATATCTTTCTGAAAAAATATAATCTTTCTTCTTTCCCATCTGTGAACACTTGCCAAAATGCACAGTGAATTGCTTACTGCTGTTTTAAAGACAAAATCTTGACTAGGAAGTGGTTCACTTACTTTCTAGCTCTCTGTTCACCGTGTTTTTTCCCCTTGTTTGCTATGTGGTTTTCAAAGTATTTTTGGGAGTTAGAAATGTCAGAATAATCGTGGTTAAACACTGAAAAAAAATAAAACTTTACTGATTTTTTGTCAGATTGGTCAGAGAAATATTACTGAGTTCTCTTCATTACTTGTCAAATCTTAAGCCAAAGGGGAAGCCTTATCAAATCTAAGCATGTCCAAGGTGAAGTAACAAACTTTGAAAAGTTGCAGCCCAGAAGCAGGAAAGAGCATAATTACAAATGTGCTTCATAAAATTAGTGGGAGGCCTTGCTATTCCAACATTATTTATGACCTCTACAGCCAACTTACCAAAAGGATTGAAAATGAAGGAGGATGACCTTTTAGCAAAGACTGTGCTTCTTGCCTTTGGCCTGTCTGATGATCTCATGGTCTTGATTAACATAGTTTTCAAGGTCGAAATAAGCAGAAGGTAATCACTGATTTGAAGGTCACCTATGTGTAATGAACATGATAAACCTTCTGATTGCACATGATAAATTAGTTGGGCATAGAACCAAATAGTTTAGAAAGACTGACTGGAAAGGGAGAGAAGAAGAAAATAGGGGAAAAAACATACCTATCAAAGGGTCAAGGAGTAATATATATTGGTATATGGCCTCTCCTGCTGTGGCACAGAAAATAGTCAAAACTACCTAAAAAGAACTTTTCTGGTGTCTAGCAGACATAGAGTTAATATAATGTATTCTGCAGTGGTTTGCAATGGAGTTACCCCTTAGGTGACATAGTGTGTCACTGTGCTCTGAAGATGTACGTTAAGCTGGCAGAGCTATTTTAAATTCTAACTAGTGACTAGTGCTTTAAGTGGACTGAAAAAACTCTCCAGTAGCAGAGCAAGCCAGCTTTTTGCAAGCAGCCACCCGTTGGTTCAGCCAGGGCCCCTGCTTGCCCAGAGCACTGATGGCAGGTGCCTCCAGGTCCACTCGGGACTGGTGTGCAGTCCGTGCTGTTGGATCAACACTGCACCCCACACTTGTGAATAATGGGGCAAGCACTCACCTGCCTTTGCATGCAGTTGATTTCTTACCCAGGAAACAAAAAGCTGTGAGGGAATAAAGAACTCCGGTGTAGTGCTTCATTAATTTGCTTTCCCTTCCCTTCTTGCACAGTGATATCCCACTGACGTTTGGAGTTCCTTTATGTTTGTAGCATTTAGAGCAGGAGTTACATCTCTCTAAACATAACAAACTCCCAGCTGGGAAGATATATGCTCACTTCTCAAACCATCTGTACTCATATGTGAACAGAGATAGATTCAAGAGATTTGTAACACATTCATGCCTAAAAATGGAGAACAGCTAATTCTGATGTGCTAGAGGAAACTGCTGCAATATTATTACATTTCTAAGAAAAATTATCACCTTTGTACAGTCTGTATTCAATGTCTACAAAGATAATGGAGATGGAATATTTGATCACCTGACAGTGGACCAAAAGCACTCCCCCCAGACCTGTGAGGTGGGGTATCTTGAGGACAATAAAAACAAATCAGAAGCTTGCAGGAGGGATTACAGTTAATGAAATTATATGGACATATGAAATGGGCTCTGTCTACAAACACATTAATAAAACCCATGAGAGAGTATAACAATCAGGGAAAAGTGTCTGGCATTGTTTCAGGTAGTCCAGTTGAAATGAAATTTTAAGACTGTTGGGTAAATAATAAAAATCCAGATGCAAAAAAGCCTCTTGACATATGTTTTGGTAAGTAGGCAAGGTTTGCAAGTAACCATGAATCTATTTGGAGATTACCAAAAAAATGGTCTGTGTGGTGGGTAGGGATCTGGCTGACAGGCAGCACCCAGAGTGGAGGGGTAAGTAGCTCCTTTTCAAACTGGCAGCCTGTCGTGTGGGGTGTCCCTCAGCTATTGATATTAAGCCCAATGCTGCTCAATATCTTAATAAGCAATTTGGATGGTGTGATCAAGTGTATACTGACAAAGTTTGTCAATGGGCCCAAACTAGGTGGGGAAGTGGACACTTCAGAAGTGAGAGGCACCCTGTGGGAAGACCTGGATAGGCTGGAAGAGTGGGCCAACATGAACCTTAAGAAGTTCATCAACGACAAGTGCAACAACGACAACTGGGAAAACTTAATGAAGGATTATTTATTTGGGAGGTCCTAGTGGGCAAGCAGCTCAGTATGACAGAGCTGCATGCTGCCATGGCAAAGAGAACAAAGACAATGCTGGGCTGCATCAACAACAGGATCACCAGCAGATGATGGTTATCAAAGATGTCATTATCACTGTCTACTTCATGCTTGTCAGGCCACAGCTGGAATAGTGTGTTCAGTTTTGGTCCCCACTATACGAAAAAGCTGTGCACAGGCTGGAAAGAGTCCAAAGAAGGGTCACAAAATGATCTGAGGGCTGTGAAGCTGGAGGAAAGGCTGAGATACCTGAGTTTGTTCAGCCTTGAGAAAAGAAGGTTTAGATAAGACATTATGACCATGCTCCTGTATCTAAACGGTGACTACAAAGAAGCTGGAGACTCCCTTTTCACAAGGAGTCACATGGAAAAGGTGAGGGGTGATGGGCACAAGTTACTCCTGGGCAGATTCCAACTGGACACAAGAGAAAACATTTTCACAATGAGAGCTATCAGCCATTGGAATAATCTTCCCACTGGTCGATTCCCCAGTGTTGGACACCTTTAAGATCCAGAAAGACATGGTGCCAGGTGATCTTGTCAAGACCAAAAAAGGCTGGATCAGATGATCCTTGAGGTCCCTTTCAACCTGGTATTCTATGATTCTGTGAAAATAAAAAAGATCACAGTGTTAAAAATCAAGGACGTACAAAAGTGTCAGATAGCAATGCAAAAAACACTGTGGAATGAGAGATGTGCAGAAGGCAGTATGTTTATAGATAATAAAAAATGAGTGAAATAAAGAGCTATATATTGAGATTCAATTGATTCAGCCCGATTTATAGGGTAAGATATATTTGTGACAGCAAGAATAAAATTCTGTATGCAGTTGTTCATAAAGAAACCTTTATTCAGGGTTTGTTCCAAGAGATATTTGACAATTAATTTTGCATAACATTTTCCATTTTAATTATTGTTTTTGCTTATATTCTGACTGCAGCCTAATGACTTGTAGGCTAATGAAAACTGCCAGGAAGAACAAAAATAAAGCCTACAAAGGAACTTGCTGCATGTCTTTATCTCCAGCAGCTCTGACAACATTTGCATATAATTATACTTCTGGAAGATACAAACTCTTCAGTGGCAGTCTGAAGAGCTGCTTGAAAGATGGTCAATCATTGGTTGTTTTAGAATGATGGAATTAATAGAAAAGAGTTTCAGTGATAGAAAAGTCTATGTCCTCCTCTTCCAGCACACTAGCGGTTTTATGCTTTTCCAGTTTATGATGGTATTTAGAGTCTTTGATTGGCTGGCTCAGAGTGGACACAGGAGAGTGGAGAAGGCAGTGTGGAAGGCAAGTTCTGAGAAACAGACCAAGAAAACAGCCAAACATTCTTGCATGTCTATGGCTAACACTGAGGAGTGAGACACTTATAGCCATTTTAGCAGTTCAGCATTGAATATGCCAGATGTGTCCTCTCTTCTGTGTCACACTCCTCTCTATTTGTTATGTTAGAGTCTGAGAGAGAAAAAAGAATGGGTTCAGCAATTGTTTCATCCTGCTGCAGTTTAGGTAGGATTTAAAAAATTGTATTGTTAGTCACAATAAAGTCCTATTTGAGAAACAGCATATGCCAAAGCAATTAAAGCCATTAAAAGCACTCAAGACATTTTCATAATTGGCCTTTGACATGCACCTCACTCAAGGTCAACTGGTCCTGTAATGGAAGCACTTAGAGGTTCACTCTCTTCTGTGCCTTGCAGCTCTTGCTTTGTTTTGAAGCTACTTTCCAGGAATTAATTCATGCACTGGAGTAAAAGAGAATGTTCTGCCATGCCTTTTCACTTCTATGGCTAACTGTGCTTGATTTGTCCTCTGAGGTTTTGTTAAAGGCATCTGTAGATTTGCCTTTGCAGGAATTCGGTTGTGGGTCTAAACAGATCAACTCTGTCAATAATAAATTTAGACTATCTCATAATAATTAATGACTTGAAATTGATGTCAATGGCATATTTTTCTAATAAGAATATTGATTTCACTCTGCTGTAATGATAAGACTACCAAAATTTCAAAGGCCAAGCAAATCACTACCTATAAATCTGTGTTTTATAAATATGTATATCATATGCAAGCGCTTTCTGCTTCAGATTCCAAGATTGAAATCAAAAGTTCCATCCTTTATGGCATTTATCATATCGTAAGCCACAGATTTATTTGATCTTTGCAACTCTTTGTGCAGGATGAGGCAACAACAGCATTTAATATGTGACATGAAAAGTTATGATTGAAAATTACAGTGTATAAATACTTGTAATCAAGAGGTGAAAACTTCTAGCACAGTACATGGTACATAGTAAATAGTACAAAAATACAGATGTGTAAGTAAAGCTTCAAACTGAACAATGATGGTGAATTAATTTTATGTTTTCTTGTGAATGACAATTTGGTCTGAAAGCCACATATTAGCCCAAAGTGATTAATTTAAAAGACTGAACAAAAAGATAAGAAGAGCAGTGTTTACATAGATATGTCAATGCACAATCCAGCTGAACAGAGCATGACTTTGTAGACCATTTATAATTTCCAAAAAGCCTTCTACTTTACTTTGAAAGAGGAGGAAAAAATGTTTTCTGGGATAGTTCTTTAAAAAGGAAATTTTCTGTAGGTCTGTAACAGGAGATGATATAAATTTGGTCTAAGATCAAGCCATATGTGTCTTTAGTCTCTGTGCTTTGTGTTCTGCCTGTGTTGTGTAGCCATACATACCTGGGGAGGCCTAGGGGATGCTCTACCACTTGTGAAATAAAGTCCCAGCTTGTTGCATGTGGTTCAGGTTGAGGTCATGCAGATGGTGTAGGGGGAAAGATACAGCTTAATGACTTCTTTATTTGATTTGAGACATGCTTGTGGTACCTTCTGGGTGAAAAATATATTTTCTGATTTCACGATTTCCTTTCTCCCATGAATTTCCTTTTGTAGGTAATCACTTGCCCTTCAAAGGGCCTTTTTAATATTCAAGACAGTGTTATCCTGACAGTTACAGTAAAACAGAAGGAGGGAGAATTTAAACACATTTCTGATACTACTTCATCTCACTGTTTTCTCTTTATGCAGCCAGATAGTCACGTATGTCGAACCTTGATTCATTATGGTCATATCTGCTGAAATTAAATGACAATTAATATTTATAGGGAGGTCTAAAACTTCATGATTTATCATCACGGAAAAGTATTATTACAATTCCATGATTTCATGTAATAAAGCAACATCTGTCTTTTGTTTTGGTAAAGCCAAGAAGTTTGTTCTGTCTGTTCTGTTGACCAGGTCACATCAAGTTTGTTTTTAACCAGCAGAACACACCACCACCAAGACACATTAGGATTAAACAACAGTTTAATAGTGTTTCTTGAGTCTGAGGTATTTAATCCAAATTTAAACTAAAATGTGTAAAGTCCTGAATGAGCACAAGCAAATAACTCGCTTCTGAGACCATGCCCTGCTTGCCAAATGCTGGGAGCCTAAAACTACAAAAAAGTCAGATAGCTCTGTAAAGTATAACATGAGCTCCTTGTCACCTCTGGGCTAGTCTACATTGTGGTAGTGTGCCTACACCTTCCCAAATCTAATGGTGGGCCTATGAGAACCTAATAAAGTCCGAAAAATCCAAGTGCAAGGTGCCACACCTGGGTGAGGGCAATCCCAAGCAAGGATAGAGGCTGGGAGAACTCATTGAGAGCAGTCCTGTGGAGAAGTATTTTGGGGTTCTGGTGGATGAAAAGCTGACAATGTGCACTTGCAGCCCATAAAGTCAATTGAATCCTTGACTGCATCAAAAGCAGTGTGACCAGCAGCGTGAGGGAGGTCACTCTCCCCCTCTACTTTGCTCTCTGGTGAGATCCTAGCTGCATCCAGACATGGAGTCCCTGACATAAGAAGATTATGGACCTGTTGGGCTGAGTCCAGAGAGAGCAGCAAAGATTATCAGAGGGCTGAAGTATGAAGATAGGCTCTCCTATGAAGATAGGCTGAGAGCACTGAGGTTGTCCAGCATGGAGAAGGCTCCAGGAAAAGGTCATTGCAGCATTTCAGTACTTAAAGGGGGCTTATAGAAAGAGGGGCAGTGACTTTTATTGTGAACAGATAGTGGTAGGACAAAGAGGAATATTTTTAAAGTAAAAGAGGAGAGACTTAGGTTAGGTGTAAGGAAAATATTCTTTACTGTGAGGGTGGTGAAGTACTAGAACAGGAACCAGGCACTAGAACCAAAGAAGTTGTAGATGCCCCATCTCTGGAAGTCTTCCAGGCCAGGCTGGATGGGGCCCTGAGCAACCTGAATTTAGTGGGTGGCAGCCTTCCCATGGCAGAGGGGTTGGAAGTAGATGATTTTTAAGGTCTCTTCCAACCCAAGTGGTTTTATGATTCTATGATAATAAGTTCATCATTAATTTAATGAAAATGAGGCTTCCACTGTTATGAAATGTGTAAATTGTTTAAAAAGTATACTTGAGTTGCTAAAGCTAATTTACATTAAAACAAGACTGACAAATTTGATCAGATGCCTCAGTATTTTTCCTTCAGTTTCCACTGGTACTAGATAGAGACATAAATAATATATAATTATTAAAATATGCTGTCGAGAGCTTTCAGGAGAGCAGACCACCAAAGATTTATATCTGCACATCTGCCAGTTTGTTTTGGTTCAGGGTGCATAAATAAAGGTGCATAAATGTTCAAATGGATATAACATGAGTAAATGAAAACAAAGTTTCTCATAGGTAAAGCCTCCTCCTTTGATCCTGCAGTGTTCTGTGCATCTCCTCTGGGTTGTATATATCAATCTTACATAGGCATCTCATGTGGAATCATACCAAATGAGGTCTTCGGAGGGAAAAGCTTTTGCCAGAGAAGAAAATTCCACAACAAATTTTTATTCTGCAATGAATAGTTTCCAGCTATCTGCATTGTTGAATGAGCACACTTTATTAGGGGTATTAAAATATTAATATCTATGAAAACCAACACCTACCTAAAACTGGAAACTTCTCTTTATGCTTATCTCATAATTTTCATCTAAGGGAATGCTCAGGATTGCATCATGCTGGTAACTAAATCTAATAAGAGTGCTAGCAGCGGCTGACTTCTGGGCAGGCAAATGTTAAAGGTGAAAGCAGTAGACTGAATTACTTGTTTCTCATGTGATACTTAGTGGGACAACCAAAATAGAAAATTATTACAAATCAGAGAAAAATATTTTCACTTGTGGACATTTAAGAATGAACTTGTAACTGCTGATAAAATACAGTTCATACAGTCTTAATTTTAGTGCAAGTATGAGTAAGAAGTAAAGCTCAAATGCAGTTATTTGGTTTGGTTTGGTTTGCTTTGCTTTGCTTTAACAATGAAAAATGTAAGATCTGATATCTGGCTCATTAAGCATACAGATTTCTATTGAAAAGGAAGATGAAGCACTACACAGTTGAAATTTGGAAGAAGAAATTTGTTCTCCTGTTGTACATTTTTAGCCCCCTCCTTAGTTCATCCTTCTCCTTCCATAGCTATCAGGAGTTAAGACAAACCTGGGTGAATACTTATAGCTGAGTAGAGATGATTCAAAGTCAGATTAGCTTGGGGAAAGCAGGGAGACCTGCAGCAACTGATTAAACAACTTCTGTTAAGCATTGTTTCTAATTTTATTTTTAGTGTTTTCAATACTAAATAAAAGTTGTCCAGTTAAATTAGTAAATGGGCTTGGTGGAAAACAATGTCTACTTCTAAGAGTTATAGCCATGCTATTGCCTAGAGCTTTATGAGGAAAGTTGTTTCTGTGCTGGGTGCTGCAGTATGGTTGCTTAGGTCTAGTTAGGGTGATAGAAGCTGACAAGGAACAGCAGCTCACAGCTCAGTGAAAGCACTTTCAAACTGCACAAATCTGGCTGTATAAATGTTTCCCAGGTCTTGATGAGAATATATCCTTACATTGTAAGAAAACAATATGAAAGTACTGCAGATATTGCAAGGTTAAATGGAGACTATATTCATCAGAAACATAGGTTGATCTATGTTAGTTAGTGCCAGATTTTGAGGACACCATGGCAAACAGTGTAAAATACCTAAATTAAAGCAAAGGTCTCAGTCAAAAATGGCAAAATAGTTGAGGTAATACAGGGAATCTTTAAAGGCCTTTATTTTAAAAGTATCACTTATCCATCCTCTGTAGCTGCCAAATTTTTTACGGGGAAGCCTCTCATTTCCCTTTTACCATTTTAATGATATTTTAATGATGGCAATAGCTATCCTTTTTGGAGGAAAACAAAAAGGATTAATTTTAGAGGGCTAGAAGAGCCTCTTGGTTTTACATTTGACTATAACAGGACTCCATTTTCCTGAAGAAAGAAGATGAGTGTAAAAACAGTTTTAGAAGACAGCTAAAAAGATGAAAAAACAACTTCTATCTTTCACAGTGACTTTTTCCAAATCTTACTGCTAAGGTGTCACAGGTACAAAGCATGACTTTTTCCTTCAGTCTGAAATGGGGCAAACCTGTGTTCAGCAAAGTTATTTAAGCCATTGTCTTCATTTGGCACATGTTTTGACAGCAAAGCTGCAGGAGATTCAATACCGGTCAGTTCAATCAGATCTTTATTAAAGTGCAGGGGAAAGTGAAGACAGAGACAAGAAGGTATGGCAAGACAGTCAGAAAGTCAGTGTTGGGGAGAAAAGGCTCCAGATTTACTTGCATAGCAGAGGATTTAGTCAAAACCTGGACTGGTGATGAGGTCATTTAAGCTTGACTTCTTTGTCTCATCTGCCCAGGCCATCGCCAGGGTGATAAAAGTTCACCATATTACAGTGACTTGTGAGGTCTCAGAGGAAGTTTGCTGACAGCTGTCATAGAGGAGCTAGTTCCTTTCAGCTCCTTTCTGGTAACAGTGTAGGAGTACTATATCTCCTTCTTGCTGGCTGGTTAAACTAAGGAGCCTACCCAGTATTTGTGGGTGGAATCACACATATTCTTTGTGTTTTTTTCCATGATGTTAAAGTGACATCCCTTTGCACTTGTTGCTCATGTGTTTAACTGGAAAATATCTTGCAAAATTTCTTCTCAATATAGTTATGAGATTTTGGAGCATAGTTACCGGTTTCCAAAGGAATGAAGGAATATAAAGTCAATCTGGTTAGCTACAGAAAAGCGCTTGCACTTGGCACATACTTGGATGTCATGAAGTATTCTATTAGTATTTTTTGAAGCTAGAGAAAGAGATTTTATAATTTTTATTCTAAATAAAAATTAACTTAGCAAAACTCACATGAACAGAAAATGACATACTAAAGAGATTACAAGCAGAGGGCTAGATCACAACCTTAAACTAATTCGACAAAACTCAGTAAGGTGAATTAAGAGGCATATCAATATCAAGTCAACATAAAAAGAAAGTGCTTTTATAATGCCTTTCATGGTATACTCTTTAATATGTGATAACCATATTGGAAATTCATTAGTATGCAGAAAACCAAGAGAAGCATATGGAAATACATCATTCAAAGGACTAGCACACAATAAATTTTACAAAAGGCATAAAATATCTTTAGGATGAATGATCACTATGAAAGTAATGTGCACTAAAATTGTAGGAGTGGTATTCACTCATTAGTTGTATGAAGCCATTAACTGCACAAAATCATTCCACTTTGCATAACCATTTGTCATATAAAATCATTAGCTCCCTCCTAAAATTGTTAGAAATGTGAAATGATTTTTCAAAAAAACCATTAGTTACAGGGTATTACACTATAAAAATCAGTGGCATATTACTTCATCATTTTCTGCATAAAAATGTCTCGGTTATGCAAAATCATTTATGTTGATAAATAACTTTTTAAGTAGCCTTATTGTTCGATAGTCAGGCTGTTAGCTGTTCAGTTTCAATAGTAATTTTTATGGCCAAGACATTTATTAGTTATGAAAAACTCTGAAATGAACTAGAACAAACATTACTTTCTACCCTGCTAAAATTGACAGTTTTAAAAAGCAATCTTGTTCACCATAAATGTGCTCTTAGGGTTTTAAATAGTGGCAGCTGTTCCCATTTATTTACCATCATTTTGTCGCTGTTTGAATTCTATTCACTACGGCTTTCAGGTTCTCATTCTCACATTCCAAACTAAATTCAGGGAAAAGCTTTCATAGCAGTATTTTTGATCATATCACAGATAGGTTTATATAGTTGTACTAGGAAGAGTAATTTACACATCAAAATGGAACACATTGTCCTGCTCTCTCACACAGTAATCAGAAAACTTTTAAGCACATCGGGATCAATTAATTTCTGGAGCTGAAATATTTGAAGGTTCAAACTTGTGCTTTAGCACAAGGGGTCCTTGTGAGAACCACATGAAGATGTCCAGTGATGGGGAAGAACACCCACGGATTTCTAACTCATAAGACCTCTGTTGAGGAAAGGATCCTTCTTGAGCAACGTTTGCTAAAGGCCAGTTATTTTTACTATTGAATTATCCAGTTATAACTTCAAACATCATTGTGTATGGTTCTATACAAGCAAGAGAACTGATTTTCTTCCAAGAAGTCCTTAGCCTAAGACTTGCCTACTGTTGCCAACCTATGTATGAGGCACAAGAGGGAAACAGGTAGCATAATGTATACTGACCTCTCTGTTACAGAAGTAATTCATGTCTTGTCAGAACCACTGACATTCCTTGAATATCGCTTGTGGTGTGTTTATCCTGGACAGAAACTTGACAGTCACCCAGCTGCTTGTTCACTCCCTTCTCCAGTGGGGTGGGGAAGAAAATCAAAAGTGAGCAACAAGTCATAGGCTGAGATAAAGACAGTTTAATTAATGAAAGAAAGAGAGGATGAAAAGGCAATCATATATCACGCCCCACAAGCAGACCGAAGCCCAGACAGTGTCTAAGCAATGACTACTTTGGACAAGCTACGTCCACAGCTTCTGTTGCCAAGCATAGCGTTACATGATATTGAGCATCCCTTTGGTCAGTTTGGATCAGGTTGGCTTCTGGTTGTCTCTTCCCAAACTCTTGTCTACTTCCAGCCTACTTACTGAGGGGTCAGAGTAACAAACTTGGTCAGAGAAAGACTTGTCCTTGTGTGAACTGAAGTGATTATTAAGCTGATCAGAAGAACATTTTCTTTCAAAAGCTATGGTATATGTTCTCTTCCATCCCTGTTTCTGTCAACAAATTTGTTGTTCTCTTTAGGTCTTGATGCTGTATCCATTCTCTGGAATTTCTGGATTGATGGAATTAGTCTCAAGAGCCAAAATGGTGATAGAATATCACTTCATTGAGATCAGCTGCCTACACAAAAGTGGAGCAGAGATAGCCTCTAGCCCTTTCATACCTGTCTGTTTGGGTGTCTTTTCACTTCTGTATGCTCTTCAGTAAGTTATTTTGTCCTAAGTCCCCCCAGCCCTGAATTGCTGATTCTGTGGACAACCCACCCTTGTATTGTGAAGGCACTGAACTACTTGTCACAGCGTGACTATGGTCTTTCCAGCTGTGCAAATTCTTGGTAACAAAAAAAAATCTGACCCTGAAAAGCAATCCCGAGGCAAAGCTTTCCTCTTATGAGAGCAACTAACTGGAACTTAAGTTTTCTTTTTATTGCTACAATTATTTCTGGTGTAAGAAGGATTTCAGTCACATACAGGTACTGCAATAGCAATTACACAATTGTTTCAGATAGTGAAGAAGGAAGAGCATGGTAAAGAGCAAGAGAGCGAGAGAGAAGGAGACAGAAAGCATGAGAGTAGGCAGGCAGTTCCTCAGAGGCTCTCAACAATTTATCCTGAACAGGTAAATGCCTCTGGTGTGCAGAGTAGCTGAGCAACTCAAAGTAGAAAGCATAAAAATCAATATGCCTTCCCCAAGCTATTAAAAGTACTGCAGTTATCCTCCTCTATGTAGCAAACAGAAACCACATTTTTCAATAAGAAACCTGTAATACCAAACAAACAGGTTCCCTTATTTCAATCCTTGCAAAAACCTCTTGCTTTTTTAACTTGTGTGGTATGTGTCTGGCCAAATTCCTGGCTCTTGGAATAAGCAGATATGTTACTACATTCTCCAGATGAACTCGCCTTTTTCACCTTGGTATTAGTCTTGGTGATATATTTTACAATTTTTATTGTCTCTTTCAGCCTCAGTCCAGAGTTCTACATCTTTAAAGAGTCTTTCAAGTGATGCTAATAATTGCAGTGTTTCTCCTCCAACTGTCATCTATACTGCTTACAGTCTACTCCAAGTTACACTATTTTCCTCACTTAAACCCTGAAACTAATATTATAAATGTGATTTGAGCTCTATTAGGTCTTCAGCCTTCCTGAATTTTTGCAATCTGTAACTTTACCAAGTTATAATTTATGTAGTTTCTGAGAGGCCCTAATGATGTCCATGAGGACAGAAAACACTTTGAAAGAATACCTGAAATAAATTCCTCAGAACTACCAAATTATAAATAGTACAGAACAATCTTAATTGTGATTTCATGAAGAAAATAGGGTTACAAAAGATCTTGAAAGGACATTGCAATCCATTCACCGCTATTGCTGATAGAGGTTTGTCTACATTTTTCCAACACAAAAAGTATCTTCACAGAAAGTGTTGCAAAGCATTGGAACAGGATGACCAGGAAGTGCTTCAGTTGCAATCACTGGAGGTATTTGAAAGAGGTATGGATGTGGCAGCTGGGGACACGGTTTAGTGGTGCATATGGCAGTGTTAAGTTAATGATCTGACTTGAAGGTATTAGAGGACTTTTCCTAAATCATTCTATGACTGTATGATTATAACAACCTCTCCTCCTTTCCAGTGGTTATTCTGTAACATTCTCCAGACATTTTTCCAGTGTTTGAATCTTTAAAGTTACTAAATTCCCCCTTTTTGTGCAATTTAAGCTTGTCATTTCTTGCCTTGTCATAAATGATCCATAGCCTCTCTATGTTCTTACCCTTTTATTGCACAAAGTAACTGTCCCACGTGGATCTCCAGAGTAGAGGAACAACAATTACAGATTTGGAAACTTCACGTTTCAATTATTTCTTGCTATTTTTCCTCCTTCACATTTTCTGATGCTTCTCACAAGGTAACTGCAACTCAACTAGATAAGGCTGCTTGCAGTGAAGTGGCTGCTCTAAGCTGGCCCTCTTTTGAAGGAGGGATTGAAATTCATAACCTTTGCAAGTGTTATCCAAAATTGTTGTTTATTTTTATAGGAGCAGCACATCCCAGACATATATGGCAGCCATGAGTCCAATTTGAAGATCTTGCTACAAAACACAAGAGTACTGAAGCTTTTCAAAGTATTTATGTCTTTGGCCTATGAACAAACTATTATCTGGGTTTTTTGCCTTTAAAAGACTCTCTCTAAACAGATAAATATACATTGTTTTAAAACAAAAACCAGAAAAACAAAACATTGTAATTTTAATCTTAGGCAGGTAGTCAGCATGAAAATTTCAGCTCAAATTCTCACAGGCTGGAAAAATTACAAGCAGCTAAATACAGGTGCCTATAAGGAGAAAGTGATGTGCAATTTAAGTAATAAACAACAGATCCCCACCACTGCTATGAACACATTATTTTAATGAAAAAAGTTTTTTCAAAATCAAAGAAAACCAAATACCTGTCCTCCCTTTCCAACCAATAATATGTAACATCATATTTTAAATGCATTCTTCCATGTCATGTGCAGGTTATCAACTGAGTCCTGCATTATTCCCAGTAGCTTAGGTTGAACTTAATGGTTGTCTAATGTTGCTATGGTTGAATGCCCTGGCATGGTATCTATGCATGTCATAGAAGCAATGATAAACAAGTTAGATTTTTATTGTCCTATGTGTCAATGTTCTGTATGTATTTTTTATGGTGGAAGAGGGTTCTGCAATGAGCCTGCAGTGTGAAACCTAGCTCTGCCAGGTTTCCCATCCAGCCCAGAAGAGAGGACCATCAATCACATCTTATAGAATGAAGTGTCAATAGCTCATGGCTTATATACTGTTAATATCTTAAGAGTTATATTTAAAAATAAATGCCAAGAACTTCTCAGTCACTTTTATTTTGGGAATTGGACTGTGATTTTAATCAGCCTAGTATCACCATGACCTTCATTTAAAATGCTTTGTCATCCTGCAGTAATGCACTGATTGATGATTGATTTAGGTGAAATGCAAATACTCCCCCAACATCCAGGTTTTGGTAAATTAACTGTGTTTTCATGGGAAAACTAGACACAGACCTGTGGGTCAAGATCACTGCACCAGTCTGCAATACACTCAGATTTTCTCTAATTGATAGGCTGTAGATATGGCCACATGCATTACAGGGGTTTGAAGGATCCTGTAGAACATGACTATATGTATGTTCTACAAATTTTTCTACAGTCTTTCCCTGGGTAACATTTAGCTTTTTATTCCATCAAACCTGGATCTATAATGCACAAAACCAGAAAACTGAAACTATTATTTTATATATCCTAGTGCCATTGATCCAAAAAGTACAGAGGAATGAATGGCATCCTTATAATGAAGAAATTTTATCCTTATGGGCTTTAAAGGGATTTCATCCCTTGCTATGGTAGTCTAACACTTGTTTCTTAGTGTTAGTTGAGCTAGGTTAATACCACTTAGCTAGGGATTTGGTTATTAGTATTCATGAGTGGAATAAAAATCTTTTGCCATACCTTAGGCATTGCTATCAAACCATAAGTCCAATGATTGTTCTCATAAGCTGTAATTCTTATAATTCTGTCCTCTTGCTGAAGTAGATGATAGTGAAATCACTGTGAAAAGACATGAGAAGCTCCCTGACTGTAAAATCAAATTTTCTGGGGCAATACTATTGGGTATAGGTTCTCAATTGCAGGTCTCATGTAAGTTTCTTGTATTTATGTAATACTGTGTATATTTAGATTCTAGGGGTCAGTGTCCCAGGCTCTTGAGATATTGAGTGCTTTTACTGACATCAAAAGCAAGGCATTAAAATAGATTTCCATTCAGTCAAAGTTCATGCTTGTCGCAAGTTAACTTGACCCTTTTTGGGTAATGTGGTTTGAAGGTAGTGAAGGTCAATCTGGTAGACAGCAGAAGTGGCATGTTTGAGAAAGATAAGCAGTACTACTCATGAGATAGTCGATTAAAATATTAAGAAATGGAAGGTCATTGAAGGTTTCAGTGAGACTCAAAGTTTTGCTTCTTGTTCAGTATGTGAGAGATGCACATATTTACAGTTTTTGGCCCAGTTACACACAGATAGCAATTTAGATGGTTTCTTTCAGAATGTGTAGTCTTCAGTGAACGACTTGGACATCATTGTGCTTATACAGGTGGCACTGAAAAGTTTAGAGTGCTTAGAAAATGATGGTGTGCTTAAAAAAAGTAGTGTTTTAGAACTCCATGTTTTGTATTCAAGGTCTAATCCAGCAATTAGTCTGATGGGAGGCTGTGATGTTAGTCATGTTAATTGAGTCCTGGAACCTGCTTGGTTACTTTTAAGTCCAAGTGGGTTAAGGACAGTGAGTAAAAGACAAAGGCCATGAATGCCTCTTCCACATATTTCAGTTACTTATCTCTGCTTGACTTCTAAACCAGATCTGTATTTCCCTGACATCTGATTAAGCTTCTTAACTTGCAAACCACGTCCTGCAAGAGCAGACTATAGACAATTCCAGTGTGGCCAAATGCAGATGCTGATATTTGGTTTGGAGATGTGAGCACATTTGACAGCTAGTAATGTTAACGTGCAGACATGGATAATAGCTCTGCTGTCACGCAAATCAAGGGTTGCCAAATGCCTCACTCTGGCCTGTGTGAGTTAGCTGCCAGGAAGATATGGCAATTATCTTAGCAAAAGTTCTTTAGACTTAATCAGAAGACATTTTAGACATTTATTAGAAATTCCTGAATCCAGGGTCCCTGCTCAGCTATTAGGGTTACTTTTGTTCCTAGTGTAAAGCAGGAAGCCCATAGGTCATCTCTTTAAATAATGTTTTTGTAAAAGTATCTCTGCTGACAGAGACAAAGCTTTAGGGGTACATTATCTCCTGTCAACCTATCTCAAAGTTTGTGAAATAAATATCCTTGCTCCAGGGCAGGAAGGTTTAACAGTATGGACAATATGTTTCACATTTGGAAGCATATACTTGCTTCATATGTGCCTTTAACATACAGCAAATTTATATAGGGTCACTGTATATAATTGCAGAAAGAATCTGCACAAGCTTGTCTGCTTGTCTGTACAAGCCAAAAGGATTTTAAGCATGAATATTGATTGCTGTGTTTTGGATATAAGTGCATAGTGTCAGCAATTAGTTTAATACTCCTGATGTTTAGCCTTTCTCTGTCACGGGATTCTTGACTCATACAGTGAAAACCTGCCACTTCAAGATCTATGAGCTCCATTTGGGACCAGAATGCTGGATAATGATATTTGTTCTTGGTGTTTGTCACTATTTGTGAGCCTGCTTGAGCAATTTCTCTGGGAATACAAATTATATTGGTTGTGCAGTTTGCCAGAGCATCCTGTGCATGGTAATGATATGTTGAAATTAGTAGAAGCACAAACTGAAGATGTACATGGCCCATGTTATGTGACTCCTGTTTGCAAAACACATTCTCTGTATCAGGGCACTACCAGTCCTATGTGTACCAATCATGGCATGCATTTTCTAGCCTTCTCTGTGTAATACAAAACACGCAATTTTATTTAAAAAAAATCTTTTGGATAAAACAGTGTTTTCTTAAACTTCACACAATTTGAGTACAGATACATGATTACATAGAAAGCACTATATTAACACATTGTCAAATGGCTGGTGGGAGGACAATGTGTTGCTTGGTGATATTAACAAAGAGAAGAACCAACACCTAAAAACAATAAAAAAGAAAAATTTAAATGTTGGTGGTTTGTGAACTTCAATAGCACTAAATTTTGGTAATGGAATATTCATTCTAATAATGGATATATGCAATGACAAGCCAAGGGCTCTGTGGATAGGTGGTGATTCCAGCTCCTTCCTGCCCTTTCTTACCTTATATTATGTCATCTTTCACAGAAGAATTATTAAAAACCTGCTGCTGAATGAATTGTCTCAAGAGGATTGCAAAAAGACAGCAAGATGCCCATAGGCCTAGACAACAGTCAATACCATGGCAGGATTTGCAACTTTAGTAATTATGATTTTCTTCCATTAAAAGATTAATTAAATTCTGTTACCCCTGTTCACAACAACATAAGCTGGCTGTTTAGCTCAGCCTTGCTTTTCAAGTTCATATTAATGGCATTTTATGTAGCTGGTTTAGACAACTGGCAGAGGTTAACTTTAAGTGATACAATCTCTGTGGTTAATAATGGTAATCAAAGTGTTTGCATCTGCAGCCTGGACTATGAGGTTCATTTGCAGAAATATTTTTCTAGTTTACTTAGATGTTGTAGCTATGGATAAGCAGGTGGGTATAGTTTATGTCCTCACTCCATTAACAGATTTATCCTGCCAGTGTGTGCTGTGCCCATGTTTTATTCCACCTGGCAAGTGAAATTGCAAGAATCGAGGGACTGGTGATGAAAATTATTAGTGACTGGAAATACTTCTGCATGAGGAAATCAAAAAGTTTGGCACTGCTCCTTAAGAAAATAAATGAGAGAGTATAGAAAGTAATTAATTAAAAGGTGCATTGCTATTTCTTATGGAGAATTCCCAGTATCTCACCAGATTAGCCCACCACCCTGTTGGGCTATGGAGGTTAGAGTCTATAGAGGTGATTACAGTCAACATTTCTATGAATTAAAGTAGTGAATGTACAGTTGTCCAGTACAATTTCCATAGAAACTGCCTGGTTTTGTCTTGTGCACTTCCATACTCTTTCACTGTAAGACGTGTATAGCTAATGAGCATAATAAAAATGGTTTGCATGTACAGTTTTATACTTGTGTACTTCTGTGCTGAATCAGAACTGCTATCAGCTGGACTTTCATAAAGATCTGAAACTGACATAATCAGGTAGTGAGAATTTCTGCCTATATATTTTGCAACATTCACTTGATTGCCTCATACAAAGGAAAGAGTACTCATACTCAGATTCTGCTATTCACATGGAAAAGTAATGCAGTCTTTTCATTGCTTTGTGAACCTTGCTTTACATGCTTTTCCTTACTATTCCTACCCTTATATTGACCACACTTGGAGTGCACTGATGATACCTGCCTGCATTACTCATCTTTTTTTTTCCTTAGTGGAGAAGGCTCCAATGGAGATCTTTGCTATTAGAGGTTGATAAAAGGGAAGTTTGGTCGTGGCCATACCTGGAAACTCTGTGACATTCCTGCAGGTCAGGTGGCAAATCTCCATCCCAGAATAAATTTTATTTTATGCTTTGTGACAGCCCAAAATGGGCTGGAGGCAAACGAGCTCAAAACATATAAAATTTCAGATAGAATATATTTTAGTGTGGTAGTTACCTTCAATTAATCATAGAGAATTTTCCAAATCTTTTTCTATCTTGAATTTTCTAATGAAATTTTTCAGAAAGAATTAGTGTGTTATTAAATACTTTAAATACTTGTTAAATAAAATGTGATCAGGTCTTCCTGTAACATATTTCTGCTTTTCACAGAAATCCAACTTATCTGTTCCCAAACAGCTGAATGTTTGTACTATGTTACTGCCTTCTCTACTTATTATCTGATAACTAAGCCTAAAATTTTCCCCGTGTCTGAATGGACCATTGCTATGACACCTGTATAGTGTCTGGAAGTGCCCACCTAAGGGGAATGTCAGGGAAGGACAAGAGGCTGGACATAGGCTGCCAGAACACAAAGGAGCCCTGGCCAGCTTTCAGATGTTCCTGTTGGCTCTCTCCAGGATTAAGCAGCATGTGAGTCAGTTCCTGGGCAGTGTGGATGACTGAAATTCAATCCCCAGATTAACAAAATGATAAATACATATAACCATCAGTATTCATTTTTCATATTTTTCAGCCCGTTATTGTATTATTATATTGTGTTATTATATATTATACTGTGCTGTTATATACATATATATAATATATATATTATTTTATATTGGAGAAAAAAAAAGTGAAGGAGGCTACTGTGTCTGTTTTAAAATTAAAAACATTTGCTAACTAGCTTGGAAACAAAAAACATAATAAATGTTAAGTTGCAGTTCTGTTTCTCTTCTCTGATGAGGTGCTAAATGCTATTTCTCTCCTTTGTTGCTTCCCCTCTTGGAATCTCCTGCACTTTTCTCATTTCCCTCTTCTTCTCTTCAATTTTTTCTGCCTTCTTCTCCCATCTTTCTAAGAGTCATGGTCTTTTAGCTGCTTAGTGTCAGTTTTTTCTGTCTCTGAGACATTGCTTTTGTACTTATAATACAGGTATGAAGTGTACAACTGTTCTTGAGTCCTTCCATTCTCTTTTTAACTCAGCCATATTCATCTTCAGTCTCAGACTCAAAAACGCCTAGGGAAAGCAAAAAATTCTATAAGAAACAAACTTATTAAATGACAAACGCAAACAAATTTGCATTAGTAGCAAACAACTTGTGCCCCAGAATAAAAACCCAACAAATTAAGAAAGGAAACACTAATAACAAACAAGTTAATCAAACAGAACAAGAAAGGGAAAAATACCTGGAAATAATGATCAGTTTTTGAAAAGCTTTGATCCCTCTGTCTCTATCTGCAGCTTGCAACATAAACAGTCTTCATGTTTATAAACATGATGCATCAAAGGCAAAACTCTCACCTGGATATATTGACTTGCTTCTTCAGTGGTTCAAAATGCCAAGAGATTCTCTCCTCCACATAGGTTACAACATCCGTGGACCTCACAAGGTTTTTTAAATTGCTTTTAAATTTTCTTGAGTCTAGGTGTTTTTTTAAAAAGTTTTTCCTTAGGTTTAAAGTCACTGCTCAAGAGTTTTTTTTACCTTTTTTTGGAATTTACTGGACTGTATTTAAAAAGCTAAGTAAAAAACTTTAAAGCTGTTCTTAATCACAGATATTCCAAGAAAAGACATCAATGGTTTTGAAACATTTTACATTATTGAATACTGTATTATTTAAAGCAAACTCATGCTTTACAGCAGAAATATATAAGAAAAAAATTACATGAAATATTTTTATGAAAATATGCTTAAGCCAAAAATTGTGACAGGAATCTCAAATGTAGTATAATAACAGAATTGATATTTATGAATTCATTACACATTTAAACATAAATATTGTGTAAGTAGCCATTTATTTTAGGCACTTACCAGTCTGGGATATTAATAAGAATGAAAGAATCTGCATACTAAGTGTTAACCCTGTCTGTTTTATGTTGCCTCAGTAGCCTAAAATTTATCCTTGCCTGCCTTACCAGGCAGGAAAGCATCTTTTAACACCCCACATCCTGTTTTCCTGGTGGAAACATAGACAAAATGAACAGTTCTAAGTTCTGGGTTGAACATGAAAGATTTTGAATCTGGAACTTCTGCTTGTCATGGAGACTGTAGCTGAACCAGCCCTAATTAGCTGAGCCCTCTCCAAACCCTACAGAGCAGCAGGATAGCTGCACCAAAAGCTTCTGTTTGGAAGAACAATTTAAAATTAGTTTAATCTCTAAAAGAGGAATGAAATCTATTAATAACATGATTTTTATTTTATTTTTAATACAATTTACTCATACAATCAGTGCAGAAGCAGTAAGTCTAATTTAAAACAAAGCCCAGTAACCTGTTATCTTAGGCATTTAGTTTAAGATATAATGACTGCTGTTAGTGGTTTGCAAGCTAAATAGATACAACAAAATAAGGGAGCCTGAAAGGACCCAAGTATCCTGAGTTTTATTGATGGAAAGTATACAGACATTAAAGTATTTGCCTAAGGACATATTAGGAAAGGATGATTGTTACGTTAATGAATGTTTTTGCTTTTGTGTAACTCAGTCTCTTCAGTCTGCTTTGATCAGTGGATATCAACATTACTTTTTAAGACATTTGAAAATAACTCATACAGGAGATTTTCTGAGAACATCAGACAGGTGTGATGGAGGAATACAAGTCCTAGCCTGAAGTGTGTTATAGTTCACAGTGCTAAGAATAACTTCTGGAGCTTTTTTCCTTTTCCCTTGAACTATGGCAATCATTAGTGTGATGCCTAGGAAGATGAGTGGATTTTGTATTTATGTATTTTGGCTCCTAGTCCATCTAAACAATAACTCTTAAGAGATGTTTCCTACACAACCTGGTCTGTTCAGCCTGGAGAAAGGGAGGAGACTGAGGGGAGACCTCACTGCAGTTACAACTTCCTTGTGAGCGGAAAAGGAGGGACAGACACTGATCTCTGCTCTGTGGTCCCGTTGATAGGACTGAGGGAATGGCCTGAAGTTGTGTCAGGGGAGGTTCAGGTTGGATATTAGGAAAACGTTCTTCACCCAGAGAGGGCACTGGAACAGGCCCCCCAGGGAACTGATCACAGCATCAAGCCTGACAGAGCTCTAGAAGCATTTGGACAATGCTCTCAGGCACATGGTGTGATTCTTGGGGGGGGGGGTCCTGTGCAGAACAAAGGGTTGGACTCAATGATTCTGAGGGGTCTCTTCCAACTCAGCATATTCTGTGCTTCTGTGATTCTGTAATTTTGTGTTCAAGAAGAACTGAGATAAAGTCCTCATGTATTTCTTTCACATTTTTTGACATAGGAGAACATGATAGGGAAAAGAAGCCAGACCTGCAGCAGCCAGGGGTAAGGCAGAGGTGGTTTCTTTGAGGTTTTATGCCATGAGGGCATGTATTGACCTGTCCCAGCAAGAAGCTCATGAATTTGCCTTCTCCCTGGGAATCTGTGCCTGCCTCTGACTATCTTCACACTGTCCTGTGCTGCCCATGGAATATGATGTGTGTTTCTTTTACAGATTCCTCTGAAGCTGCTCTTTTTTTCCTCCCATCACCTCTTCCCTATTACTGCAACACCCAAAGAGTGGCTTTTGAAGGGAAGAAACAAATGGGCTTAATTTTCGAATAACCAATTGTTCACACATGACAAATATTCAGGGATTCAGAGGCTGGACATCTGCAGCTGTGGTCTGTTGCGGAGTGCTAACTGCACAAAATTCATTTGCAAATGTATGTCATCTCACAAAACAATCTCTTGACTGTCAGCTGCAGATGACTTTTTCCAGCTTTACAACTTTCCAGCCATAATTTTGTAATCTTGTGATTTGACAGGACTGCAATGGCCTGAGAGAGATAGTATGTAGTGAATTGAAAAATGTTAGACTCGTGGAAGAAGCAGATGTAGACAGTCATATCCTAAGGAGGAGCCTAGTTGACTCATGAGCCCTCTGTACTATCTGTACACATCTTTACATTGAAAATTTTTCCTTGAAGTATGGTGTTTCTTGACAGAAAAGGAGAAAAAGCATACTAGAATGTTCATCAGTGACCACAAGAAATTTGTTGTAGCTGATGTAGAATATGCTGCTATGTACTCCTGAAGGAAAAGAAAGAAAATTCAGAATTCTTGAAATGTTCCTTTTCCACCTGTGTGAGTAGAAAAAAGTAATAGTTCAAAATGCTTGTTAAAAGACCCTCATCTTCTCTGCACATTTCACAAGGAGATATATCTGCTGCAAGGAATTGCAGCTATCTGCTTTGTCATAGTTTGCGGGCAGCAAGATTGCGCTGAAGGGACTTTGTGTTTCTAGTGGATTTCAGGACACCAAGAAGTCAATAAATTTGGGCTTTTTTTGGAGGCTGGAGTCAGCTATTTCCACACAGATAGTAGTTCTACAAACCCAAAATAAATTTTCCAGCCTGCTGTAGAAATTATTTGAAGAGTTTGCATCTGTCAGCTGGAAATATTCAGCCCTTAGTAGAGCATGGGAACATATTCTTGTTTTGCACTAGAGATAGCTACTTTTGGAAATGTCTCAGTAACAGGAATTTGTGAACAGTTTGGCTATATTGATACTGATTTCTGGGGTCAAACACAGGAACAAAGAATTTTCAAGGAACAGTCCAAACCTTAAAAATTCACTTCCATTTTAGAAGCAAAAGCATAGCAGAGAGCTACAAAAGAAGAAACATCTCAAAAAGGCTTACCAGACCTCTAACAGCCTCAGGCAGTTCAACTCCAGCAGCTTGTGAAGTTGTCTTATTAGTCAGTGGCAAATGACGGTATTTCTGCTCTAGGTCTAGTGACAAACAGTCAGCAGGCTGACATCTTAACTTTATGACAAAAATAAATATAAAGGTTAAAAAAAATCGTTCTCACTTTTTCCTGTAGATTTCACAGACTTAAAGGTTACAGAACTGATTGAAGATAAAATGAAGCAAATGACTACAAAACCCCAGTATTCAATCAAATTGATATAGGCCCATAAGAAAACAAGTGGAAAGCATTATTTTAAATGAGAGGTTTTTGTAAGGCTATCAGTGATGTTACTTGGGTAGGAAAAATATACAGTAAATAAGACAGATGTAAGTGGTTTTTTGTGTTTCAGTTTGTTTTGTAAAAGTGTTTTTGACTAAGAATGCTGATGAGAAAGCAGAGCAGAGGCTGATCTACATTTGGAAATAGTTAACAGATATATCAGAAATGGAGAGCAATTTTCTAGACTGGCAAAAGTGATATAATAAGCACAATACATTGAATTTGACAGGTAAAAGTGAAAAAGGGGTTGTAATGTCTAGCAGTCAGTGAGGCAAGGCTGTGAAAGAGAATGGCTTTTGTTGTTTGTGTGTTTATTTGAGGAACTGGAGACATAACTTATGACATCAGAGGCCCATTTTCAACTCTTTAACAAATTTACTTGGAGAAGGACCACATTTCTTCAGGATATGGTCTCCTCTCTGTGTTGAATTTTTGTACTAATCTCTTCACCACAAAAGCAGTCTTTTGTAATTCATGTCCCTATAGAACACATAAACCTCCTTTTCTTTATCCTGCTGCTTTTATTTATCTTGAAATGCAAGTAATACTAATAAGCATTGTGTCAAAACTTTGTATTTGAAGACGTCCTGTGAGGTGTCATTGTTTGGTCTGTGAAAATTAGCTTTTAAAACCTAAAGCAGAGTAAGAAATAATTACCTCCTCTTGTCCTTTATATCTTTCCTTGTAGCTTTAGACTAACAAATTTCAGACATTCTCTTTTGAATTGTAGCAGGTGGATCAATGTTTTATCTGTCACACTGAATGGCCTATTGCTTAAAAAATTTTACTGTTTTGAACAGAACAGACTGAAATAGAGCAATTAGGTTTTAAAAAATCTAAATATTCTTTATATTTAACCAAAAGAGCTTTAAAAGTGAGAGTAATCTTTTCAGTTATAAAAGGAATTCTTTTTTCTTATTACCATTTTTTCTTCTATCAAGAAACAAGCAAGATTTTCCTATCATAAAGGAGCCATCACTTGGTTAGAGAACTACTCAAAATCAAAATAATTTAACAAAATGGTTGCTGAAAGTACTTAAACATTCTTATGAGGAAAAGTAGAAGTAGAAACTAGGAACTGTAGGCAAAACTAGCAGGTAGGTGATCAGTTGCAGAATTTTCAGGGACTACAATACTTTGTTCCTTCCAACTGCTGTTTCAGTTTTTGTTTGAGACAGTACTTAATGCTTGTTAGATCCATAAAATATTTCTATGCTTAGGATTTTCTCATCTCACTAGAATGTTTCTTTTTCCCCCAAATTTCCTATTCTGAACTGAGCTAAAACTGGACCCTATTAAAGACTGGGTTCATAGGCAGGGTGTTCATTTGGCTGGAGAAAATGTGAATATTTTGGTAATCTCTGAGTAGGAAGACTGACTTGTTTTTCCCATACTTTTGTCCTCAATGTTCCTTGGCAGGCAAGTACTGGGGGAGAGGAGCTTTTTGTCTCTTTTGATGGACAATAAGTCTGTTCTGGATTTGTGTCACCTTCATGATGAAAAATTTGTCAAAAGCGATAGAAGCCTCTGAAAACTTTTTTGGTTTCTATCGTTTGTTCTTTTTCTCTGTTTTGTAAAAACATCCCAACCTTCCCTAGATAAAGCTTTTTACAGTGTGACAATAGTTGTGCATACCTTATTTAAGAAAGGATAAAATGATCTTCTCATTTGTTAATATTAAATATAATTTCTTCCTTTATTCGATTACCTTCCTCTAATCAGCAAAATCACAGTTCACTACTTCAATTGCACAGGTGCCTGGGGTCAAGACGATATTGTCTATATCATCTGTGAAAACAGGACAGAAACATGAAGTGTTTTAGGCAGTCTGGTTAGTTTGGTTTTTTTTGTTTGGGTTTTTTGTTTGCTTGTTTTGGTTTTGGTTTTTTTAAATTTTGTTTTTCCTTCTTTTACCACAACTGATCTCTTTGCATCTTTTTCTTGGATTTATTTGTTCACTGAGTGTGACTTGTAATATGAGCTGATATAAATTCATACACATATATATGTACAGATGCAGATGAATTGTGATACTGTGTAGCAGTTGGTATTCTGACACTTCCAAAAGAAGAAAGGCATTCTTCCTAGTGCCTTTTTTGTTTTTCTGAGTCTCCTAGGCTTTCATCCATCATTGCATCTTAGCATGTACCAAAAGGAAGTAATAGGATAGGCTGATATTTTATTTCCCCAGAATAGAGTTTTTTTGGACAGAGAGTCTGATGATATTATTGTTACACACCTGAAATTACCTGAAATGGATACAGACCTTTAAGAATAAAAATAAGTTCAAAATCTTCCACTGTGCTGGCATTCATACAGCAGTGCCAAGAAATCACTTTCAGGAGATCCATTCCTTCAAAGGAAAAGATTGTCTTCCTATTTAATGCCTGACAGACAGAGGCAATCAACAGGGATGCCACCATGGATATGTTGCTCATACTGGCAGATCCTCTACCTTCACAATCACTGCATTCATCAAGCATTCTCCTCCTTCAAGATAGCACTTGGTGAAAAATAAAAATCTTTTAATCTTCTCTGTTTTAAAATTACAAAAGAAATCCCCACTTGCATTATAAAGGCTAAATTATCATAGCTTTCTCTTTTGTGGCAAAATTGTTGTTACTACTCACCTAAACAACTGTTTATTTAATTCAAAAGCAGGCTCACTGGCTTTTAAAATGTCTTTTAAAGTGATTGATAAATGATACCAAATTGGGTTTACTTGTTTATGAAACTTTAACACTGACTGAAATACATCTGTATTCATTCTAAATCAACTGGAACTGAACAAAATTTTTATTTTCTTCAAACTGAGATAACAACGTAGAGGTGCATTATGACCTAATAAAGATACAAATATATTTGAATAGTACTTGTTGAAAGTCTATCAAGCCTAAATCTTTATTTAATCAAAATATCCTCTTTTGCAATATAAGGAGGAAAATGGCTGATACCAGTAGTACTGACTCCAATCTCACTTGTAATTGTTAGGTTGATCTAAAATGCCATGAATTTTCCAGTTTATGTTAATAAAAACAGAGCAGAAGTGAGATGAGAACTAGCCCCAGCTGTTGCTCAGTACCTCCTAGCATTAGTATTTTGATTCATAAGTGCACTTGTAACTTTCATATTCTTTCTCTGTAAAAGTGATATCTAAAATTATCTGCTTATGTTTGTTTATAAATAGATTACTCCTCTCCCCCACCTTACAGAAACACAGTGGGGGAAAAACAAAACCTACCACAATTAACAGAATTGCAAAGTCATGGAAGGGACCATGTCTAGACTGTTTTTGAATATCTGCAGAGGGATACTCTGCCATGTCTCTATAAAACCTTTGCCTGTGCTGCTTATGTTCAGACAGAGCTTTCTGTGTTTGAGTTTGTCCCCTTGTCCTGTCACTGGAAACTGGAAAGAACCCAACTCTATCTTCTTTGCACCTTCCCTTCAAGTAGGTGTGCACATCGATTCGATTCCCCTGAGCCCTTCTCATCTCCAGGCTGAACAGTTCCTGCTCTCTCTGCTGCTCCTGATATAAAATGTGGTCTAGTGCCTTAATCATCTTAGTGGACCTTATCTTCAGACCTCTTAGGAACTTGCAAAATATCAATACTTTAATTCTTTGAGCATTGAGTTCAACTGTCCTCTAAGACAGAACAATGTTTTGTTTTGATATATTTGATAAATTGGGGAGAAAAAAAATAGACATAATTTGGGGTATGTTTTACAGAGATGAAGTCTAACATTGCTTTTTAAATATTCCATCCAGGACAATAAAAGGAATCTCAGAAGGGTATGGAAAATGTTATTTATTATTATTATTATTACTCCCATTACTTTTCACCATAATTGTATTATATTGACCCTCAATTTACAGTTTTTTGGGATAAATCAGCATTACAAAATACAGAAACATATTTGAGTGTCTGCATCCAGTTAGTACTGTGGGAAGGATGAGGAATGTGTAAGGGTAAGTTCCTCAGTAGTGGGAAGGATTAAAACCTTTTCTTCTACATGTGTATTAAGTATCCAAATTTCAAAATGACAGCCTGCTCTGAAGGCTGCTCCTTTGCTTGTAATCCTGACTAGCTATTTATCCTCATCCCCTCAACAGTGGGAATAGAGAAATCTACTCAGTGTCCACTGTCACCACAAACTGGGAAATAAGCTCTCCAGACAATTTATTAGATTAGAAAGCCAACATTACTTTATTAGCAGCGCTGGATGTATGGGGAATTCTCCTCAAGCATGCCCAGTATCCTAACAGACCAGGTTATATTCCTGAAACTAATAAATGTTCATCACATTTCTTGAAACCATGCATATTTGATAATTATTTCCATGGATTTATTTGGATTTGCTTCTAGATCTTCTGATTAATCTTACCTCCTTGAGAGTATTTCAAATATGCCATCATGTCACAATGTAATTCTCTTATCATTCCTTGTTCTGACACACAATCCTTGTTCTCAAAACTACTATACCTATTAATCACTAATATAAGGAAATAAGGAAGCCTTAGCTGGTACAAGACTTATTAGTCACAAGATGTAGGCAGTTAGCACAAGGCTACATTAAACTCTGGTATTTGTACTAAGCACTTTGTATGGTACAAACCCAAGCATTAAATACGAATATAGGGATCATACACTGTTGCACTAAAGTTAAAAGAGTTTTCCAACATCTTCCCCCACTTCTGCATAGACTTCTTACAGAAATATAATTTGTTCAGTAACACCATAATCACACTGCTTTAAATAGTAGACCATGCTACTTCTCAGGACTGAATTGACATCAGATACTATAAAGGCATATTGAAGGAAGAGAAGCCAATGATACAATCTTCTCTTGTACTTTTTTTTGACCATAAACATGTTGCAGTTACCATTCTCCTCCATTCTGATATCTTCCATCAGCACTGAAGTTACCTGTTCTGTAAAGTTTGTAGACAGAGTATGAGAAGCAGTGTGGTTACTATGAATTCTTTCAATGAGAAGAACTGAGAATAAAAACAAGCTTTATATACACTAAATATTTCTTCCTAAATGTGTCACATTGTTGAAAACATCACTGTATTTTAAAAACACACTAATCACCTTAAATAAAAATACCATGTGGAGTTGTGATATTAACTCTCTTTATATAAGTGTCAAAATAGATTTCCATTAGCAAACTGAAATTTGATTGCAGAGGTAGTGAACAATCAGTCTCTCTGAGTTATAAATAAAAGAGAGCAATTCATTCTCATTTTTGTAGGAATCATGGAAGATATGGAAGAAAAGGCTTTAAAATTAGCAAAATGTAAACCAAATGTTGTATAAATATGTGACGCATTAGTATTGTTAAAAGAATACATGAATAAATCTAACAAATTCACAAGGGAGATTGGAAGGATGACATGTTGCCATTTCTTTCTGCAATGATCATTAAGAAAGATGATTGTCTTTCACAGTTCAGAGAAAGGATACCAATTCAGAGGCCAATTTAAATTATAAATCAAATCTCTGTCCTACAGTTTCAGTGTAAAGTAGTCAAAACACTCGTTGATTAGGTACTTAAGAGTTATGAAGCAGAATTCTGGAAGGAGAACTTAATCATATTAGAAATATATTACTAAACAACAGGTTTCTTGTGCAACCCATTAACAAAAAAGAAAATAAAAAGAAATGTTCAGCCTGAGGCTACAAAGAAAAAATAGTCTCCATATGAAAACAAAACATCATAAAGTCACCCTAGGACAAATACCTAATACCCAATACACAACAGGGGATTCAGAACTGTTCAGTGGTACCTAAGGTACCTAAGCCTGCCATCCCTGAAGGGTATGGGTGGTCCTCAGTTTAGAACTTCTGGCTCAATTTGTGGAGGTTTGGTTTCTTTACAAAGCCTTAAGTTACTTGCTTTTAAAAGTGAAAAACATGTTTTAAGCCAAGATAAAAACTGTTGCACGTGGGAAGCTGTAGCTTTGCTGTTTTGGTGCTGGACTTCTCTGGGACCACCGTGCCCACCCTTGGTAGCTCCCTTAGCTCGGGAGCTCCAGTCCTGGGTGGACGGTGGCAGCTGTTTGCAGGTATAAACAGACGGACCACTTGCCTTTTTATCAGCGTTCTTTTTTTCCCTCACAGAGGGAAAAGGAAGGTGCAAAGAACAACTGTGAGATGGTAAACCTGGCAAAATGGTGAAGATCGTCTCTCGCTTGAGCTTCTTATGCCTTCTGTCAGGGGAGGGCAAGGCGAGGGACGAGCCAATGGGCAAATGATTGACCAGTGACATCTGGCCAGTCCTTGGTAAACAGGGGAGGGACAGGTAAAAAACTATGAGGGTCCAGCCCACCGGGATGAATTCCTGTCGTCAGCCACACTGCTACAGAAAGACCTGAACCAAAAAGACTTTTGCCACATATTAAGATCCTACCAGAAGGGCGGGTAGTTCTCTGTGAGTCCAAGGATCATTTTTTTAACTTTCTGCAGTTGCTCTTAAAAACTTGTGTACTCCTTAGCCTTTTCTTGTACACTTTCCATGAGACCACAGAAGGGCAGAAGAGAAGGACAGCTCTTAGATCTAGCATCCTAGTAAGATTTTAGTACTCCATAAAATCTAGAAAGAACCATATAAACCACAGTCAGTGTCTATTGGAAGCCTTGTAGCAAGGAACAGTCCCTTTCTTTTGAATAGGACTTTGTGTAGTATTTTTATTGAAGAATTTAAATTACCCTTTGTCTTTAAAAGTACATGAAAACTTCACTTGACATCATTCAATCCTATGGCTTTTGAGGCTATATTTCAGTCAAGTGTACTGCATCAGCTTCAGACATAGAAATAAAATTTTGTGTGAGATGTGTTTTTGTTGTTTGGTTTTGTTGTTTGGGTGTTTGTTTGTTTGGTTTGGTTTTGGTTTGGTTTTTGTTTTCGTTTCCTCCTTATCTTTTGCCTTTTATATAGCAGTTAGAGGTTGAGGGCAACAACAAGGCTTCTCTGAACTTGAATGTTCACCAATAATATAGTCCGTTATCACAAATGGCAGATAAGAACATTTTAAGTTCCAGTTTTCTCGCTTAGGATTTTCTGTTTTATTCTATTATATATTTATGGGAACTGGTCAACCTCAGAGTGCTGTGAAGACATCTAAGTTTCATGTTATTTGGCAAAATTAGCGTTGGGTTACCTGTTTCTAGAGCAAATCACAGTTGTAAGAGAAAGTACGTTTGTTCAATATTGCTAGTCTGAAATCTAGTCACAGTTTAAGATTTAGCCTAGAATTCTGGGCCAGTATTCCTGTCTTGTATAACATACTGGTTTGTTTTTTCATTAGTGAATTGCTGCTTTCTCTGGTGTCCTGAGCAGCAGATGTCTCATTAGCACCTGAGCTATGCCAGCTTCTGTGGAAGGCTCCAAACTGATTAAACACATGCTCCATTTTTATCTCTTTATGAGTCATTACTTAAAGGTTTTATCACCAGATTGCCACACTTAATTACATGTAGCTGTAATTAAATATGAATATCTGCAGATCTGGATTGTTATTTTTGCTATAACTTCAATAAAATATTTTCCTCTTTGTTAATTAAATGCTATGGAGAAGAAGAGAAATAAAAAAGGAAAGAAGAACCCAGCAAGAATTATCAAATATATATAAAATGTCTATCAAATATCCTTGTGGACTACTTTTTCGAAACAAGGTTGACATCATGTGATAAAGATATAAGGCAAAAAGCATTGTTTTGATATTTAAAAGTGTTATCTGTTTTCCAGCAGATTTAATCATTCAGAAATCACTCCAGTCCTTGCAGAATTCACAGAGTGAGTTCTTTTGGAACATGGTTTTGGATATGTGAAGAAGAAGTCATTGGGAACTGTCAGGACGTATTTATCAAGGATAAACAACGCTTAAGAAATGTCTTTATCTTCTACAATAAAATGACTCGATGGATGGGTAGAGAGCAATTTGCCTTGACTTCTGCAAACTTTTGATGCTGTCTTCCCCAATATTCTCATGTTCAACTTGAGATGCTATGGTTTGACTGAGTGGACAAATGACTGAGTAAAAAAGTGAGTGGTTTGTGTTAGAGATTTAATTTGTTATACTCAATCTGGCTGCATGTGACAAATGGAGTACCAGAATCTGGGCGCTGTCCTGGAACCTGTTTCATTCAACATCTTAATCAGTGACATGGGGGAAGTAATGGAATGCTTGTTCATAAAGATTTCAAATGATACCAAACTGGGGACAGGCAGTACATCCAAAGATGGGACTGCCATCCATAGAGACATAGGTGGGTTGCATGAAAGGGATCAGCAGGAATCAAGAACCTGGACAAACTTGTGCACAAAGTCAATTGTGCAGTTGAGAAGGAGGAAATCCTTGCAGCATATAGGCTGGGAAAGATCTTTCCTGAAAAGGTCCTTGATTCATGGCTCATGAACCATGTCCTGGTTCACAGTGAGCTAGCTGGTAGCCACCAGCGTGCACAGGCAACACAGAAAGATCCTGGGCTGTGTTAACAGGATCATGGCAGTAGGTAAAGAGAAGTGCTTATCCCCTCTGCTCAGCACTCATCAGACTGCATGGAAATACTGTGTGCAGTTTGTGCCCTCCTGAAACAAGGCATGCATGATAAACTGTATTGTGTTGAGCAGAGAGCTACAAAAATGGACATGAGCTGGAGCACTTGACCCATGAGAGGAGGAACCAGCGTTAATTCAGCCAGAAGAGACATTGCCGGAACCTCCCCACCCAGTACCTAGGAAGAGCTTACTGTGAAGATTAATCCATGCTGCTCATTAAGGCAGAAGGAGGGAGGACAAGAGAAAACAGGCATAAGGTGAAACAGAAGACCTTCACATTGTGTATCAGGAAAAAAATATTTTCACTATGAATACAGGTGAGCAGTTGTACATCTGGTTCAGGGAGTTTGTGTACTCTCCATTCTTGTAGGTTTTCAAGACTGGACTGGATAAAGTCCTGAACAATCTGGTGTGATCTTATAGCTGACCCTTTTAGAAGCAAGAAATTGGAGTAGAGACCTCCTGAGGTTCCCTCCAAGCTGAATTTTAGTATCATCCTAATCTTTCACCATTTATGAACCTGCCGAGATCTGTACTGATACAGGATTTTGCCCATAGAAAGCAATGGAACTATTTTTTGCATTAAAAATGTTAGTCACAGGGGTCTGTGAATTAAAAAAAAAATAAATTCAAGTTAGATTTTGGGGCATGAAAAATTATTCAATTCAAATTACTTGACTTTGGTACATTATGGACACATAATGGTTCTTAAGTATATATAAAAAATTGTTTCTTTAAAATATTGTGAAGAAGGGAAGGCACATATAGACTGTTTCCAATTTTCAGAAGTTCCACAGGTAAATATTCTACCTAAAAAATAATTTTTGAATTGTTAAGGTAAGAACATATTATTTTGTTGAGTTATTTAATGAAAACCATTGATAAGGCAAGAGCTGTGCTACTGTTTTATGAAAGCTTAGGCTCAGAAGGCACAACCTGAGCTGAGTGTTGCACAGTTCATTAAATATGCCCTGCTGTCTTTTCTACCTGACCTGACTCCTGAGTAGTTTCCAAACATACTGATAACATTGCTATTTTTTTTTTTTATCAGGCTCCTTTTCTAGCTGATAGTACCTCTTTTGGTAATATAATATGCCTATTGCATGTCATTTGTTGAGTGTGCCCTTATTCCTTACTCGTTATGTAGGTCAAGGTCTGAGAAACTTTTTCTCTGAGTTTCATACCAACTTCTGCTCCATAAAGCTGAATTAAGTTTATAGATAAAACAACTTCTTTTTCAAATTCTCCTCATAGTCCATGAAAGCTGTCAGTCTAATCACAGCGCATTCCCTTTCCCATCTCCTCTTGTTATGTGGGTTAAAATAAATCATCAGTGTCAGAATTGTGTATTAGCTTTGAATTGCCTCATTATAGCAATGCTAAAATGGGATATTCAAAAAAGAAGAAGAAAAAAATACCTTGAAAACCTTTCCATCACTCTTCAGTAATGATTTAGACAGACCTTTAATCTAAAGCCTCTAGAGAGTCTCTAAACTACAGGAGGGTTCTGCAGTGGATGAAATAATATTATAATGCATGATGGAATGTCACTGTAAAAAAGCTGGAGTTTGGGGGGAACTAGAAAGAAAGTTAAAATTTCATTAAATTTGTGTCTGTTGAAAGCAATGGGGAATTTGTCCCTGAGGTTTTGTCCATTGTGGGTTAATATTTTTTTAACCTCTTGAGTTAGTGATTTTGACTTGATATTTTGAGTGAAGAAATGTATCCAGGTCCCCATGGCCTGGGATGCTTTGGCAGCAGCAAGGCTGCAGTTTGATGGTAGATGCAGTCCTGGATTAGGAGTGTCCTGTAACCTGGACTGTGTCAGGAGAGGGGAGCAAAGCATTAGGCATGCTGACTCAGAGTTCATGTTCACACTGAAGTATGAAAATGTTTGCTCCTGCTAGTCCTATTAGTGACTGGGATGCTCACTTGTGTGGTTTTGAATGTAGGAAACTTACCCTGGTAAGTACGAATTGTTGAAACCAGTGCTAACAATCTCCATTAATATGTTTAAGAAAAAAAGCAAAATGTTCTTTATTTTATTTATCCAAAATATTCATTACTTCACAAGAGATCTGAAACCTGACATTGATTAATGCATGTTAGTTCCTTGGATGATAACAAGGATTGTATATGTGCTAAAACCGGTAATAATTTGCCAAAATAATTTCAATACCATATAAATAAAAATAATTCTTATGCAGTAGGCAGATGAAGATATTGTTAAATATGGAATGGTTTAATATAATGTCATTTTTAAATTCTAGCAAAAATAAAAAATAGGATTCTTTTTAGTGTAATAATTTTCATGATACACTTTCCCACACAATGGCTTTGAGCTCACAAATGCAGAATTGCATCTTTGAAATGGTAGTTGTAATTAATGTGAGTGAATTCATATGTAAACTGGTGTTTTCTAGGGAGCTCTTAAATAAATATCTTTGACATCTTTGCAAGCTCTTTAAAGTTTCCCTGGAAAACATCAGTGTTTCAGATGACATTGATACAGGCTGTTAAAGACAGGCTGAGTATAATTAAAGACACCTGACAGCATTTCCTCTTTAAGTGTTTGAAGTTGGGAGGGTAAGAGCTGATTCAAAACATCTGGGAAAAAGGACGGGAAAGCAGAAAAAATAGCAAAAGTGAAAAGCAAGTCACATCACACTATCACTCTTCATGGAGACTGGCTGTTGGAATGCTAGCACGTCCTCCCATGGAGCCTGGGAGTTGCAGGCTTCCCCTGCTCCCCGTGGGGATCTCAGATTTCAGAAGGTGAGGGGAGTTGTGTTTCCTGGATCTTTGCCTTTCTGTGCATATGAAGCATTTTTCTTTTCTAAACCACAGAATCAACAGGGATGTCTTCTAAAGCAGGGTTAAGAGCTTTCCCCCTGTTTTTATTGCACTGGAAGTTCTTAGCAAAGTGCATTGATTTTATTTAGCACCTTTATGGGCATAGATAGTGGCTTTATGCTGAAACTTTTAGAGTTTCATAGCTCTGCCTCAGTATCGAACTAACTTCTATTGGCACCATGGCAGTTATGCAAGTGAGATGAACAGAGCATTAACTATATAATGAAACTAATGAATAAATGGTTGATAATAATTTAAAGCATCTATAAAACTGCAATACTTGACAGCATAGATGTCTAAATGCTAAAAGTTGCATTCCAGATATAATTTCTGAGAGTGCTTTGTCACCCCTATGGGCTAGAAGAGATTCTGAATGCTGCAGTTTAAATTATAGAGAGAAAAATCTTGCAGATTAAAAAATATATGGTCATCATATTGGATTAAATGCCAATATCCATTAAATATCAGAGGAAGCGTACTTTCAGAGTTATACAAGATGTAACAAAAAAAAAAAATTAGGAGGTTAGAGGACATAAATTCTCTATTGACATGCCTGGGACTAATCCAATACTTGGCAGAGGTCATATAAATAGACATTTTAGACACATGTAACCACATCCTTGGTCACTGCAGCGACAACTTCATATGCTCATGGAGAAGCACTCTGTCATCACGTGGTTCTAAGCTGTTCTATATAGACTCAACAGGACAAATTATCTTGGCAGCATCTCCAGTCTTCCCTAGCCAGGCCACTTCTAGTACCTGAAGTAGATTAAACAGAACTACAGCTACTTTGATGGATTTCAGGCTCTCTGCCTTTGGGTAAGACTATGCAATATTTCTGAGGTTATGATGATGATCAATTGATTATGTGACCATTGAACAACAAGAAAAACCCTGGTGCATGAAAGAAAGCAGCAAAGTGTATGTGTCCAAGAGATACTTCAAAGGACTTTTCCCTCTACCACTATAAAACTTAAGCCAGTAAATTGTCACTCTCCTATCAAAGTAAAGTATTCCTGTTGTTTGAAATCCATTCATGTGAACATATTTTACAGATATGTTTCTAAATTAATGCTTGTGTTACAGACAAATTTCCTTATAAGAGTTGAGGAAATGTAATGGTGTCTTGTAGCTAAAACAATTCCTCTTCTGGTGATGTCATCAGTATTATCAGTTTCAGAAAAATGCCCAGCACTTTCAAAAAAAACAAGCTGTTTTCTTTGATGGGATCATTGATTCACAAATATGTAATAAACGCAGATTTCACTAATATAAAAAACTGAGATTTAAAAAATATTTGAAAAAAAAGATGCTCTGCTTTTAAAGCTGTGCCATCAATCTGAGGGTGAGTCTTATTTATGTATGTTTCATAAAATATTGGTGTTCAAGATGCTTCGGTTTTGGGGAAAAGGTTTTATTGTCTTCTCATATTTGTTCTTGTCCCACAGTTTTCATTTTGGATCATTTTGAAGCAGTCTTTCACTAAACACTCAGGTATGCTGAAATGAAAGGAAAAAAGATAGTCATGCTCACCCATTCTTCCTGATATAAATATTAATAGTGTTGAGCTCCCACTGGAGCACAAAGAACACCTTTAATAGTGACATTTACAAAGCAGATCAAGTGTCAGCTAAGGTGAGCTGGTACGGAGTTTTACAAAGGGAAAGTGGAAGAGCAAACTGAGTGTTAACCAGGAGCAGAGTCACGCTGAGGTTACATTGCCAGATGTAGGTATCATGACTCTTTTTTTGTTCTTTCCTCCATTGTTTTGAAGTTAATTTTCCTTTTCATGGAAATTCAGTGTTGTACAGAGGAAATAAAGATACCATAACTCCTTCATCAGTCAGAGTGGACCGGGATTTTACTCCTGTGACTTGGTATCAGCTACAACCATCAAAACAAATGGATCCAGCTCTGCTCTGTGGTGGCACACCACACTTTGCACTAGATCACGCCTTCTTTTTCTCACATGATACTGGTATCAATGTACTGGGGAAAAGTCTCTTTTCTTCAGTTGGTGTCAGTTGTGTTAGGAAACTGTGCCTTCATAGGGAGCCATCAGAATGCAGCTGCCCAATGCTGCTATTTTAGGTTGTAAATCATGATGGACAAACAGATGATAAATGAACACAGAAGCAACATAATGAAATGCTAGTTAATTAAGAAAATCTAGTTAAGATATGTAATAATAAGAACTGAGTGAGTGATGATTTTAACCCATAGATCAAAAGTCTGTAACTCCACAGCTGAAATGTGGAGACAACTGATTCAGCCAAACAGTGGAAGAGTGAGCAAGTACTGCTATGGAAGGAAAACCCCATAGAATAGACTGATCTATTAACCTGTTTGTGTTAAATCAAGTTGAAAAAAAGGTCTTAACAGAATAACTTCTGAGCTTCATTGTGGATGACTTTTTTTCCCATGGGTATGCATACCTGGTGTGGTTCTTCATCCTGTACCTGAGTAAGTGCTAAATTCAAGGTTGTAAATGCATCTGACTTGGGATGAGAATACGTGAAGCAATTCTGAAATGCAGTGATGACTGAGTGAATGCAATCAGAACACAGCATGGTTTCAGTGCTTGAACTTATTTGTTATGATTAACTCACATATGGTTAGACCTAATATTCAATTTATATGGCACAGTTAGCAAGGGCCATAATATCAGAAATTAAATATGGGTCCCTTATCTGGACAACGACCTCAGTCAAACTTCAGATCTCTTCACCTTTGCAACATAGTCACTAAATTCTTCCTACTCTTCAGCTGACTGTACAATTTATGAATTACCCTAGTGACGTTTAAGAAACAACCTAATGAAAGATTAAAAAGGATGGAAGTCATTACTAGCAAAATAAAGGACTAAACTATTTGTTATTTATCTCTGAGTCAGAAGAGAAACCTGTAATCCAGAAGTATAACATCCAGTAATTGCTCATTATGTAATCAAAGGCAAAAATTTACAGGAATATTCCCCGCTCTTCATCTCTTCCAGTGGCTGGTTTCTTCAAGGGAATGCAGTATTGCATTTCTGCACAAAACTATTTCACGACTGTAGGAAAGCTTAAAGAAAAATGTTATGGCACAATTGTTTGATTTTGTAGGAAGCATCCATAAAGATTGCTGCAAACAGAAGAAATTGAATAATCATGATAGGAGTGGGAGAAGAAGCTTTGAACAAGTTGTGTCAATACCAAGCATCTCAGTGTCCAAAGCTATTAAATAATAACACTGCCTCCCTTTGAGAGTGAGATCTACTGATTAGAAGAATACATTAGGCTGATAGTAATGATATCAGTACTATGAGTTCTGAACCTGTGGTCGTGGAGGTAATGGATGCAAATAGCTACATTCATGCATCTTCAGATATTGTGGTAAATAGTGCTTTACATAATATTATAGATTGGTAAATGCACCAGTAATTTTTCTAGGAGTGGTTTTGTTTCATCATTTTTTTGTAAACTGTTCTAGGTGATTAACTGACCATTTGCAACCAAGCACTTGTTTTCATTCTGTACATTAAAAAAACCCAAATATAAAGATGCTTATTATATTTATTCAAACAACCAGCACATTCAATAACAATTTGTTGTGCCTCTGGCTGTTTGGCAACAGAGTACAGGAATAAGCAGATTATTCAATGTACTATTGAATGAGAATT
This sequence comes from Orthonyx spaldingii, assembly GCA_013397795.1. Classification (NCBI taxonomy): domain Eukaryota; kingdom Metazoa; phylum Chordata; class Aves; order Passeriformes; family Orthonychidae; genus Orthonyx; species Orthonyx spaldingii. Next base: position 1,037,301 of record VZTJ01011332.1, on the reverse strand, counting down.
TTTCAACTCTAAAGAAAGTTTATTGAAAAAGTTACAACTGTATGAATTTGAAGCACAAATGATATTGAAATATGTAGGAAAAAATGCATTATTTGTTTATGAAGCAGAAAGAAAAAATATACTTTCACTAGTCCGCAAATTAGGCCCAAGATTGACCACTTATTTACCCAGTTGTAGGGCACAGGTGCAAAACCTGTGTAAGGGAAGACTTCCTACTCTATAACAATTAGCAATAAAAAGGCAACAAGTAATAGCAAGGTTGCCAATTTACTTCTACTCTTTGGTCATTCAGGCTTTTTTGGCTGTAAGGAAAGGAAATGGAATGATTTTGTAACATGGGTTCCTGCTATTCATTAACTTTTTCTTTGTCCTTATTTAACTTCAGTAAAGCACAAAGTAGGAAAAAAACCCAAAACAAAAGAGAAACAAGACAATAAAAATATTAGAACATCTAAAATGAGTGTTTAGAAACAGAAATATTTTGGAACTGGTGTGATAAGGATCAAGACATAACAGTTTAGAGTTTTATTAAGGATGTCAAATGTCATTGTTATAGCAGGAAGTCTCATAAAAATTAAACCTTTTCTTAAAATCACAGTGACCTGTGTACTGTGATTGAGGATCCTAGCTTTTCTTGTTTTGACATTGTATTTACAAGATACAAATCTTAATATGTATCTATATTATACACTAGGGGATTGAGAATTCAATAAACAAGAAAAATAAACAAATAGATCTAGATTTTTAAAGCAGTACCCTTATCTTCTAAAAATCTGTGAATTAATTAAAACTTAATTAAAAATCTGTGAACTCACAATATTAATTTAAATCCTTATTGAAAATTACCTATTTCTATTTTATAAACAATATGACTTTAATTTGTGTGGCCCAAGGATACAGAATTTTTGAGTGCATTGCATTAATTTAATCCAAAGAATGCGGGGGTAAAATGCAATGGAATAGGTGAAAATGTTTTTTAAATTGACTATGTTTAACAATGTCTTAAGTAGCCTCTTAATTCTCTTGTTATGAAGTGTCATTTGTCCCTGAAAAACCTTTACATAAACCCACTGGAGTTAATTTGACTCAAAACAATAGTTCTTTTGCACAATGAAGAAGACTCCAAGGAAGCAGAAGCAGTAAAACAAAGATTCTGCTCACACAAATTTTTGACAGTCTCTGCATCTGCATGGCTGCAGAAGGAGAATTTCAGACCTTTTGGGGACTTAAATTTTCATAACAGATGGTCCTATAACAAGCAGCAATTCACATCAATACCTTGATTTTTGCCTCTTTTGGTACCCTGGTGTCAGTTGGGATCGAGTTAATGTCTTCCTACTAGCTGGTACAGAGCTGTATTTTGAATTTAGGATGAATATAATGTTAATAACATGCGGGTGGTTTAGTTGTGCTGTGCAGTGCTTGCTCTAAATGAAGGGCTTTTCAGTTTCTTATGCTGCCAAGCCAGTAAGGAAGGTGGCAGGACACAGGAGGCTGGGAGGGCACACAGTTGACCCTAACTGATTTAAGGGTTATTTCATACAATATGGCATCATGCTGAACAATACAACTGTGAGGAGTCAGCAGTGAGGGGTTGGGTGCTGGTCAGTGGATGGTGAACAGTTGCACCCTGCATCACTTGTTTTGTGGATTCTTTTATTGTACTTATTATTTTCCCTTCCTTTTCTGTGCTATTGTTTTTAACTCCACCCGTGAGTTCTACCTTTTTTTCCAACTCTCTTCTGTTGGAGCGAACAGCTGTGTGATGTTTAGCTGCCTATTGGGTTAAACCACAACACCTGGACTGTGATTTCCTCAAACATAATCATTGTCTCAAAGAGTTGTCATTTTTATGTTTCAAGAAGACACCAAAGTTCAATAACATCGCACTGCTGGATTCCTGTCTGAACGGTGCTGTTCTGTTATTAACTGAGCCAAGCCATACAGCAACTCTTTCTGCATTTGAATGGGCGTACATATTTTTGCTGTTGTATATAGATAGAATAACTAACTTATATATCTGTTCTCTGAATCTGAGTGAACTCAAACTTAATCTCTTCTGTATACAAAGGATAGATTTATAAATTTGTAGATTTCATATTAAAAAAAAAAGTCCCAAACCAATAAATTCAAAACACACTGTCCTAAATCCTTTTATTTTACTTTGTTTTGTTTATGGTTTTGCAGCCATATGTCTGGGTGCAGTATTTTTTAGTGTTCTTAGCAGAGAAGCAGACATAAAGCAGATCTAGGATGTGATAGTACTCGACACACGATTCATCAAGAATAGACAGCTTGCACACAAACTCCCATTGCCTGTAAGCTGCCTGGACTCACATATCCACTGGGAGTACCACAGGAAGGTTACAGGGAGTTCAAAGTCCAAAAGATGTACATATCCATGAGAGATGATGGAAATTGCTCTGGCCAGGGCTAGTAGCAATTGGTGCTTTCTGTAGGACTGTACTGTGAATCTCACATATCTATGACATTTTTGTAAAAGGGCTAGCATTGTTTCTACAGGATTCCTCCATTCCTGAGTTAGTTAACCTGATCCTAACCTGACACACACAATCGTGTGGGTTAAAAGAAAACGTTCCTTGACGTTGTGGTACTGCCTTAACTATGCCATGGTGAAAATCTTGCTATGCTGACTACAGTCCCTTTGCATGCCTCTGGTACTCTGGTCCTGAGCAGGTGACTCAGAACAGCCTTCAGGGCAGCTGCTTGGCTTTCAGAGCAGCTGTGCATGATAAACCATTTCGCCTCTCTAAAGGCTTGTTTTAAATTCCTTTCTAGACAACAGGAATCCCCTTCTGGATCATGTCCAATATCCAAGTTCTACAGTTCCCATACAGGCTAATGTCATAAATGGGATGACACACCTGAGTAAAAGTAGCAGGGTCAGAGCCCAAAACAGTGTAGTTTAAACTGTGCCAAAACCTCCCCTCATGAAACAAGGAATAGAAACCTCCAAATAACCAAACCAGATGTTGCAGCTTGTCTTTGGATCCATTTATTACCCTGTTTTTCTGTAGGAGGATTTGGATTCACCCTTTTTTAATGTCATCCAGCAGAGACTGTATTTAGTCAGTAAATTTAATCATAATCTACACATGTTTATGACAAGTTGAGATCCAATTTTATAAGATATAAAAAATTCATTACATTTAAATATTCATTGTTAGAAGAAGCTGTATTTCTGTTTGTGATAACAGAAATCAGTATGAGCAGGCAGACAAAATATATTAGGAAGCTAATTCAGAAGAAAAAAGAAAATGCAAAGTCTTTACATGTATCTCATTTACTAAAAAATGCATAAGGACAAGGATATGAATCTGGCTTTGAGAAAATGTGTTAGTTCACTGCAGAAATCAGTCATACCTAATTAGAAACACCTCCCTTTTAAGCATAAAGGTCATCAGCTTGTAAATGAATCCTTGATAGTGTTTCCTCAAGGAGCCCACATCTGTCAGTTATCTCTGCAGTGCCCCCTCAAAGACTGCAGCTATGCTCTGGTGCAGCTCCACTCCCTGCAGCATCCCATGTTCCTGCCCCCCACTGCTGAAGCACAGATCCCTCCTTTTCAGACACTCGAGTTTCATTTCATGGAAAATCAGGGCAAATGGGGGATGGGGAACATCCCTGTTTCTTCCCCTTATACAGTTGTGTGGGACACAGCTAAGAGGCACATCTGGGTACCAGAACCACAGAGGAAACAGGCCACAGTACTGACAAGCTGTAATTGTTGTTAATGTAGGAAGTAGCATAAACATTCTATAATATCTTAAGAAAATAGTCTGGTTAAAATGCCTGGAAACAAGATAATAAAGATACAACTTACCTCATGAAGGAAGGTTGAAATCCAGAGGCTCAGGATGTGAGACAAAGACTTTCACTGTTCTGCACTCAAATTTGTGCTTATTTATAAAGTCAAACCTCTTAGTAACTGATGGTTGTGGAGTGACCTCAGTCCAGCTCCGGCAGAAGCACAAGAACATGCTCTAGCCCTCTCAAGGTTCAGAACCTAGGGCAGTCTCAAAAGGTAGAATTACAGGATGGAGAGAGGTGTGAAAAATAAGATGTATTTCTAATGACGTTTCTCCAGAGCAATACCGAGCTCTATTTGGACGGCAGTATGAGGAAACTTGTACAGCTCCAATTGCTACTTTTTTTGTAGATAGAACCACAGCACTCATTTGGCATTTTTCAGCAGTGCTGGAATAAAAATGTTTATTTCAACTAACATTAAAATCCTCATATAATTTCATAATATATTTGCCAAATAGATGAAAAGTTATCTCTGCAATTTATTAATAACATTTTTACATGCTACCTAAATTTGAAAAAATGTGATTCTACTTCTAATTGGTGTCTTCAACAGTGGTTAGTGCACTTTATTGATTGATCACTTATTAAAAAGATTCCATCTCTAATCAATTTAAAACTCTCTTCAGATGGATTCAGAAAATCAATAAATAACATGACAGAAAATATTATGAGACAAGAAACTCCTGTGTGTCTTCTTAAAATATAGATATTGGTTCCTGTCTGTAGACTTTTCTTTACAGTTGACTTAATATTACATTTACCAAAAAGTAGAAGAATGAAAAGGAGATGATAAGAAAATGAATGGGAATAAGTGGAAGAAACTTTATTGTGTTCTAATAATGCATAGCAGACACTACAGAAATGGCTGTAAGAAGTCAAGTCACCAAGAGAGAGTCACCAGCAGAAAGAAGCTGTTCAGCTTGTGTTTAGGATCATCACCGTGACTCATTATTACCATGTGTCCAGAATCATATAGTAAAAATGTGGTGTGGCAAAAGCTTACATTTCTGCTTTGCTTCCCTCTCTCTACCCGATCTGGCAGTATTCTATTCAACAGCTTGTAGAGGTCTTAGGGATGCAAATAGAAAAGGTAAAAGAAGACCATCAGACCAAATTATTTTTCATCTCATATACCCTCACGTATTTTTCTTGCAGCTTGTATTTAGGCTTTTTGTACCCATTTTTAAGGCCTGCAATGATTCTGCTGTAGTGTAATCTGTTATTCCCTCCACACTCTTACCAGGACACCTGTGTGCTAAACCCCTCTTTTAATAAACATTTTTATCTGCTTTTACTTCATCTCACAGTCTTTCTTTCATCTGTGAACCAGCTTAAGCTTCACCACTGCTCTCTCCCTTGGATGATAACACAGACATGGGCTTATGGAAGAATAGGCACAAGCCACTGCACATCTGCTGAGCCTTAGTCCTTGAGAACACCACCAGTGTGGACTAATTAAGCTTAGTGGAGTCCGCTTTCCCTGTGAGCTAAACTCATCTTAATCATAGTTGCCTCTTGGGTTAAAATCACCATTGTTCAGGTGGTATTGCCTGCAGATTCAAGCAGGTTGATCACTTTTCCAAGTGTACTGGTGCTTTTTAGTATGCAGATTAAGTTTAGTGTAATACCTGCCATTTAATTTTGGATTTATGATGTGACTTTGCTATTTATACTTCAACTACTGTAAATACCATATTTTAATGAACAGTCTTGATGCACAATGAGTGCTATTTCAGAATATAGTCTAAACTAAACCAAAATATGACAGGACTGATAAATGCCTTTCAAACATTTCTTGGAATGTAAATGAATCAAGGAAGCATTTGCCCCACCTTCTTAGAGGAATTCACACCCAAGTGGTGAGGCATCATTATATTTCAGCCTAGAAGTTTTACTGACAAAACACGGAGGAAAAATTTTGGTCTATGACTATAAGAGGAACAGAGAGTTAACCAGTGAAATGCTATATTGCAGCTGTAATAGAAAATCCCAGTAATCATTCATGACATGTGGAAGACTTATCTCTGCCAAGAAAATCCAACTGTATTGTCTCTCTTGGCTAACAGTCATTCTTTTATCTTTTAACAAAATGAATTCCTAGGCAGTACATTAAAGAACAGGTTGATGGACTTTTTACCCCAGAAAAAAGAAAGAATGAGAAGATTGCAAACTGAAATATAAGCAAAAATTTATTTTTCTTATTTTTTGTTAATGAGGTTCATTTTTCTTAAACCATCTGAATATCAAAACCATTTATTTGTATATTGCTAATTTAAAAGAGATTTAGAATCATGGTGAGACACTGGAAAAAGTTGCACAGAGAAGGTGTGGATGCTCAGTCCCTAGAAGTGTTAAAGACCATGCTAGATGATGTTTGAGCAACCTGGTCTAGTGGAAAGTGTCTCTGTCCATTACAGGGGGAGTTGGAACTAGATGATATTTAGGATCTCTTCCAGCCCCTTAATATTCTGTGATTTTATAATTGCCTGATGCTATGATATGATCTTGGCATTTAAAAGCAGTAGAAAGGCCTCAAGGCAAGAAGAAGGAGTATGTTACAATAAAAACCACATAGGTCAGAGATATCTGAAGGAGAAGGGGTGAAGGTCTAGGCAAATACCTAAGGCAAAAGATCATGTTAATTCATTGGAATTGTATCTTTCAGCAAATCTCCACATCTGGTGTTTAGAGGTAGTTCTTTGTTTAGGAGGTCAGTTGTGTGGGGTTTTCCAGTTTCATTTGTTTGGGTTTTTCCTTTTCTATATGGCTTTTAATTCAATCTTTACATAATCTCAGTCATATGGAAGTTTTGGGATGGTGTTTTTGTTTGGTTGATTGGAGTTTTTTGTTTAGTTTTATTCTGGTACATTTTTTTTTCCCAGGCAACATGAGTATCATTTCTTCCCTTGTTGAATGAAAGTAGGTGGAACATCATCCATATGTGCAGAAACCCATACTAACGGGTAAAGTTACTGATGCAACACAGCAAAGCAACTCCCGAGTGCATACGGAACCCAAGGCTGTGCCACAGAGCCCAGCTGCTCTCAAGGTCACATATGGAAGCAGCAGATATGATAACACTTAGGGTTTTGGTGCATACAGGCTATCATCACTAATATGACCAATACCTGCTTTCTAAGGCATCTACTTCATGAATAATAAATAAGGGAGCTGTGAATAAGCAGATGGATTGCAGCTGATGAGTTCCCTCCGGGCAGGCAGAACACAGTTAGCAGTTATGTATAACAAGTAACATATAATACAGGAATCCCACACTACAGTCACATCACTAAGAAATGGACATTGCCAAGGGCAGCTCTGCACCGGTTAGCGTAAAAAAAAGAAGGGTGACTCAGCTATGACTTTATGTGTGTGTTTATGTATGTGTACTTTAAAGAAATAATACACCACACATAGAAAAGAGGAGAAATCCCGCCTCCCCCGTGAAGGAGATGGAGAACACATTGTATTAACTGTTATACATTTATAAGGAAACAGGTAATTACTAGTTTTCTGCAAGGATTGCAGGTATTAACATGGCTAATATGTATTTTTTGGACAAGATTTTCAAATTAAAAGGCAAAATGAAAAAGCAGTGGTGACTTGTTTCATTCATTTTCTCTTCATCAGTGAATATACATGCTTTGTGTCATTCATTTAAATAAATATAAATACTTATTTCACGTATTTTTAAGGGCCATGTGAAGAAATTTTAGCTAAAGCATTCAGATATGACTCAAGCATTTGGCTTCATTTTTATAGTCTTCCCCTGTGATCTTTGACATATCACTCAATGTGGGATCTCATTTTAGCCATCTAAAGCTAGGCCAGAATGGTTGATCCCACACTTTCTGTTAGACACCATTAGTTGTTTGTGTAGGGTGCTTCACAGTATGGATTTTAGTGTATTTAGATCATGATTTTAGACAATGTCCTTCTCAGATCCCAACATATGCTCTCTGGATATTTAGACAGGAGTGACATTGTATGATTGAAGACCTATAAAAGGGAAGTAATAGCAAGAGGAAAAATATAACAATAAAAAAAGGTTTTACTGTCATGTTCCATATCTAAATTGTTAACTCTCTGCATATGAAGGTTATCTCTTAATAGTCTTCCAGTCTAGATTGAAATATTGAATTAATATTGTCACACACACACACACACACACACACACACACACACACACACACACATATATATATAAGAATTTAATCAGTTTTGTACCACAGTATCCAGGGTAACCCTAGCCATTTTAATAAGCTACTTATTTAGTCTTTTGTAAAAATGATATAATCAACAAGGTAAATATATAAATAGAAAGGCTTCTAGGATCTAAACAGTTCACTGGAATTGACTTACTCTTCACATCTTCTGCTAAAGTAGATAGAGAACGTATCAGACCAAATCAAAATGGCTGCTGAAGAGTCATGGCTTGAGAGGCAGGCAGAAATGGCTTGAGGATATTTATTATGAATTACTTCAGGAATAAAAAGTTAGGACTCGTTTACCCAAATTGAAAGAAAGAAAGAAATTCTACACAAGCAATAACTAGATAAAGTGAACTTTGGCAAAGATACTCTGTTAACACCAAGTTTTAAAGGAAAGCACCGCAAAACTTATAATGATTAGAACTGATTAAGAAGGAAAGCTTAGAATTGATGGATACATGGAGTACCTCTTGAGAGAATGGCATTACTCGATGCAGAGAACTGATCAAGAGCTAGCTTTTCTAGTTATGGGCAATTTCATTTTTCAAAAATGTTGTAAGAAAAAATTATGAACTGTATCCTCTAGTGAACAATATTTTCTGTGACATGATTTTATTCATCATAGCTCTCTCAGTGACCTGATCCAATTTTATAAAACCCAAAATGCCTCCCAAGATACAGTGTGTTCTGTAGTCATCATGTACTTCACAAGCAGTATGGCATATTTTTCATCTTGTAATAGCTAAACATCATGGCACTACTATATCACAATGATGACAGTACTATGTCACAAATATAATCTCCTGACACGTCTTTGGTGGGGTGGAAGAGACGGTTTTTTTGTAATGAGTCAGACATCATAAGAATAAGGGTAAGAATGAGAATAAAAATAATTATGAAATTCCAGAGTCATGCAAAAGATTACTTTAAAAACCCCCAATTCTTATGCAATTATAATCTTCTGTGAATTCAGGCTGAATTTTATTATTTATCTCTAACACTGGTTATGGTTTTAATTTTTGATTTCTACACCATCATAGAAAATATATAATACCAAATGAGCCAGCCTAGCTACTCACTACCCCTATCTCTTATATATAAAGCAGATATATTAAATGTTGTCCTTGAAGGCAGCTCAAAAATGTTGCCAGTAAAAAGTGCTATACAGCTTAAATGTGCCTTAACATGATCATCTCAAGACACATTTGAGTTTTTTTCCAGCACTACTGCTGGCTTAAGTGCTTCATTCCTCTCATGCCATAAGCACAGGACTAGAAAGAGTGTCCATCCTTCTTGAACAGAGGCCAAAGATGAAAGCTGCTTTCATCTTCCCTTCTGATTCCCTTTATCTGCTTTCAGAGCGCAAGGCAAATATAGATTTTAGAAAACTCTGCAGATTGAATGCAGTGAGACACTGTATGTCATCTTTACGGAAAAAAAAAACCAAACAGAAATGTAAATCCATTTGTTGTTGCCCAAATGAGTGGGAAATTATCTGGGTCAGAAGCAATTGAGCGCAAGAGTCCATAATTACCCTAAAACAAACAAAGAACTTCAACAAGGAAATTACAGCTGAATGTAACAAAAGTGAAGAATAACCATGCAGATAAGAACCCTGGAAGTAAGTGTCCATAAATGGATCCTTCGAACAAGTTAATAAGTACTCTGATTTTTACCTTTAAACATGGAGTTTTGTTATTTATTGGAGGAAATGTTACCTGGGAGATAATGTGATGATAAGAATTATCCAAAAGTTTCCAGGAGATGGTATAAATACTATTTGACATGTTCTTGCCTGCTAAAAATTGATAAAAAGTGCTGCAGCAACTCTTTTAATTTTTAAATTATTACCTTGCTGGCCCTTCCCCCCTCCTCATTCCATTTTCTCATATATTTTGAATAGTTTATAAATACAAGAACAACACTGAGGTCTCTGTGGAAAATGTAATTGCTGGTAAATAGCTGTCTCTATCACTGTCTCTGTCAATGAGGCACATACTCAGACAAAGAGAAGCACATGCATATTTTTACACAAACACAAGTTTGGGCTTCAACAGACATCATCTCTGCACTTTTTGCTGTACCATTTTTTACATTTTGTCAAAATTTTGTTCTCTACTCATGGGGTTGATTTGTTATTACTACATTGTTTTAACAAATGGAGCAGAGATTCTTTAGGGCTGACTTCAGAAACCTTTCTCATATTCTTCAAATTTTAACATACTTCAATTAAAGGTCACACACTTGAACTGGAATGCAGTTATTATGAACTGGGTACTGTCCTGAGTGACAGTAATCAGAGACTTTTTTTTGCCCGTCCTACATGAAGAATAAGCCATTGTTTGATCTATTGTATCAACAAGCTGCTTTTTCATAGCCTGAGCTAATTCCTTGTGTAAAATGGAAAACTAAACTTAGTTTGCCAGTACTTTATTTTTAACTTCTCTTTTTCAATACTTTTGAGCTGTGATAGCTTAAAACTCAATTCATTAACAGCTAACATACAATTTGGATGGGTTTGATATAGGAAATATAGTCCTTAAAATGTCAGATTCACTCCTTCAAGTATGACACTCACTGCTCTAATACTGTAAGAGATTCTCTGTTGAACTCTTGTTGGACATGTTAAGAATCTGATTTTTCTTGGTGTGATAGACATGCAAATAACACAGATGGTGATATCTTTCAGTTTTGAAGATGAGTTTGAAATGCACCTTGACTTAAAAATCATTATCAGTTGTTGGACATATTAAATATTCCAAAGTATGACCATTCCTCTTTGTTCACCTACAGCATATGAACAAGTCTTGTAAATCACTAGTCAGAGAATGGACATTTTCTTGAGTCAGCATTTCCATTTATATTGATGAAGTTTCTTTTGCCACTGAAAGCTTTCCATAGTGATATATAACATCTGGATTTAATATCATATTTACTCCTAAGTACAGATGACATGATATAGAACGGTACATGAGACAATCCTTTCCCACAGGGAGCTCATCACTTGGAGAGCCCTGACATGAATGTGCCCCATTGCCTACAAATGGACATCTGGATTTGTGCCTCTGCTGTGATGGGCCTTTGCACACTCCCAGGTGCCAGGGAAATCATCACCATCCATGGGAATCTTCATGGTGCCATGCTCTCCTCAGCCCAGCACCACTGCAAAGGAGGAAAATTGTCCCTGTGCCTTCCCACCTAAAACAAATGAGGCAAATTTAGCTCTAAATGCTGATGGGGGAAGAGTGGCAATTAGCCTTTTCAATGTGTTTCAAAAAATGGATATTTATTTAAGTTGTAAAAAGCTACCTTTTATAGGATTTATAGAGCAGTGGCAAGGTAAACAGACAATCCATTAGAGGCCAGGCGTTCCTGTGTCTGAAGAAGATGTATGAATCTCACAGCTTTCAGGGAGTAATGCATGACCATTAAAGCATCCCTGCACAAGCTCTGCTGACCACCTGTCATTTCTTTGTGCATCTATTAATGGGAGTGACATTATAGCTTATGAGAAATCAAATTGCAAGGCAATGAGGAAATTAATACTTCAGCACTTCATTATAGGAGAAAATGGTAACAACCTATATATTTTTTAATTAGTTATTCACCTGGATCTATTTCATTTCTCAGACCAGTGTGTGTTGTTGCTGATAACTCTATTTGCAACTAACCAAAATAGAGGAATTTCCCTGAAAAAAAAATATTGCTGAACAGCACTAGAAATGTTTGCTGACTGACTTTTAGAAGTAGAAATCCTCTAAAAGTTCAGATAGAGGATACTGTATTGGATTTACTAGATGTCTAACAGAGCAGCACATTCTCTGCTTGAGCAGAAGAGGTCATTAAAATATTAGAAATGTCTTCACAGGAAATTAAGGAGGGACAGACCAGCAGAGCAAGGTTCATGTGGAGGAGACAAGGCAGCAGTTAAACATAGATGAAAGCGATTGCCTTTGGTGTGCTAAGACATTTGGGGCCTGTTGCAAGATGGACCTTCCTGGTGCCCGGGGCAGAAGGGCAGGAGGGTGGGTTTGGAGAAAGTATGACAGGATGGCTTGGGAAATTTAAAATGGTATCTGAGCAATAATGAGGCCTGAAGGTAATGGCAACATTGATAAGTTGAATATTGTTGTCATGTTACCTGCCCTATAACAGAATGAAAATTACAGTAATATCAGAAGAGATAGAGACCATACAGAAAGAGACTGGTTGAGTTCCTTTCGAAAGAAGAAAATATATCAGCTAAGAATAACCTTTTCATAAAGAACTGGATGCTTGCTTTTGAATGCAAAATAAGACAGATCATTGAGCTGTTTCATTTGAAAAGAGAACAGTGTGTCACTACCTGGTCTGTTTAAATATGTGAGAAGAGAGATGCAAATTGGACATGGCATTATAATACTATTTAGGGAAGATTACAGAATGTGCAAGGAAGTTAGATTTTATTAGGTTTCCTCAACTTCACTTTGCAGATAATGACTTTGCTCATTGCAGCCATCAGGATGATTATACTGATATCACATCATTTAGTCATGGTCAGCTTCTCTTAGTATGGACATGACCAGAAGTTGTGCCTCTGTCTTTTTGTGGCATTTTTTTCCACCTCAAAGACTGACATATGTTTTAATGCATACTGTTTTGCTTCTGGCATATGGGGGTTTTTTCTGATTTTAAGCAGAATTTTACAGTTAAAATTTACTGCTTGTATAACAGAAGATACTTATACCAACCCTATTTTCATCACCAGCACCATCATCGTTTCTTGCCATCAAATCATCTCTCTAAGGAAGACCCATGATCAAGTGCTTAAAATGAGCTCCCTACTGTGTGCCATAAGTATTTGAAGAGAAAGTCACTTATTTAAAGATAACTCTGAATATTTCTCTCCGAGATATGACATTGACATAATTTAAAGAGAATGTAAACAAAAGCACAACAAAATATCTGCTGTGTGGTTCTGGAAGCCTTCCAAGACAATTCATGGAGGGATTTTTGTTGTAGTTGCTGCTGTCAGGTAAATATTTCATTATTCTTACAGAGTATCAGGTAGGAAATTGTCAAATATATATATCTATACATATATACGTGCATGTATCAGCTAAATCTTTCACATTTACAAGAACATGGATGAGGGCTTCATAGCTTGGTCATGGTTTTTTTTTACTGAGAAACATTTTCTATTCTGATGCTCCAAAATCCATCTTCTGGATGGTGTCAAGTGGGCTGAGGCCCCACTGTTAGATGTAGTGCAGTATGGTATAGAGGGTTCCTTTCCATTGGTAGGAGAAGACTCTGTGAGGCTCCATCTGAGTAATGTGGTTCCTCAATACACACTGCATTTCTTCCTGTACCACAGTGTTTAAAATATTGAACCAAAAGAACAGGCAATGTTTCAGAGGAAAAGTGTTACCTCTCTTCTGTAGCTGGGGATCTGCAACTTGGATTTCTCGGTGTAACTCTAAAATAAATGGGAAGAACTCTAGTTTCTTCAGAACCCGTTGCACAGTCATATTCCAAGTAGATCTAAGGAAAGACATTGAATTTCCTGGTTTCTTTACAAACTGTTTTCGCTTGAGTCTATTTTTAATTCATAATAATCAGGAGTCTATAGTGTATTCTCTCTTAGACATGAGCTTTAATGAATAGAATAGAGATCCAATATACATCCAGTTGTGTCATCATGTATAAAGCTAATTTTTTTTAAATTAGAATAGAGTGATTACTTTATTCATTTATCTACACACTTTTTAATGAGTGTCCTGTATGCAGAAGGTTGTCAACTGTTATTTTTTGGGAAAATCTCAAAGACATTTCTGAGACAACTTTGGAGATATTATATGCAACTGTGTTTTCAGTAAGGAGACTGAAGCTTATGCAGTTCTTTTGTTCTTTCCAAAAATTTTGTATTCTTTTTCTGTTCCATGTTCTTTAAATATTTTTCCCATTTAGAGAGCTTTGGGAACATAGCCCTTTCCTTGCAGTGCTAATTAAGTTCACTCATTCATTGTAACAATAGCAGAAAAGAAAGATGAAAAAGCTGAAATAAATTGTCCCCTGGCAGAGAAACTGAAGTGTTGTTATGCTTAAAAATAACTCCTCATCTCTCCCATTATTCCTTATTGTAAGAACCTAAATCTACTTTCTGAAAGAAATACAATTCTATCAATACTACAATCTAGACAGCATGTAGACCATTAATATCATTGTGCAGTATATTCTGATGTTGAATTCAGATTCACAAAAGCTTTCTCTGAGTTAATAATTAGATTAGAATTATACCAGCAAAGCCCCTCTTTTTACCTATTAATACATGAAATTTAATTTTTCTGCTGGAAATCCATCAGTTCCAGGACATAGCCCTTATATACCTTTTGACAGTAAAATTAAAGACATGGAAAATTGCTGCAACTTTACTTCTTGCTACTTGAAAGACTGCTATAATTAATGAAAAGTCAGTTTTGCAATCCATTTATGGTGAGCTGCATGGTTAATGGATTATTGTCTCAGGGACTAAGGATAGTTTCAAAAAATACTCTTCCCCAATTTTTGTTTTATGTTCCAATGGTGGCAGGAGAATGAATTTATTCTGAAATAACAAAACTTCCTTTTCTTCCTCTTTCTATATAAATGACTTGGTTTAAAATTGGAAAATAAGCGTGCTGGCTTATCATTAGGAAACTGTTACTCTCTTAAGGCCATATTTCTACCAGAGACAGTATTTTAGGTAAGTTTGGGGGTTTTTTTGTTTGGCATATAAAACAGTATGAGAATAATAATTTGAGATTGCCCAGCAGATGACAGGTATCATACAAGTAATTCTCCAGGTTATTCTGTAACATGTGAGAAGGCAATGATCTGGCATTTTAAAGTCAGACTTGACTTTTCACCAGTTTATGCCATTAATACACAACTATCATTAGTACATTTTCTCTACTCTGGATGGTTTACAAATCCTGTAGCATAAGTGCAGGCATTTAATAGAATTCCACTCCTTTGCTCATGCAACTTTCTTCTAAGTGTTGTATATTCCTAGATGACGGACAATCCATGTCAATGTTAGGTTTGATTTGCCATGGAGATTCCTTGCTGGTTTCCCTGAACAATTTTGTGTCATGAAGAACTTTCTCTGCTTAAATGCTTCTCTTTGATGTAAATGGAAGTAAAATGACATGCATTGATGTAGATGTAAAAATTTTTCAAATTTTATTTTCCAAACTATAAAAAAATTGTTCTATTTACCTGGTTACCTGCACTTTTCTGTGATCATTCCAGAAGTGAGTGAATAAAATAGCTTGACTGGAATGTGAGTGGGTAACACTGATGAACATGACAGGTACATAAAATATTCCAAGGCATACCCCAGTACTGGTTTTGTTGTAAAGACAGTCTCTCCAAATGACTGAATCCAGTCTAGTTTTACAGTAAAAATTTTACCTAAGTCCTGAATAAATAGCTTGGATCTTTCCCGTCATCTATGGAAGAGATGAACAGTAAAAAAAGAAATATTTTTTAAAATTGATAAGTCTGCCTGAAAAAAAAAGGTTGTTTTTCTAAAGGGAAAACAATACAATAATATTGTTTTACTCAGGATCTTGATTTAAACCAGATGCCTTGGAGATAGTGATGGTTAATAGTGCCTCTAGCTGAAAATATACCAAGGGAGGGTTAAGAGAAGTTGTGTTTACAAGCATGTAAATGAAGAAAAAAAAAATTGCAGAAATATGGAATTTATCTAGCACAAGAATAAAAATGCCAATAAACCTAGAAATCTAAATGTGGTCTTTGTGTATCTTTGAAAAGACACTCATTCAATAGACCAAATTGTTTATAGATAATCAGTAATGACTGCAAAATACTGTGGCCTTATGAGTTAGCAACATCATTCTCTGCTGCTCTGCTGTCCCTTTTGCCCAGGCTTCATATCTTGGCCAACCACTGTGCAGGCTGAAGCTCATCCTACTGAAATTGCAAGACAGAATTCATAGGACTGGTAAACATCTGGTGTGGCAAAACTTTCTCTTGCAGACTTTTGATCTTCCTTTGCTGAGCTTTATCTCTGAAGTATTTCCAAATACTTTTTGTTGTTTTCTATAGCATTTTATTTTTCTTTTATGTGGCAAATTATTTTTCGATTGCCTATATTTAGTCTAATTTTAATGGAACTGTTTAAGAGTAGTAACAGACAAAAGGGACACAGAAATCTGGACAATTTAAAGGTCTGCAAATCAGCTCTCAATGTAGTTTCCTATGTGCAGATACAGTATCTTACTGAACTTGAGTGAATGAACACCCTACAATGGGAGACCTGTAAAGCAATCTACAGAATTAAAAATATGCCACTCTTTTTGTTTAAAAACCTTTTGAAAGAAGGGTGTAGGAAAGTCTGTCCTAAGCCCTCCTTTCAAAGAGTTACAGTGTAATTGCCACTCAGCTGTAAACTGTCTTCACTTACTCCACTTAGTGATTTACATTACAAAGGTGGCTCAAGGAGTTTGAGTCAGAACTATTCCTCCGGAGTTATATTTGAGATAGACATTAGCTAGAAATTTAGAGCTGATAGTCCAAGGCCAGCTTTCAATTGGTGATGATGGATATTTAGGATAAGCAATGTTTGATTTGGTATTGATATCTGAGCAAAAGCAGGCCAAAGTCAAACAACATGTCCAGTTTGTGCGTTCTGCTATTCAGAGAGTTCAAGCAGAAATAAAGAAGCAGAAAGATGGAGCATGTATGCTAATACTAGGGGTTTTTGCAAAAATAGTGGTTCCAATCCAATAAGATGCTCAGCATAAACAGATTTCTGCATTTATGGACACATCTACCAAAGTGAGTGAAATAGCCAGAAGCGCCTTCCTCTCAGGATCAGGGCCAGACTGAGCTGCTCTTAAGAAGAGGTGGTAAAAATAAAGAATGTAGAATATGGAGAATAGGAGAATCAATTATGCCAATTTATCACACAGAAAGTGCTGGCAAATCTTTTGACTGCAATTAATATTATCAGTGTGTCAGCAACAGCATCTTTGCAGTTTCATTCAGACTTGTTATTTAAATAGAAGAAAAAATATCTATGAGTTATGACTAGTGACAGCGTTGGAGAATTTGTGAGCATGAGTCAGATGTGGAAGTGAGGAAGAATATTGTGTGCTGCAGGGAAGGATGCTCTTGAGGCTAAATGCATGTTTGGTTTTTCTTACTAAATTCTGCAAAATGCACAGTGCATTACAAGAACTGCAGTTGGGAGTTTTGTGAGGTATTGCTGTCTGGTTTTTTTTCACAGTAGAAGGCTGTGGCTTTGGCAAGCCCACAGCACTCATAAGTGCAGGATGGCTATACTGTGTGCTACTCATCTATCCAGAACTGAGGACAAGCGTTGCTTCTGCTTTTCTTTCAGCAGAATAAACCACTGCAGCCATACCCCTATAATACTGAATTTATAGTCCTCCTGTGACATAGGCTATATTTTAGGTAGCAAGGCGACCACTGTCAGGTATAGTTTCTAAAAGAGGTGCATTCTTGCTTTTTCAATGCTCCTCATCTTCTGCTTACAGAGAACACCTCTTCAGTGAAGCCCAGCCAAGTGGGAACCCTGCAGAGCTATTGCCACACTGACACCTACACAGGCTTTTCTGAGAAGTGACACATTTCTTCTCACATTAGTATTTTATCTGTGTCTAGAAAGACCGTCTTAAGCTCAAGTCCCCATGACAGGGGAATGAGACAAACACTGAGATAAAGACAGGAGTTGCAGCCTGCCCCTCATCTGCTGCTGAGAGAGAGCAAGACCAGAGGAGGCAGAGACATACCAAACTCAAACAGACTCTAATGTTACCTTGAGAGGATTCGATGCACCTCCAAGAAATGTCTGAAGCACTCTATCCTATGCAATACTTTGGCAGTGTTTGCATATGCTGACTACACTGCAGCAGGATCTGGTTTGAATGCTCCTTCTCCAGTTCAGTTCAGCCCTCTGAGAAGTGAATTTCTAGTTTTGGCTACAGGGAAATAGGAGGAAGAGGAGGAAAGGCATGGAAGAAATCAATGGGCTCCCTCTGATTCCTTCTTCTCCTAGCAGTAGATGAAAGGGCCAGAGACAGATGAATATAGTCAAGCTGCTTTCAGCATGGAACACAATGTTCAGTTGGGGGAATTGAAGCAGATCAGTAACCACTTTGTTTTCTGACACAAACATGGTTATGTGTGCATGAACACTGCTCTGTGTGCATGTGAGATAGATGAATAAGGAGAATAAGAGTAGGATACAGCTTTTCAGCTTTTCTGCTTTTCAGTGAGGGAAAAGAAAGAAAAACAGGCAGACAGAGTACAAGGTATCCTCAACAATACTGATTCCTTTTTATTACAGGATACAGAACAATATCTCTACAGAACAATATCTCTACAGATGGACAATTTCATTTCAAAATAAAATAGGATGCAGAGTCTTACATTCTTGCAAGGATTCCTTGCAAGAGAAGACAAGGCAAGAGAAAATGTCATTCAGGCCTTTCTGTTGAGTTTATTTACACAGAAATCCCTTTATTTAAACTCAAGACAATTCCATTCATGTGATTAGTTTATATAGCGTGCATGCATCAGGACAGGAGTAACATTTGTGGTTAGAGGGTGTACAGTTGGAAGGTGGTGATATTTGCTGAAATTCCCAGGATACTGGGCTTGTTGATTTAAATGAAAGAGCACAAAAAAGTATACAAGCAGAAAACCATTGTAAAAAGAATGGTTTCACATAAAACATTGTCAAGTACTTTTTCTAGAAACACTAATCACTTCACTGGAGTCACATGTTCTGCAACAGGTTATATAACTCAGTGAAGTAAAATATCAAGATGTCTATGACTAGTGGGGTGACAACTTATAATAATTATCACAGTACAGAAATTAGATCAATTTCAAAGACCACAGGAAGTCAGTGACAGTCAGAAACAGTCCAAAGTTCAACCAGCAGCTAAGTATTGTGACTTCCACAGTTTTGGACCAAGTATGAGATGCTGCTTTTCCTCAGATGTATTTTCTGTTTCCTTACTCAATGTATCTCTGAAGCAAAAATAGCCAGGACATTATCTTCCTACTTAGAAATAAAATAGTTTTCCAAAATATATGAAGACTTATGAGGCTTATCTGTCCTACCAATAACTTCTGAATTCAAAGTATGAATGGCGTCAAAGTGAGGTCCCCAAACAGTCTCTGGGTAGCACAAGTTTGGCCATTTTAAAAATTAATTTTCAGGTGATAGAAATCATTGATTAGATATAAAGTCCATGATGTCCTGTCTGAAAAGCGTGGCTGCAATAATTTTCTGTAGGATATTTTAAGGTTCCCTAATCTGTAATACATTCATTTGGAATAGAAGGGAAAAATAAGTAAAATGTATTAATAAATGAGTTTGGTTGTCATGGGAACCAATTGTCTCAGGTGCTCTGTTCCAATACAGCTATTAACCCCTAGTCCATATTTATTATTCAAGGGAAATAACTGACTCGAAAAAGGAAGATTGGTTGTCACAAAAAAGGGAAGGCAGTGTGCTAAAGTTGAGTCATTTGCATGCAATAAAAATGAATTAAAGAGAATGAATCTTCTTCAGCCCTAAAATGATTGCATTTGGGTTATTGCTCTATTTTTCTCAGTTCACAATATTATAGGATGTCAAAAAAAACCTAGGAACAGCAGTTCTGGAACGAAATACAGTACCCTACAGCTACTGTGTTCTGACTCAGATCTTTATCATGCTCTTTAAGACTGTCCTCCTACCATTACAGCTTGTTCTAGTACACATCAGATGGCAAAATTCATAGGAAGACCTCATATTATTAATAATCTGATGATTTTTAGTTTGTAACAGCCACTGTTTATTCAAGTATGTAATCATGATCATACCCCACTTAACTGGATTGAACAGGCTGAAGGGTATTGCTCAATGTACATTTAAAAAGAATTTGCACAAAGGCCGTTCCTTGACACAATAGTATCTGTTTCCAAGGAATCTACACATACAATTTTATTTTTAAAATATTAGCAAGTCAAGGCTGGAAAGCATTTTTTAAAAAATCATTCTAGCTATTATTTGTTGAAATTTATCATGTGTTATCTCAGGAATGTACTATATGAATTCTTCTCTTTAAGGCGTTTGCCTTCCTTTGCTTGTTTTTTTTCAAGTACTCAATATGTTCTAATACCAAATCCCACATCTACAGTTACCAGTTTTGTTACAGGTTCCCTTACTGAATCCACATCTATTCAGATTAGCATGGGATTTATGTTTCAGGTTATGGCTCTTGCTCTGCTGCTTTTTTTTCCCCTTTCTTCAAAATAATAATAATAGAAAGGAACTTTAGAAACTCTTGATTAAAAGGAAAAAATGAAAAAAAAAAAACCCGCAAAATGTCTCTGTGACGGTTTTTTTTCTTTAACCCTAGACTAAAGGCAAATATTTTACTTGCTAGTTCCAGTGATATTTTACCAATCACAAAATAACTATAAAGAATGTTTTACTTAGGTTACCAGAAATTGGGTTGAAATGATCTCCTGGTTGCTTGAAATAGAGGATTTTGAAATAATTAGTCAGGAGCTTCATTTTTTTTGGCTTTAATTCTTGCTAATGGAATTCTTTAGTGGATTAAAAGTAAGACTGATTATCTCACATTTAGAAATATTGAAAACTCTGACTATTATGATTTTGTTTAAGATGTTGTCAAACTTGTCCTGCCAGAAACTTTCTGATCAGAAAATAACTACAACATATAACAAATAAAACTCAAGAATCCTTATTTTTCAAAGTCCTGTGATGCACTTAAAGTCTTGGGATGATACAGGTAAAAGTGCTGGCTAAAGGAAAATAAAGCGGAATTTGGCACATAGCCTTTGTTATCACATTCCCTATTCTGTCCTGTCCTCTTTTGCTGTTCTCAGTTAATAATGTATGTATGTTGGATAACCTGTAATGTGAACTTGCTGTTTCTGAGAGAGAAAACAAAAATCACATCCCTAAAACGTGACCTCCTCTCTTTTTTCTCTGTTTTTATTTAGTCTTTGCCTATTGCACATTATCACAGTGGTACATAGCATTGGCATGGTAGGCAGATTCATTTATCACCCTGAGAACTGATAACACTTTGTACAGCATTCCCAGTAGTGCAGTCAGCCACTAATCTTTTCTGCCACAGAAGGTCCCTATAGCAGCAATACTGTTCCTCTTGCAATCTCTTTCAAATGATACATTGCGTCTGCTTGCAAAAATTGTGATTTATCTATAGATGGCAGCAGACTTACACTGTAAGGCCAGAGTAAGACCTGCCAATTATTTTCAATTATTTGTGCATAATCACTTCATCTGTGTAAAGACAGGGTACAGGACAAAAGGCCTGTAGAGGCAAATACATGGGTAGATTTGGCCACAATTTTAGCAGCTGAGAAAAAAATAGAAAATGAATAAGACAGAAAAATATTTGAAAGGGGGGAGAATCTTCATGCAATAATAAAGTTTACTTTGCAGATGATAATAATTTACTGTCTCCTTTTTAAAAAGCTATCATTTGGGAATTAACCTACATACTTGAATTCCGTCTCTTAGCAGCAGCACTCGACAGAGTTTGAACAGAGTTCTGCTGTTGATAATCTGCATTGTTTTTTCCTTGTAACATAATTATGGCAAAACTTTTCTTAATCCTACAACTAGGAAACCACTATGAGAATATTTACAATGGAATATCTTGTGTGTACATCATAGATATGGGGACATGTTCCAAGGGACCAGTTAGCCTCTGTATTTGGTTTCAGTGGCTGAAAATGGTCAGTGACTGTTCTGTTGTCATGGTCCTATTATCCTCTGGTCCTTCCTAAGGACCATAAAGGAGATTAGATTCAATTGTTCAAAAGGCAGGCTATTAAACCCTTGATATGTGCTGCATTGCATGCATCAGATATCATAGTGGAAAATGGATTTTGTATGGGAGATAATAGAAGAAAATGAAGGTAAAAACAATCATAAAAAGTAGGGCCCAGTGATTATCAGCATCATCAATATTTGCAAAGTAGGCCCTAAGGACTAATTCATAGCACATCTGGTTTATTAGTGAACTTACAGGAGCCAAAGAGAGTTTTGCTATGCACTTATCATTGTTTTTAAAAACCTGTCTGAAAGGAGAAAAGTGCAATTTTTAGGCTTCCTACACTTCAATCAAAACGGATACTAGGTGTCTGGCAGGGTTAAAATAACCAATATACCATAAAATTATCTGAGAAAGAAATAGCATAAGAATAAAACTTTTGCGTCTTCTTTCTCAGGTGTTTTATTGACAGTTAATTGACACCAAAGAATTGGAAAGCCTTGTTTTTTTTGACCATGTGTGCAGACAAAAGGGAAAGGTCAGAGGCATAATCAGCCTAATTTGCATTTTCAAAATAGTTTACACTCATTTTACTCTGGCAAAGTAAGACATGCCGTTCAAAATCTCAGTCATCTTAGTACTCATTATTACTCCTGACAATTGCCATCCCTTTTTTTCTCATGGTTCATGTGGAGAAGCCCAGTTTGCTGTTACGAACCCACTGGCAGGTTCAGTCAATGCTCCTGACTTGCTCTTGTCATCTGTTATTCTGCTTTACAAACAGGTCAGGCCTGTCCAACATTGAGCTATAGGGACAGGGAACAATAAGGTAAGAGCATGTGAGAATTCCACACTTCTCTAATAACTGAGACACCTCATGAGCACACAGGAGAGAAACCTGAAGGTACTGGGAGCCCTGAAGGTCACAAACAAAAGGTGGCAGCTGAGGGTCGGGACTCTAGATGTAGTTAATTAAATTCCCAATTTAGAAGCCTAAACCTATTTGTGTTTGTGATCCTAGGTTGCATAACTGACATTAGATTTGTTAGGATTGAATTCTTCTGTTTGATCTAAACAAAGAATTCTTTTATCAGATTGAAATTTTTTGTTTGGACATCTTAGGTATTTATGTGGACCAAATGTAAAATATTATGTATCCTATCAAATACATTGTGCTTTAACAATAGCAGCAGGAGATGTAGGCTATGACTGTAATTAAGTGTGTATATTTAAAAGTACAAAGGTATTTTTGTTCCTTTTTTGAACAAGTTTTCCTCGTGAATCTCATAACCAGAGCAGAAGTAAGGTGGCTTAGAGGTTAACACAAAGAATTGAAGGTCGAAAGAGGATAGGTCAGATCAGCTAACAATATCCACAAGTCTTCAAGAACTGCTGTTTCAACTCTTTACCCTCTGCTGGATTTCTGTGTCATTCTGTGTGCTAGTTCTTAATTTGCCATATAAAAAAGGGGTGTGATCTACTTCCAATGCCACTTTTTTCATGGTTTGGTATGACATTCATCCAATTTAAACTACAGCGATAGGACAGATACACTTTTCACATCCTCCACAGGAAAGAAATTTTCCTTTTGAGAAATCTAAGAAATGTCATGGTCTGCAGAGATGAGACTTCTTAGAGTAATAAGCTTTATTCATTTTATATCTGTTATGTAAGAAAAAATATATTAAGCTTTATCCGAGAGCATGAGTCCATTGAAAACTTCTACTTTACCCTGAGAAGTATCTTGGTTGGGTGGCTGAAGTCCTTGCAGAAAACCAATGAATAAATCTTCATCATTGAGATGGTAATGGAATTTTACTAGTTTAATGTTTAGAAAACCTCCACCTTTATGGCATAGGCACAAATGCCTGTTGTGGTTAGAAGGGGGTTCTGAATAGTCATTGACACTGGGAAATGCTGTCTGTAGCCAGTAGGATGTAGCTTCTTTAGATAAAGTTATGTGTTTATCACATAGCATATGTCTTGCAGACATAGCATATGTTTGCAAGATTGTGCCCTTTCTCTTCTGATATCTTTCTCTCTCCATTTCATTCCTCTCTAGGAATATCCAGAAACTTCAGAGGAATAAAAAATTAGGAATTAAAAAACGAGATACAATAAAGATATTAAGCTCCTAGAATTTAGCTACTGGGATACCTCATCTTTGGGTGTTTTGAGCCCAAGGTGCTGTGTAGAAACACAAGCCTAGTGTATGCATTTTTTTAACTATATAACAGTGCTCAGATCTAGCTTCCCTGCTGTCTAAGAGTCCCAGAAGACTATTAGAGAGGGAAAAATCAAGTTCAGTTCTCTGTTCAGGCTGGAAAAATTTTTACTTACTACTGTCACTTCTAAAGGAGTGTTTTAACTACCATACTAGGTTTTCAGTTGTCTTCTGCACAAGCCATGCAGAAAGCCCTGGAACTGCTGGGAGTAAGCTTCTGCTTAAAGCCAGCAGATAGAGATGACATCTTCTGCATCCCTGTTGAAATGCTGACAATTCTTCCAGAATTTCCTTGCTTCTTTCCAGCTGGATGTCAGCTCAGCAAGTTCATTTAAAGCATCAATTCAAATGAACAATCTATCACTGCTTATTTTAATTGAAGGCGCTCATGCAAATTTGCTTGCAACAAGCTCTGTGGGGGATAACCTTTGGAAAACAGGAAACACAACAAATTAATGGCTGACTGTAACACGATAAAGTTGCACAGCTGTTTACTAGATGAACATCTAGTTTAAGCCTTAATCTTCCTCTCCTAATGCATAGAGGACTTCAGCAGATCCATAGGCAGATTCCGCTTCTTGCACTACTGTACTCTAATTAGACTGAAAAATATCACCTACCATCCTCAAGGCAATCAGATTCTTCTTGCAAAATCTGGTCGTTCTAGATGATTGATCTAAACTCTCATACAAGAACTAGATGATGGTGTCTAAAAAGAAAAAGGTGAAAAAAATTGCTCAGCAGGAGGAAGAAAACCTAACATGGGAATAGAGTAGATAAAGTGAAAGACAATGCACACTAGTGTAAATATTTGTAGATGGAGTTTTATCAGGTGAGTGTTTTGGCAAATAATTTTTTGAAATTAGTGATATTCATATATTATTAAAAATGTTTATTTTAGGGATTTTATCATATTAATAAAATGAATAATATTTCATAATAATAAAGTGAAGAGTACTTTACACGCCAAAATCCTTTAACACATTAAATGACAATATATTCCTCAGTCATCTCTCCCTGTGTGAAATCCACAGAATATGTTTCTTGCATGGCTGACTTTGCTACTTCAGAAAAGCTAGTAGCATGTAAGGCAAAATCTTAAAAAAGATACAGTATTTTTGTTGATACTTTTCACCTTCATAAAAATCCTTTGATAATATTTTCATATTTCATGACTATAGTTGACTACTTTTTGGTAACTCTTCATCTCCAAAGAAAAACCAGAAGAAAGTGTTTCCAGAGCCAGAGATAAGGACATTTTTTGTACTTACAGGGAGATAAAAAGAAAGGTTAAGTCCTCATTTCTTCTGTCAGGTTTCAACTTCCATGCCATTTGGGAGAGAAGAAAATCTATAGTAAGATAATATGGAGTCTTGGGAGAAGAAGAATTAGAAGAGTTGATTTCATTATTCAAAAGATATTTCTTTCTTTAAATATTCAAACAAGCTGTTACCAGGGTGAAGAATAAAGGATGTGAAACATCAGGAAAAAATAGGGTGAAATAAGGTAAACATATGAAATCAGACAGTAATTTTTAATGTTACCTCAGATAATCAGTTCCTTCTTTCTCCAAGTGCGGGTGGAAAGAGATTCCAGTGAAACACAAAAACTACTTTTCATATGCAGATCAGCTTTTATAGGAGATTCAGGGATTGCAGACCCCACTCTAATCAACACGGCCTCTCTTGTCCAGTGAGGCTGTCCCACCAGCTGTCAGCACACTGGTTTGAATTTATCTCCACAATTTAACAGAGTGCTCTTTTCGTCTGCTGCAGAACACTGATGAAACAAAAATTGTAAAGGCAGGGAGCTGTGGAATCCGAAGTGCTCACTTTTCTTAAAGAGTGTATGTTGGAGTAATTGCAGTAACTCTGATGTAAGAGCATAAAAGTGAGAAAAGGAACACTCTGACTAGCAAGGCCTGTCCTATGGCCAACTCTGTGCTTCTGTAACTTGCACAGAATTTCATAAACAAGGGGTTTTTTTATCAGAAGCAATGCAGAAATTTAGAGTTCAGGCTGTAAAGAAGTTGTGAACAATCCGAGAGAAATTAGTGCAACTAAGCCTTCCTTCAGACTTTCAGGATTAGGCTGATAATAGAAAAGAAATGCATCTCTTATGATCCATGAAACCTATTGAAATCAGAAATATTTATGAAACCTTTATGAAACCTCAACCTCATTTGTAAGATTCCATCTAGATTTTATCTAACAAGGAAATCTTGAATTATTTATTAAATCACATTTTTTGGTGTTAAATGGGAATGATTGAAATTCATTAGCTTTGATAGTGTGCATGCTAGAAAGCTTTTCTGAGTTTTTAGAAAGCATGTTAAAGGCAAAAATCCTCTAGATAAGCAATTCATAGAAATAAACTTGCAATATATTCTCAACCAGCTATACTTATTCAATAGAAACTGAAATCTTACTAAGTATTTATTCCAGCTGTTATTGGAATCTTAAACAATTTTTGAAATGTTTTAAATATTTTCATTCTTGAAATGAGACACACAGACTGCTGGAATTTGAGACAGGCCCATTGCCTTTCCCTTCTGTTTTAATTTCATCATGTCAAAGACTGTAATAATTGCCAGAGTAACTGTGAAGGACGGATATCCTACATAGGATTTTAATTTATTACAATTTGAACTCTGTCCACAAACTACTGTTCTCTATCCTCTGATGGATCTCATTATAAAACCTTTCTTGGCTTTCAAATTCATTCTCTCTTTAAAAAGCTGCTTCTAGTCCATCTATATTACACAGGAACCCTGATCTTTCTATGTCCTGAGCCACAGTCTTGTAAAAGAAAAAATCCCGTAATTTTATTTCGTTAAGAAAATAAACATCTATTCTTGGATATACCTGGAGTGGTCTATTTTGGAAAACTAATTTTAAAGCAGTGGATAGAAATCCTCTATCTCACTGATACTCTAAATTGTGAATTATACCCTTAAACCAAAAATCCAGAATGTTGCTTAAGGCAATTGTATTCCTCTTTAATAAAGACTGAGCAAGTCAAACTCCTGTAAAATGACCAGAATCATTTTTTAAGACACTTGTTTGAAGAAGCAGTATTTTATTTTTCCTTTGAAAACTTTTTTGAGAGGTCTCTGAAATGAGTCATAGGTAATTGGGAATTGGACTAGCTCTAAATTGCATACCTGTTAGAGGAACATATAAAGGTCCAAAGGATAATGGGTTTTACCCTCTTCCTTTTTATTAAAAACCAAAATGAAAACATAGATACTGTAAGAATAGCCATATACCCTGTATCAGACAAAACAAACAAACAGACAAAAGTAGATGGCTAGAGAAGGGTACAAAATCCAACACTCACGGATGATCCATCCATTTAATATTTTCCAGGCTCCAGCTGTTTTCAGTTCTGGGATTCTCTGATCTCTAGCATGACTGTTGTGTTCAAAACCCTTTAACCAAGGAGATATGCTTGCCATGTGTTACCAAAATAGACCGTTAGTGCCCAACACATTTTTTGGAAAGGAGCTAGATAGCTCAATGACCTGTTATATGGAGAATCATTTCTATTGGAAATTGCCTTCTATCAGCTTCGTTCAATGTTCCATTGCTCCAAATTTGCAAGAGAGTACAAACAGCTGATCACCATCTATTGTCTTGTGTCATTTATGTTTTTGAAGACCTATACAATTTCCCTTTCAGTTATGCAATTTTAGAAACTGAATCCTTACTTTTTTATAATGAATATTTTTTTGGTTGTCACTACTGTTATGCTTAAACTTTCTTCAGGTCTACTCTTTTCTTTATGAGATGGAGAATAGTAACAGAAAGTATCCAAAATGCTATGAATTGATGCATTAGTGAAGTAAAGGTACAAGCAAACACTGTTCAAGGAAAAGATATGCCAGAGGTTATTAGAAACATTTTTTTTTTTTTATCTTAGCACTGTATCTTTATGCCGTTCTCGTATGTGGGTGCACCCCTTCAGTGCCCTGAGGACCAAAACATTTGAATTAGTTTTTCTGTCAGTCAAATAGCTAAACCAAGCCTTTGACCGATTTTTAAAATTATTATTTTATTCATTAACAGGACTGAAATTGTTTTCTCTACCTCAGAGGTCATGCAAAATTGCTTCCTTTGCATGCCATCTGTGAAGGTGTGATTTCTGGAGTAGCCACAGATGCAACAAGCTGTACTTCCCTCCCACTGGCCATTTCCTCATGCTGCTTCCACCTACAAATGCTCAGATGGCCTGCTGAGAGGTCACTTAGGGGTGCCCAGCTACACAAATAATGTGTAAACAGAGCCAAAGCATTTTAAACTGCAGTGATTTTGGTAGTAACGGCCAAGAAAAGGTGTATGACTTTAAACTGTGTTTAAAAGAAACAGCGTGCCTTTTTCAATAGTATCTATTGGTGGTGTGTATGCCTCATATCTAAAGATTCATTGGATATTTTCTTTCACACTGAAAATATTCCTGAAAGATTAACTGAGTAACAATAAGTATGCTTGTTCTTTCTTCTGCTGTTTCTCTATATGTGAAAACATTTGCCTAGTGTTTTACCATTGGCATCTTTGCTGCTGCTGGTTATGACATATATCCTCTTGTAGGCTTGATGAATAGAAATGTCTGAAAATAGTGTCAGATGGCCTAAAAGTGGAGTAACATCAGGCTGTAAACAATAGCATAAAGTGCTATTAAGTCTGTAGAGTAAACACACTCAACATGACAAAATGAGCTAACCCATGATATTTCATGGATTTATGCTAGCTGAAGTGAACTGATCCTCCTCCAAACTCATTCAATCACAGTTCTCTTCAGAGCTGCTTATAACATTACTAAGTTCTAGACAAATATAGATAAAATCTGATTTATGTTTTCAAGTAGATACTGTCTTTAAAATGAAACTGAAATATAGTAACTAACATATATTTTCAAAGTAAAACTTCTAATGAGCTTTGAAAGCAAATTTCCACCACAATAGATAATTTTATGGCGATTGTAGGGCTATTCTCAATGTATCAAAAATAATGGCAAAATATATTATGGGAGCTTTTAATTATAAAACACTCATCAGCAAGGTGAAGATATTTACATATAGTGATGGCTATAGGAATGCTTTATAAGCTTTACATCATACAGTCTGATAAGTTCTTTTTATATTAAATTATAAGCAGGAGATACATTTTTAGTAATTGTCATCATATTATTTGGTTACAAAAACCATGTGTTTTATATGAAAGACAAATACAGTACTCCTTAGAGAAAAATCTACATGAAGGAAGAAGTGATTGTGATTTTCTCTTTTAAAGAGAATTGGGTCATTATGATCATTTTATGGAGAAACTAGGCCATAACTGGCTAAACCAAGGAACTGTGCCTTACTTATTAGTGTGATCTGATTTTCTAAAAACTTCCTGAAGCATAAATGTTCATGAATTTGCAGAAGTATAAATTGAACAATTTTTACTGCAATGACTATAAATATGGACTGACTATTAAGATAACTGGGGCAGAGAATTTAATCTAAAAGTCCCTTATTAATATAACTTGATCTCAAAATGAAGTGTTTGTTTGAATTCATCATTTTGATGGAAGTTTTTTGCCATTGCAAAGAATGTCAATCACATTGGTCCTTATTCAGTGTAAGTGTGTAGAACCTCCTAATATTCTGATGATGCTCAATAAAATGAGGAAGAAAAAACAGTGGGCTATTAAATACATTTTAGTTTATCTGACATGCTTAACCAGATTGGGGAAACATTACATAAACAGAAGGAAATATTTTTAAAAATTAAATACTGTAGTGGTCTAATAGTGTATATATTAATAAAATGTTTACACACATGAAACATTTGCATTAAAGGAAATAGATCATCCTGCCAACTAGTCCAAAAGTTCAGCTTGTCCTCAAAGCAGTGTTGGATTGCATGAAGAATTTACATTCACTTTGTTAAATGCTGTAGTACTTTCCAGCATATTTTAAAGCATTGTCACCTTAAATACAGTTTGAAATGATCCTTACTTCATTAAAGAATATTAAAACATTAAAGAATAGTAGAAGTCTGAGACTAACCTTTTCCCAGTAGAATGCTGTGAGACTTCAAATTTTGGCACAGTAAAATTAGACATTTTCTGTTCTTATTCTATTTTCTTGGTGCTCTTTTTAATAATGTGACCTCTGAACATACCATTGATCTACTTATGGATTAATGACTCTTCCAAGTCTGATTACAAATGAAAGATGGGTAGGTGAAGCTACTAGAATTTGATTTTCTTTTTTACCTTTTGAGGAAAAATTAAGAAAAATTTTCATTAAAACATTGACATGCAGGCTGATTTTTTTTCATATTTCTATTTTAAAAAATCAATATGATTTTACAATTTCTCTAGTGAGAAAGACAAAAACTAGTGTAAAAATAGTTTTCATAATTAAATGTCACCATTCTTCTGTTAATCCACCTACTTCCATGGGACAAGATCTGAGTATCTTCTTGCCGTCTCATCCACAAAAACTTAACACTGTTTCTATCAGCTGCTGCCAAGTGCTGTCATAATATAATATTTTTCTTCATGCACAAAGCAGTTCTTTTCACCCTTAAGGATGGCAAGATTTAATTTATGTTTCTACTGCGGTGTCTTCTGCTTTGTTTTGGGGTTTATAGATAAGTCCCAACTCACAATACCATCTAGTAGACATGAAATCCTTTAAGCATATGTATATCTTTCCACGTGATTTATATATAATTTATCTGACATTCCCTATACCAATCCCAAGGTATGGTCTGTAGTGAGTAAAGAGGAATATCTGCTTCTGCAATGTGACTCAGATCCTAGGGGAACTAAATTGCCCTTTGTAGGTACCTCTCTGATTTCAGTAGTAAAGGTAAAAGTGAGGGCAACTAAGTTCTGAATTTATACATTATGTGTTTTGCAGCAAATTAGCCTTGTTTTTTATAAACTAACTTTAGGCTGTGGATGTCATCACAGAGCTGAAGAAATTTATTTCTAAGGTAAGTTAACTTTGAAACACTTAAAAATGGTATTGGATTTGGTCTCAGGTCAGCTACATGAAAATTACTCCTAAGGTACTCTGGAAAATTGTCTTAGTTTGTTTTTTTAGTAAACATCTATGATAGGGTCTGAGCCAAATATTTCACTGTGGCAGTCAATTCAATGTCAGATGAATTTCAATCCGCTCTGTCTCTTTCCTTGTCTCTGATACCTCAAGCCAAGCATACTTGACTTTCATACCTCATGTCTCCAACACCTAGCTCTGTTAATGTTAATGCATTTAACATATAAAGAAATGCGTGATTATCACACTACACTATTATATTTTGTCCCTTTCATTTTTTTATTTCTTTCTTTGGAAAATGGTGCAGTTCATCCTGATTTTCTAAGACATTTATTATGATCCTTAAAAGATGAGAGATGGGAGGCATCGGGGTAAGTACTGTAGACTTCATGGACAGAAATGCAATGAGGCTCTTGAGAATATTTCAGGGCATTACTTTATTCATGAGCTAAAAACAGTGACTGCTGAGTGAACAGTGATCATCACAGTATACCCAATGGGTTTGAAGCTTCTTACAAGGATATGCTAAAAGCTTTTAATATTCTCTCAGCTTGTAGCAAATCCCTCCATTATTTTTTGTGTTAAATGAATGCAAAGTGCACTCAACTAAAAATCTGTCTGTCTGAAAATATTATTTTTTGGACGAGCTACTTGGAGAATAGAAAAGAGGAAGAAAAAAACACTTCTCATGCTTTGACAGAAAGTTATTTTATTTTATATGCATAAGCAAAACTGGAGTCAGCATAGGGTTTGGGGGTTTTTTTCTTTCTGTTTTTTTAGCATAAGAGAATAATATTATAAGTAAGGGATGCTGCCAGAGAATATGGTGAGAGAAAAGTAGAAGAACAGTTACCATAGTACAACAACTTTGAATGAAAGGAAACTACTGGGAATGGTGTCTTGCAGTAACCCTTATCTGGTGTGGGTTGCTAACACAAAGTTGGATACCATCTGGAAATTTATACACTTTAAAATACATTTATGCAGTAAGTTTCTTCAGCTGATCTCAGAGGACTTCACTACATCACTGTAATGTAGACAAAATGAAAAGTAAACTGAAGAGAAGAATGCTTCCTTAGTTTTCAAAAGATCATTAAATGTCAATCAGGTTAGTGAAGTAAATCTAGACATGTGGTTTGCTTTCCAGTTCCTTCAAAATCAGCCAGGAGACCTTAGCTGTAGCTTACTTCTTCTGAATGCAAAGGGCATTTGTTACAATTCATCTGTGCAGCATATTTGCAGAGTGTTGGGATGCAGTCCCAGGTCCCTTTGCACTGCTGAGCCTGTGCAGTGGCAGCAGCGTGCTGACCACTGGTGCGGGGTGTGTCAGTACAGCCTCAGGCAGAGCAGAATGCAGCCAGCCTTGTGCGTGGAACAAGGTCCTGGTTTTTAGGTGATGTGTATTGCCTGCTCCAATGATAAACTTATCTCAGACTTGACAGCTGGGCTGTATACCAAGATATAAGGTCATACAATAACTTTCTACTATCTAAGAAATTAAATGGGGAAAGAATGGTGCAAAAAGTTTGATTTCAATCCGAGAAAAGAAGGTGATGTTAAGTCCTGTATGTATACATGGAAGGGATTGTGGTTTTGTTCCACAGTGTTGTGTGGCCATCTGCAACACAGTTATTTTCCCATATGTTCCAGGATGTTCCAGAATAATTTTCATGTAGCCACATTGCTAGGGAGTGAGAAATTCTTCAAAACCAGCACATGTGTATGAATTTAGACCCAGACCATCAAAGATATTCAAGTGACTAATTCTGACTAATTCCCACCAAAATATACTTTAGGTGGGTACCTCAGTGCCATTCCTATCTTTGATACACCTCCCTATCAGTTTCAGTAAGGACAGCAGTTAAATATAATATTGGTGTTCAATTTACATTGTTTATAGAATGGGTCTCAATACACCAGACAATTAATAATGGCGACTCTTAGATATGCAATGTAAAGGATATTTATCTGCAGTGACTTTCTCCATTTGTAGTAAGAAAGAATGAAACTAGTGGATGGTGTGAATTTCAGCTTGACTACATGATGTATGAGTGCTGACTTGCAAGCCAAACAATCGGAACACTGGAGAGAAAGTTTTATATCCTTGCTTGAGGTCACTGAGAAACACAATTCCTATTTCTCAGGAAATTCTATCATTTACAAAAAATTTGGTTTGAATCCAACCCAAAACCAAACCTTCACATTTCAGCAACAGCAAGAAGTGATTATTTCTGTTTTGAGTCTAGTGGTACTTTAAGACCTTTTAAATTTGTTATTCATAAATACTTTGTAAAATTAACCCAGTCTCATAAAAAGGAAAGAATTTTTGATATCAATAAGATGGAGTATTTTCAGACTATATTATTTAAACTCAGGAAGAATTTGAATTTCATGTGGGATAAAACATGGATCGTGATTAGGATAAAAATACTTTTTATCTCTGATGTTGTAATTTGAAAAACAACAGATGAAAAAAGATATGTCTTCAATTAGTTACTATTAAAAAATACTTCTTCAGTTAGTCATGGCTTTATCCCAGAAGAATTTAATAGTGTTGATTTAGGTTTTTTTTTAAAGCATGGTATATTTAATTCAAAGCAAGCCTTTAAAGGGAAGATAGAAAAGACTGAACATTTCAGTGACTTACACCCCTATGTACTTTTCTATATTGGAGTTTTCTGAGGTGAGAATTGCCTCTAGAAATGTCAACTCATTTGCATTTACGTTGAACCAATGCAAACCATTACAAATACAGACATACCAAATTTAGATAAGTCTTCAACATTTTTTATTGGCCAGAACTTAAATAAAAACTTGGCAAAAAACAAAAACAAAAACAAAAACAAAAACAAACAAACAAAAAAACACCAAAAAAACCCCCAAGCTGATTCATCAGTGACAAACAGAAATCCAGATATTATTGACTTTCTCATGATAGCAGAAGTCAGGGAACATGGAAATCAGAGTTTAAAATATATAAAGTCAAAGGTACATCTTCTCGAAACCAGTTGACTTTTCATCTTGCCTCAAAATTGCCTAGTGTACATCTAGGAAAAAACATCACTTTCTAAAAATTCCAGAAGACATCCATATTTTATTATAGCAGATTTGTCACTGGTTAAACAAACTCGCCTAAAGCAAGTCTCTGTGTTCTTAGCCGCTAATAATATGAAGGAAATATAAAATATTAAATGCACCCCACTATTAATCTGCAAGTGAATGAGTATTTCCAAATGATGTTAAAATGTTAGAAACATGCATTAAACAAACTATCATTATTTACTTAAATTTGAATGCATTCTTTACTTATAAAATACTTTTCAGTGTCAGACAATGTTTACAAAATGTCTCTTAAATAAGTAATGAAAGTATCTAGCTTGATGAACTTAAAGGATAACTTCCAAAACCAGTGTTCCCATTAGCCACCAACATTTGCTTTAGGCTTTGGAGTAACTTATGTTGGTTGGGATATTATATATAAGGAAACAAGAATAAATGTTTTCATAAGCTTACTGAGAAGTAAAGAAGGGTCTCTTGGTATTACAGGCAAAAATACAAATACAATAAATATTAAAGTAAATATCAAAAACCAAGCTAGTTTTATTTAGATCAGTTTGGATGTAAACTTGATATTTGCAAAAATGAATATGGAGATTTTAGAAGACTGATGGGATTCAAAGAAATTCTAAAACCTTTATGCTGAAGAAGCCTAAGGATTCTTCATAACCCTTATGAAGAAACATAAGGATTTCTGTGCCCTAACTGAAAAATGGAGGCAACCACAAAGTGCCACAAAATTTTTATTGGTTCTTTCACAAGCAAGTCTCTTGTGAGTCAAAAATCCACAATGAGCTTCAGGTTAATATCAGAATATTGTGGAAAATACAGAGCTGCTGCTGATTCTTGAGAAAGCTCTCACAGACTTCTATGTTGCCACATCAGAATCTGAATCTGTATACTTACAAGCCATCAGCTCTTGCTCCTTCATGTTGGGTGGAAAATTCTGGCTAGGAACCTACTATTTCTAGAATACTTAAATTACTGTATTATTGCCCTCATCCCTCAGTTATTCTTATAAATGGATATTTTTACCTTTTTCTGTCCGGAAAATTATCCCTACAGGCTTGTTAACTGAGAGTGGCTGGAAGATTTCCATTACAATATATTTGATGTACCTACCCCAGAAAAAATGGCAATTTAAAGTAGCACTTGTGCAGGTTTCATCCAAATTGAATATTTCAATATATTACAGAGCTTGAATTTGTGAATATCCCAATAATGTTGGAAAAATGCAAAAAAGCTTTTGCTGCCAACCTTGTGTTGCTGCTGCCTGCCTGTACAGCAGAAATGTTTCCTAGTACACTGTTGTTCAATTTTCAAATGATCAGGTTTCTAGGAATAAAAATAGAAAAAGTGTGAGAGTGATAAGGTGTAGGTAGATATCAGTTAGAAGTATTTAGAATTCATTTTACCTTACTTTGGGTCTGCAAAGAGAAGCAATTATGTTGAGAAGGTACTTTGCTTAGAAGCACATTAGACAAAGATGGTGGGGTTTATCTGCGGAAATGAGGGAGTGCACATTTGAGTAATCACACAGTTTGATTCATCCTTCAGTATATGCCTGCTATGGACAAAGGATTTATTCCTTAAACTCCTCTGACTGTATTAACTGGATCTTCTTGGCTATAATGGGACCCTCTGCAGTCAGTTGAGTTATGGATAGATATGGCATTATAGATAACTTAAATAGGATTAATTCCTTTATATAAGAAAAAGTTGCACTGTCTAGAGTGCAAAAGCAGAGAAAGGGGAATATATTAAAGATCTAACTGAAGACACTTGTCCAACTGGGAATTCATAATCAGAAGAGATGAAAAACCTAAACACTTTTAAAACTGTAGCTGGTACATATATCTATATGTTTATATTTGTATTTGTAATGTTTGTATTTGTATTATTTATATT